>JASXSY010001496.1:0-449551 GCA_034509805.1 Sipha maydis | reverse complement strand
TGTCGTGTACGTACTGCGTAGTATATTATACTACGCAGTACGTACACGACAGCGATGTGGAAATTTCTACGAATCGTTAAAGCCTACGGTTTTACTAGTTTATTATGGTAATTTTTTAGGAATTAGGAAGCCATTGGAAGATATTTAACGTATTGAAAATAAAATTTTAAATGTAATAATAAACGCGTGATTTAATAACAAAATTCACGGACTCACGTGAAGTTAAATTCACGGATTCATGTGTATTTAAATTCATAAATTCACGTGATTGCGTACGTGAATTTTAATTTCACGTGTATCCGTGAATTTAACTACACGTGAAATAGAGACCTCTAGACTATACTAAATACTAAGCATTTAATAATACACGGAATTTTGGTTATTTTGAAATATCGAAGTATATAAAATATACATGTAACTTATATGATATAAGCATAGGCGCAATTTGGGGGGCGTTTGGGGGTGCTTAGCACACCCAAATTTTTTTAGAAGTATCATAAAATTTTTATGGTTTATAGCTTTATTATTTAGTCATAGGTATTGATATTTTATCATAGGCTAAGAATAAATTTATTTTTAAGACTTTCCACTTTCATAACATAATATATTAGGTATAGATAACTTATTGTTAATTTTATGTTTAATATATTATTATGTATTTAAAACACAAGAAGATTTTATAGAAGACTGAACAATACACGATAACGATTACGCCGAAACATCTATCGAAGTATATGACTATTCGCGTCTCGCGATAGAAAGCTTAAGGTAGAGGAAATCCTCACGATTTGGACTACACAGTCCAGTCCTTGAGGATTTCCTTCACGTGTGTAGGATCGACCTTAAGGCCTATGTCAGTCTGCGTAGTCCGAAAATCCTCTTCGAATTTCAATAAGGAAAAACTGTGCAGGCCGACTGTACAGTTCAAATTCGCACGTATGGAGGCACTGTGAGGTCTGCCTTGAGAATTCATGAGATACCACTATTATTATATTGTTATTATTAATATTATTGTTATCATTTGACGTATTTTGCTATAGCAATTATATATAAGCCTACAAAAGTACAACTTTACCTCTGAACTTACTTTCTTTGAACATACTTTTAAAATGAGTCACGAATTCACGGAAGAGTTTATATAGCTATATGAAAGCGAGCCTTGTCTTTGGAATGTAAAATTAAAAGAATACCATGGCAGGAATAACAAAGATACGGCATATGGGAACTGATAAACATACAACAAGAAATCTACGAGAGCTACCAAAAGACCAGATGCTATTTGCCGAGTTTTTTCAAATAATTGACTACCACCAAGCAACCATTAGCCGCTATAATATCGTTATCTAACTTCTCTATTTTTATTTATGATATACGTTATAACATACACATATATTATATTATTCAAACGAGAGTACTTAATAATGCGACCACGAAAAATTACAGTACGCGTTTAAGTACATACATAAGTAGTAGTTACATTGAAAATTACAAAAGTCTCGAGTAATTCCCGAGCGTGTGGTAGCGATGCCTTTCCTCGAGGCCGGTTCTTGAGGATTTGAACTTGAGGGTTTCGTCTACGTGTGTACTAGTGCTCTTGATACCCGGGTACTACCCGGATACCCAGGTAACCGGGTTTTACGGGTATTACCCGATTTACAAAATGTCGGGTACCCATTATGGATCGGGTACCCGTTATGATTTGTATACTCATTATTAGAGCTAGGATTTGTATGTAAATACATATTTTTTTTAAAAAATGATTAATTAATTAACTATTGTAAATGATAAATTCGTTTCACATGATTTACAATTAATTAAGAAATATTTAATTTTATATATTTTTACATATTCTGTAAATTTTGACAACAATTCCAATATGTATTTATAATTCGATAATAGTAAAAGTGTAGGTTATGAAGGTTATACTAGACTTTAGTTTATCTCATCTGTTTCTGTTCGATAACCATATTAATAATCTTAGGTATATTAAGTTATGTATATTTTAGATTATATTTTTATAGATAATTTTTATATTTTCTTAGATATTTTTTATTCGAATAATTGTGTAATGTATAATTTAATACTGATTACCTCTTAGGAATTAAGACTTAGCTAAACCATTTACGTACATCAAAAACCATAGGGTACCCACTATCCGACAACATTGACTACCCACAAAATCGGGTATTACCCGGATAAATGGGTACCCGGGTTTCTGGGTACTCGGGTATTACCCACATCAAATCAAGAGCACTAATGTGTACTCTTTATCAATATTTTTAGGTCGTTGTGGGCGGGTTTGTATCGGGTGGGCCGCATGGAAAAATAAATATAAATATATTATAATAAATTATACATAATGTATTCGTAAGTATACATATGTTTTTTATTTTCTTTGGTGTTATTTTGTTATAAGTTGGTTTGATGAATGTATGAATAGTGATGTGGTAAGAGGTTGTAGGGGGCAAATCCCCCATGGGTTACTTTGGTCAATTTAAATCTTGCACTCTCATACATTTAAGCTAAATTGCGCTTATGCATAAAAGAGATTATAAAAACGTTTTGTAAAATATAAAATAAATTGTTATTTTCTGAATACACGCAAAATTAAGAAAAAACCGTGTAATTATATTTACACGTGATTGATATATAAGAATCTGTGTACCAGGCTTTATTGTAAGAATTTTTTCCAACTGCACATATAAAATATATATCACACTCTGAACACTAATTTATTGGTTCTGATAAAACAGATGATGAATCCAAAGACGAGGAAGGAGCCAATATTGGTTTCACTAACCAATTATTCAAACAATTTGATCTCATATTTGTCATTTATAGTATTTATTTTAATTTATATTTCATAGACTATTTTTAACTATTTATATAATAAAAAAAACAATATATAATATTTATTTACTATTTTTATAAATTATTCTTTATAATAATAATTACAATAATTAGCAAATATTTATATTATAATTATATAATTTATAAAAATTAATATTACAAAATATGAATAATAAACTAAACCGATGATTTCAAGTAATAAAATAACACATGTCTAATTTTAAATAACTTCGGTGAAGTAAATTTTATTATACTTCTCAAGTCTGCAGTTAAGTATTCAAGTGCAGATGTTCATTAAATCAACTGTATATTTTATTTTTCTAATGCTCAGTTAGTGTCCTACTGCACCTTACAATAAAGCTGTGTACACAAAAAAACACGAGTAAATACACGGTTTTATATAAACGGGTAGCGGAATTCGTGTACATGTGAACTTTTAATAACCGTAGAAAATCGTATGCAATAGTACAAATACGAGTCCTCTCTACGACATTGTACTATGTAATTGTAATATATATCGTGTATATTAGCTTACGCAAGCAGTTTCAGAATACGACACGTCAATACCAATTATTAATAGAACGAAAATAGATTTTCCACCATTATACGCAATAACCACCGGCGACAACCAAAACATGGCTGTGTTTGCCAAGATTGTTATCATCTAGACCAGCGGTTCTTAACCTGTGGACCGCGGCCCCCTGGGGGTCCGCAACACTCATGTCGGGGGTCCGCGGCAACTTTACCACCTAACATAAGTCAATTTGTGACATGAGTGTATTATTACAATATTTTTCGATTATTATTTTTGTTTCATATAAAATTATAAAATATATCTTATTTTGTAAGAGATAGGTAAACCTATCTTATTTTATTACACCGATTACAATGTGGAATTTGATACAATTAAATATCTAAACCTAATAATTTTATTATTAATATTTATTTATCAGTTTCTTGTTCATACGAATTTTATAGGCATACAGCATTGAAGTCGGCACTCGACAGTCGTATATTTACTACCAATAAGTGCAGTTTATCAGTTTTATACCTACATAATTTCAATTAATACGTGATTTTTTTTTCAAATCATCTTAAAGACATTAGCCTTTTTAGTTTAAATGGAACGTTGGTTAAATTTAAAAAGGAAGAATTCTGACGTTGATGATGAAAAAACTCCGTGTACGAGTAAAGAAAAGTCAACAAAACTTCGTAAGTATGATAGTAATTATTTATCAATGGGTTTCACGTCCAACGGATCTGAAGAAGAACCAAAACCTCAATGTGTGGTATGTTTTGAGGTATTATCAAACGAGGCTTTAAAACCATCAAAACTAAAAAGACACCTCGAAACTAAGCATAAAGAACATGCCATGAAATCCATTGATTTTTTTAAAAATAAAGAGCAAGAATTGAGAAAAAATATGAAATTTATTAAAAAAACTGCAACTGATTGTACAAATGAAAGCGCCGTAAAAGCATCGTTCATAGTTTCTTTACTAATTGGGAAATCAGGGAAACCTCACACGATCGCAGAGGACTTGATATTACCTGCTGCGAAAGCTATGGTTTCTACAATGATCGGCGAAGAAGCTGCAAATAGCTTAAATAAAATTGCATTGTCAAATGATACAATAAAAAAGCGAATTGATCGTTTATCAGGAAATATTAAAGAACAGTTGTTGAAAAGAATTAATAAAAGTGACTACTTTAGCCTCCAACTTGATGAAAGTACCGATATAACTAATAAATCAGTATTACTGTGTTATGTAAGATACGAATACGATAATGTCATTTCCGAAGACATTTTATTCGTAACCACTGTGGTACACACCACGGCAGAGGAAATATTTTGTAAAATTAATGAATTTATTATAGCGAATGAAATTGAATGGACTAAATGTGTAGGAGTTAGTACAGATGGTGCTCGAGCAATGTCAGGAAAATTTACTGAATTAATTGCACGGATTAGAAATATCATACCATCAGTCACATGGCATCATTGTTGCATTCATCGCGAAGCCATAGTTTCCAAAAAAATACCAATACATTTGAAAACAGTTTTGGACGATGCTGTAAAAATTGTGAACTTTATAAAAGCAAAATCATTGAATTCAAGAATTTTTGAACAACTTTGCAAAGACATGGATAGTGAACATTATCAACTTCTGTTGCATTCTGAAATTCGTTGGTTATCTCGAGGTAAAGTGCTCTCCCGTCTATTTGAATTGAAAGATGAGGTAAGATTATTTTTTATCGAACATAAATCATTTTCGTTGAGTGAACGCATGAATGATTATTCTTGGTTGGCTACTTTAGCATATCTATCAGATATATTTACTCATTTAAACGCACTTAATTTAAGTCTTCAAGGAACACATATTACAATTTTCAAAGTTGAAGATAAGATTGAAGCGATGATTATAAAGTTGGAACTGTGGAGTCTTCGGCTGCCAAAGAAGAATTACGATCCATTTCCAAATCTCAAAAATTTTATTGAATCAACTGAAGAAGAATTGTCAGATAAAGATTCTAAATATTTCATACAACACATGGGCGATATGCAACGTAGCTTCCGTGATTACTTTCCTGTTCCAGATATAAGTAGAAATTGGATTCGACAACCTTTTGAAATTGATATTCATCAAATAAATGGACTGACATCATTGGAAGAAGGTAGCCTTGTAGAAATGTCTACAGATACTAGTTTAAAAATGCAGTTCAATCAAAAGTCATTAGAACATTTTTGGTTGCATGTTCGAAAGGATTATCCACAATTATCGAGTAAAGCTCTGAAAGTTTTGATTCCATTTCCCACAACTTATTTATGTGAAAAAGCATTCTCCGCCCTCGTTTATATTAAGAATAAGTTTCGAAACCGATTAGAAAACGTAGAATCTGAACTACGATTAAAGCTTTCGAGTATTGAGCCCGATGTTCAAAAATTAGTAACTGAAATGCAACATCAACCATCGCATTAAAACTTATTAAGTAAATAAAAATTAAGTTTTAAGAATATTAAGAATAAGATAATAATAATAATAATTAATAATAAAATAATTTATATTACAATTTTTTTTTTAAATTTAAGTCATTAATGATATTCAAGTGTAATAATTATAAATGTATACATTTTGTTATGTCTACTTCTATAATTTGTAGTATAAAATAGTTATTATAATTTTGGTTATGATAACTTGATATGTTTTGTAAAAAAAAGGTATTTGAAAAAAAATTGGTAGGGGGTCCGCGATCTCTAAAAATCTTTCATCGGGGTCCGTGTTCTACAAAAGGTTAAGAACCGCTGATCTAGACTATGAATTTAATACACTTGAAAACTATAAAATACGCATGCACTAAAAATTGACAGAATATGCATAAAAATATGCTCAATTTTTCAAAAATACGCCAAAAAACCACTATAATTTAACTTTTATGTTTATTCTTTTCATTATAATTTTTTATTAATTTTATTTGATGAATGAATCGCAACAAAGTAAAAGCGGATTAATAATAAATTTACGATTGTCTAATGATTTTGTCATCCAGTATGTTCGAGTTGATATCGGTAAATTAATTTAATCTCGACTTCCATAGTACAATTGTTAATAATACACGTTAAACACCTGAGTAAAAATAGAATAATTTCCATGAAGCTATGCAATTTAGAATAGATGGACCGAAAAAATGTTAATATTTATATATAGTAATATGAGATAGATTTATATAGTAATATATTTAGATAGAACAATATATGAAACAGCATGGAAAATTTGAAAAGGTTTAATAACTAATAATAATTTTCGAACCAAACCGATTTTTTCAATAATAATAATAATAATAACAGTAATAACTTGTATCATAACAAATAACAATTGAAACGGCGTATAAATATAGATTCCTCGTATGACGTTTTGTACAATTAGTTTTCTCAGGAATTACTTATATAGATATCGTTGCTTTTCCTATATAAAAGTACAACATGTCTTCTCACACATCATTCGGTGTTTGGTAGCTCTATGTTGTTTGCTCCGTGTTGGCGTGTTTATTGTCCAGCGCATTAAATCCGTATTATTTTGTCATCGATTCATAGGAAATCATCGCCTTGTTGCTGTTCTCCAAGGTTTCGATCGGAAGTCAATTCATTGCCTTCGTGTATGTAAGTAACAATTTTGCCTATTAATCACTATAGTATGTTCTAAGGATGTTTTTCATAACTCGACAATTTTGTTGTTTTAAACCTTGGCTCGCGCATTGTTTACTGTAATTTAGTTAACATAATTATCGTAGTGTGACTCGTAGAAAGTTTTTATATCGTACCATCGTGATTATAAGCGTATTAAATCGATCCTTTAATTCCGAAACAGACTTATGGGTTTATTAAAATGCCAAGTGGTCAAATGTACATAATTGAATTTTAGGAAATTTTAATCTTAATTTCTCTCTCCCATTCGTCTAATAAACGATTTTATATTATTATAAGTTACAATTAGTTATGTACAAGTTATGTAGATGTATATAAAATCTTAATATAATTATTTTGAAATTATTTCATTGCTTTTTATGATCATCAGGGCTCGGTACTTGTCGCACTTCTAATCTTCAAAAGTACTTAAAGACATAAGCACTTAAAATAGTCATTTAAAATTAAACAAAAATATTTAATTAATGTTTCTAATTTTTTTTTTACATGAACACGATGATATACACATATTTTTAAACTTGTAAAATTAAAGATAACATAAAATATAATAAATGTAGTCCATATTGAAAATAAAAATTCAAAAAAAAACTAATACATAAATCTAAATATTAAAAATTATATTCTTACTATAATATTATATATATATTTTTATATATATAATTATACATAATATTCGTATACGAAAAACGATTCTGAACGGAGATGATATGTTGGTTTGTCTAGAATATAATACAATGTTATTTATAAATATTGTAACAAGTATATTTTATTTTAAAACGAAAAATTTAGAAAAATCGAAAATTTAAATTGTCTATAAATAGTAGTACGGTATAAATTTTTTTTAAAAATTTTCGAAGAGTAACTTATAGATAACCTAGTGTTAAAATTTTGAACCTTAAGTATGAACAGAAAAAAATTTTATGAATTTTTATCTACAAAATAACTTGCAAATTTTCGCTATTTTTACACATTTTATACAAATTTGAGCATTTAGGGCTTATAAAAAACATTTGAGAAAACCGATCACCGATATTTTTTAGTTACGATAATTTTAACTTATTATGAACCTTGTATTAAATTTTCAAGAGTTTTCGGTCAACCAATTAAATTTTATAGATGTTTAAAAACAAAAATTTTACAAAAATCGAAAATTTAAATTGTCTATAAATAAGCCAAATTATGTGAAAATACAAACTTAACCATGTATAGAAAACGTCAATATAAAGATTTGGTGATAATTTCAAGTTGTTGCGGTTTTTCGTTTTCGAGTTTGTGCATTTTAAACGATATCTTTGTCAGTCTAGAATATTATACATTATATTATATTTTACATGTAATTCTATGTCAATATTCGCTGTTCAAACGCTTATAAAAAAAATTGTGCCTATGGATTTTAATAATTTTTGAATGACATTAAGAACTACTTCTGTGAAATCTTCTATTAAATTTTCAAGTATTTTGTAGGAGCTTAATTTTTTTTATCATCTATTATAAAAATAAAATGTAAAAAAATCGAATATTTTAAATGCCTATAAGTGGCTTAAGTCAATATAATATTTTGAAAGAATTATAACATAAAGGAAATACCAATCTTAACAACTGGTAGAAATTTAAAAAATCTGCGACTTATACTTTTTGAATTATAACAAATATTAAAAATCGTTATTTTATGCAATTTCGTAAATATTTAAATTTCAACAGACATACAATTTTTTCCTCTAAGTACGGTATAAATTTTTTTAAAAATTTTTGAAGAGTAACTTATAGATAACCTAGTGTTAAAATTTTGAACCTTAAGTATGAACAGAAAAAATTTTATGAATTTTTATCTCCAAAATAACTTTCAAATTTTCGCTTTTTTTCACATTTTATACAAATTTGAGCATTTAGGGCTTATAACAAACATTTGAGAAAACCGATCACCTATATTTTTTAGTTACGATAATTTTAACTTATTATGAACCTTGTATTACATTTTCAAGATTTTCTGGCCGGCCAAAAAAATTTTATCGTTATTTTAAAAAAAAATACTTTTAAAAAAATTGAAAATTTGAATTGTCTCTAAATAGCTCAATAAAAGTCAAAATACTTTGAAAATTTAACGGTGTATAGAGAACCCTAATCTTAACATTTGGTGAAAATTTCAAGTATTTAGATCGTTATAGCAAAATATAAAATTTTGTCGATTTTGTCGAAAACTGGTTTTGCGTAATTCTCCCGTTTTTCCCTTATTTTTTTAGGGTTTTTCCTGTCGCATTTAAAAAATATTTATTACTTTTGACCCCCCAAAGTACCAACTAGAATCACTTTCTTTTCAGAAAAGTTGCTACATAAGTATTTTTACTGCCAAAAAATGTGTCGTCAGACACAAATGTAAAATAAAAAGAAAAAATAAATAAAAAAATAAAAAAACACACATTGTAAAACTAATAGATTCCATCACTTCGTTCAGAATCTAAAATTATTTATAGATATAGAATACATATACATAATATTATAAAATTAATAAATTAGTTTTATTTTCGACCGACCTGGCCCAATGAATAATATTACGATCCCACCTGTAACCAACCCGTAATGTTCAAATTATGGCTCGGCCTGTATTTTATTTCATTATCTATTGTTTTAGATTCTGAACGGAGTGAAGAATGTATTGATTTTACAATGATGTGTGTTTTTTTTTTTTTTTTTTTTTGTGTCTGTCGACACGTTTTGGGGCAGTAAAAATGCTTCGATTGCCTTATGTAGCATCTTTTCTGAAAGGAAAGTGAATCTATTTGGTACTTTGGGGGGTCAAAAGTTAAAAATTTCCAATATTTTTTAAATGCGACGGGAAAAACCATAAAAAAATTTGGGAAAAACGGGAGTTTTTACGCAAAACCAGTTTTCGACATAATCAAATTTTTTATTTTGCTATAACTCAAAAACTAATCAATGTAAATACTTGAAATTTTCACCAAATGTTTAGATTAGCGTTCTCTATACACCATTAAATTTTCAAAGTATTTTGACTTTTATTAAGCTATTTATAGACAATTGAAATTTTCAATTTTTTTAAGTATTTTTTTTTTAAATAACGATAAAATTTTTTTGGCTGCCTAGAAAATCTTGAAAATTTAATACAAGGTTTCTTCTAAGTTGTTCCTTAACTGATAAAAAAAAATCTAAAATCGTAAGTCACAATTTTTTTTTATAAGTGCTCAAAGTTCCAATTTATACGAAATATGTAAAAATCACGATAATTTGCAAGTTATTTTGTAGATAAAAATTCATAAAATTTTTTCTGTTCATACTTAAGGTTCAAAATTTTAACACGAGGTTATCTATAAGCTACTCTTCAAAAATCTTTAAAAAAATTTCTACCGGAATTAGAGGAAAAAATTTTATGACTGTATGAAATTTAAATATTTACGAAATTGCATAAAATAGCGATTTATTCTCAAACGATTTTAAATATTTTTTATAATTCAAAAAGTATAAGTCGCAGATTTTTGAAATTTCTACCAGCTGTTAAGATTGGTATTTCTTTTATGCAATATTTTTTTCAAAATATTATATTGATTTTTAAGCCACTTATAGTCATTTAAAATATTCGATTTTTTTACATTTTATTTTTATAATCGGTGATAAAAAAAATTTGGCTCGTACAAAATACTTGAAAATTTAATAGAAGATTCCACAGAAGTAGTTCTTAAAGTCATTCAAAAATTATTAAAATCCATAGGCACAATTTTTTTTTATAAGCGTTTGAACAGCGAATATTGACAAAAAATTACATGTAAAATATAATATAATGTATAATATTCTAGACTGACAAAGATATCGGTTTTTTTAAAATGCCCGAACTCAAAAACGAAAAACCGCAACAACTTGAAATTATCATTAAATCTTTATATTGACGTTTTCTATACATGGTTAAAATTTCAAAGTATTTGACATATTTTGACTTATTTATAGAAAATTTAAATTTTCGGTTTTTCTAAATTTTTCGTTTAAAAATAAAATATACTTATATAATATTTATAAATAACATTGTATTATATTCTAGACTAACATATCATCTCCGTTCAGAATCGTTTTTCGTATACAATGATACCTATCATTGAATTCAAATTTAACAAATCCATTATAATGACCTATCCTATGAAGAGTCGCAATCCACCCCCAAGTGTACAGCAGAGCGAGGCCCATCCGGTTCTTTTTAGATATTTATTATGTTAGATTCTGAACGGAGTGAAGAATGTATTGATTTTACAATGATGTGTGTTTTTTTTTTTTTTGTGTCTGTCGACACGTTTTGGGGCAGTTAAAATGCTTCGATTGCCTTATGTAGCAACTTTTCTGAAAGGAAAGTGAATCTTAAGTAGTTCTTAATGTCATTCAAAAATTATTAAAATCCATAGGCACAATTTTTTTTTATAAGCGTTTGAACATCGAATATTGACATAAAATTACATGTAAAATATAATATAATGTAGAATGTTCTAGACTGACAAATGATATCGGTTTTTTTTAAAATGCCCTAACTCAAAAACGAAAAACCACAACAACTTGAAATTATCATTAAATCTTTATATTGACGTTTTCTATACATGGTTAAAATTTCAAAGTATTTTGACATATTTTGACTTATTTATAGACAATTTAAATTTTCGGTTTTTCTAAATTTTTCGTTTAAAAATAAAATATACTTATATAATATTTATAAATAACATTGTATTATATTCTAGACTAACATATGAACTCCGTTCAGAATCGTTATTCGTATACAATGATATCTATCATTGCATTCAAATTTAACAAATCCATTATAATAATGACCTATCCTATAAGGGAGGTGCACTCCACCCCTAACTGTACAGCAGAGCGAGGCCCATCCGGTTCTTTTTTAGATTCTGAACGGAGTGAAGAATGTATTGATTTTACAATGATGTGTGTTTTTTTTTTTTTTTTATGTGTCTGTCGACACGTTTTGGGGCAGTTAAAATGCTTCGATTGCCTTATAAAGCAACTTTTCTGAAAGGAAAGTGAATCTATTTGGTACTTTGGGGGGTCAAAAGTTAAAAATTTCCAATATTTTTTAAATGCGACGGGAAAAACCATAAAAAAATTTGGGAAAAACGGGAGTTTTTACGCAAAACCAGTTTTCGACATAATCAAATTTTTTATTTTACTATAACTCAAAAACTAATCGATTTAAATACTTAAAATTTTCACCAAATGTTTAGATTAGCGTTCTCTATACACCATTCAATTTTCAAAGTATTTTGACTTTTATTAAGCTATTTATAGACAATTGAAATTTTCAATTTTTTTAAGTATTTTTTTTTTATATAACGATAAAATTTTTTTGGCTGCCTAGAAAATCTTGAAAATTTAATACAAGGCTTCTTATAAGTTGTTCCTTAACTGATAAAAAAAAAATCTAAAATCGTAAGTCACAATTTTTTTTTATAAGTGCTCAAAGTTCCAATTTATACGAAATATGTAAAAATCACGATAATTTGCAAGTTATTTTGTAGATAAAAATTCATAAAATTTTTTCTGTTCATACTTAAGGTTCAAAATTTTAACACGAGGTTATCTATAAGCTACTCTTCAAAAATCTTTAAAAAAATTTCTACCGGAATTAGAGGAAAAAATTTTATGACTGTTTGAAATTTAAATATTTACGAAATTGCATAAAATAGCGATTTATTCTCAAACGATTTTAAATATTTTTTATAATTCAAAAAGTATAAGTCGCAGATTTTTGAAATTTCTACCAGTTGTTAAGATTGGTATTTCCTTTATGTCATATTTTTTTCAAAATATTATATTGACTTAAGCCACTTATAGGCATTTAAAATATTCGATTTTTTTACATTTTATTTTTATAATCGGTGATAAAAAAAATTTGGCTTCTACAAAATACTTGAAAATTTAATCGAAGATTCCACAGAAGTAGTTCTTAATGTCATTCAAAAATTATTAAAATCCATAGGCACAATTTTTTTTTATAAGCGTTTGAACATCGAATATTGACATAAAATTACATGTAAAATATAATATAATGTAGAATGTTCTAGACTGACAAATGATATCGGTTTTTTTTAAAATGCCCTAACTCAAAAACGAAAAACCGCAACAACTTGAAATTATCATTAAATCTTTATATTGACGTTTTCTATACATGGTTAAAATTTCAAAGTATTTTGACATATTTTGACTTATTTATAGACAATTTAAATTTTCGGTTTTTCTAAATTTTTCGTTTAAAAATAAAATATACTTATATAATATTTATAAATAACATTGTATTATATTCTAGACTAACATATGAACTCCGTTCAGAATCGTTATTCGTATACAATGATATCTATCATTGCATTTAAATTTAACAAATCCATTATAATAATGACCTATCCTATAAGCGAGGTGCACTCCACCCCTAACTGTACAGCAGAGCGAGGCCCATCCGGTTCTTTTTAATATTTAAGGTCTGCAGTTGATATGTAACTTTTTTTTTTATATTTTTAAATTTAAAATAGTATAAGATTCCAAATTGAAATTAATTTTTGAATACAACGTCTAGAGTTTGATATAATGTACTCAACATTCAAATTTAATTATTGAAAAATGTCCATCCCTATTCATTCGAATCAATTTTTCTATAAAAATAACTAAATTATCATTACTTTTTTTGTTTTGATTTTGGAAGAAAAAAAAAATTGTAACTATTTAATCATTGCAGAAACTGATCACAGGATATAAGCGCAATTAAAAACAATCGCAATGGATTCATTAATTACAGTTATGAATAAGCTGCAGGACGTTTTCTCAACTGTTGGAGTGTCTCAAAACATAGATCTTCCTCAGATTGTGGTGGTAGGAAGTCAGAGTTCGGGGAAAAGTAGCGTGCTGGAAAGTTTGGTGGGTAAATCGTTTTTGCCTAGAGGCATCGGTATAGTAACACGGGCACCATTGGTCCTTCATCTCATCAATTCGTCGGAATTAGAAGAGGAAATGAACGACTCTAAATCGTTCAATGGTTCCGCCTCTTTCCTCCATAAGCCAAATATACTCTACCGTGATTTTAATAAAGTTCGAAAAGAAATAGAATTGAGAACGATAGAACTTGCGGGTGACAACAAAAACATCACGAACAAGCCGATCGTGTTGAATGTTTACTCTAAACAATTATACAATCTTAGTTTCGTCGACCTGCCCGGACTGACCAAAATGCCGGTTGGCGATCAACCAGATGACATAGAGTTACAAATCAGGGATTTGGTATTCCAATATATACAGAATCCTAATTCGATTATATTGGCGGTGGTGACGGCCAATACGGACCCAGCTACTAGTGAAAGTCTGCACATTGCCAAGTCTGTAGACCCCAACGGAGACCGTACAATAGCGGTTGTAACTAAATTGGATATAATGGACGAAGGTACGGATGCTTATGAGTTGCTCTGCGGGGAAGTTATTCCAGTAAAGCTTGGAATAATCGGTGTTATAAATAGGTCCCAAAAAGATATAAATGAGCAAAAAACTTTAAAACAGTCTTTGGAAGCAGAGGAAAACTTTTTTCGAAAAAAGTATCCAACCATTGGGGACAAACATGGAACAAAAGTTTTAGGGAAAAGACTACAGCACTTACTAATAACAAAAATTAAAGAGACGTGTCCGGATCTAAAAAAACAGATTTTGGACATGAATAATTTATATTCAAGGCAGCTTAAGAATTTTAAGGAATTCACCGATAGTTATGATCGTTCGCTGCTCGAATTGATTACACGGATTGTAACTAGTTATATAGCATGTTTAGACGGGCAAGCGACTAGTGACGAAACTTCTTCGACGAAACTCTACGGAGGTGCCGAAATAGCAAACTATTTCAAAATGGTTTTCAACAAAGAAATCGAAGAGGTCGATCCGCTTTGTGGATTGTCCAACGACGCAATTATCAACGTCATCAACAACGCATCGGGTACCGGCATGGGCGTATTTATGCCGGCCATCGCTTTCGACCATATCGTGAAAAAACAAATACGCCAGCTAGAAGGGCCATCGTTAAGATGCGTCAGTTTCGTCCACGAAAAACTGATGTCTAACATTTATAATTTGAGTAATGACATTTCCACCGAAATGAAAAAATTTCCCAAACTTACTGAAAAAGTAGTGGATTTATTACAAAAATTACTGGACGATTATAAGGAAAAATCTAATGATGCGGTTTCAAAGATTGTTCTTTACCAAGAAACTGTTAACACAAATCATCCGGACTTTATTAAAGCAGTGATAAAGTCCGATGATTATAAAAAGCTATTTTTAACTAAACAAAAACAGATTAATAAAAGTAAGAACACTAATGATTTGGAGGAAGATTGTGCAGAAACTGATTCTTCACTAAAAAATGACTTTTTTAAAAAGCAAGATTTAGCGGAAAATATGCGTATGACGGTGGAAAGAATAACCACATGTGCCTTTAGTTCATTTTCCGAAACTGATAAATCTGTGTTGGAATCAAGGGCTAAACTGCTCACTTTGTTTATACAGTGTTACTTTAAGGTGATAAAAAAAATGGTTAAAGACATCGTTCCAAAATCTATCATGTGTGAAATGGTGAACAAAATTAAAAAAAATTTTCACAAAGACTTGATTACCAAAATTTATAAATCGAATGACCTTAAAATGGAAGAGTTGTTGGTAGAGTCTCCTGAAGTCGTAGATGATAGGATAAAAGCTCAAAAACACTTTGATGCAACTGATAAAGCATTAAAATTGATGAGGGAGATAGAACAACTTTGTCATATATCTGGATAATTTTATATAATTATTTATTACTTAATGTTTCTTTTTTTCTTTTTTCCAAAAGTATAGGACTGTGTAAAGTAAATGTAATTGATTCATAAATTTTTTTTAACTCTACCATGTTTTAATTTATTACTATATTTTATGCAACTAAACAATGAATATTTTTTTAACTACATTTTTATGGTTTTTCATTAAATAATAATCGGGTTTAAAAATTACTAAGCCAATGCAGCTGTAAAAATCATACATGTATTTATCTTTATATTTTTATCTTTATTGTTATGTCTAATATGTAGTATTATTAAGAAGTTAATTTTTATATTTTTTATTTTACTTGTTTTAAAATCAGAAGCTATGAAGTATTACAATTGTACTTATATATCTAACTTGAGATTTTTCATTTTTTAATTGTGGTGTTCATTTAAGTAGTTTTGTATTGTTACTTTTTTTGATTTTTGATTTTTTTTTTTAAAAGCCTGTTGAAAGCTGTACAATACATTTTGAATATAATCTAATAAGGTAATGCAATAGATGTATCGGTTAAATTTGTGTTAATAAATTAATGCCTTTGTAATCATACTGAGGTACAAATACAAGTGTGGTAATTTCATACAGAGATTACTAAAATTTTATAAAAAAAACAACTTGGTGGTATTATGACAATGGTATTATTTTGTATTTTTATAAAAATTATAAATAAAGTTCATACAAACGAACATAATATTAAATGACACTAACATATATTAAAATGGCTTGATTAACATGAAGTAACCTATGTAGTAGTAATACATGTTTAATTTAATGGTTCAAGATGGAAGAACAGTTTGTTTTATTTATTTATATTGCATTTTTTTTTTTTTTTTTCTTGTTTTAATTGACTTTGGAAGAGTGAGTGCATACGGGAAATTATGGGTTTTGGTTTAAATAGAGCATGGAATGAAATTTTTTGTT
The DNA here is from genome assembly GCA_034509805.1 of Sipha maydis. Taxonomy (NCBI): domain Eukaryota; kingdom Metazoa; phylum Arthropoda; class Insecta; order Hemiptera; family Aphididae; genus Sipha; species Sipha maydis. The sequence continues at coordinate 432,747 of JASXSY010001496.1, read as the reverse complement.
ATGTTTGGTTCCTATTTTGTTTACTATTTGAATTTCAAGTTCTATATTGTGCATTAATGGTTATTTATTACGGGATTTCAGTTATTTGAAGACTGAGGGTTTTGCTTGGCCCTAAATATGGATACTGTATGACTAGAATGGAGATTATAATTTACGTATCTGACTGGGGGATAGTAATTGTCGGAGAAGTAGTCGGTGAGTGTTTTTTATGTTGTGCCCAAGTAAGTTTCTTATCAAGACGAACAAGTATTTAATATTTTGGATTGGTGTAGGTATAATTTAGTGATAGTTGAGGACAATCTTTCATAATGAGAGCGAAATTTATTTAGACAGATAATTTTCATTTGACTTGATTTTTCCGTTTTTTTGTTTCATTCTTTGTTAGTACCTACATACGATTTTTTTTTCTGATTATGATAATTATTAATCGAGATTTTTTGTATATAGGTGTTCATACTCCCCAAACCATACATACGCCTCTGTTATGGTAATAATTTAATTTTTATTGAATATTATATAAATTATTTTTAAAAAAAAATAATTTTAATTCCAGTCATGTTTATAAATGCAATTTTTTTTTTTACTTTATATTTTTTTTGTAAGTATTAAAATATGTACCTAAAATATGTGGACAATGTATTGCGCTCGTATAGTGCTTTATCGTCTATTAGTTATTTACTAATGTAAGGATTTTGCATATATAATATTTAAGTAAACATATATTTGGCGAGAATAATTATATACTAACTATAAAATGATAATAGTAAAAGTCGTTAAGTTGTGAAATATATAAATTTGTTTTTTTGATTTAATTTTATTTAGAATTTTTTTTAATTGTATACTATATTACTATTATTTATACATATGCCGTAATATTGAAATTTAATTCTTTCATAAATGATTGCTTTTGCTCTTTGCTATTCTTTTTCCCCTGGTAGAACAATTATTATCCTTTTGGTTAAGTTATATCAATAAATCGATAGTACTAATAAACATAGTTATTTCAATTTTTATTTATAATAAATTAGGCTTAAGAAAAATTGGTTTTTAATTTGTTTACAGGAATCTTATATGCACGTATAACCGTTTCTAAATTATAATTAGGTACACAAAAAAATTTTTTTGTATGTAGTATCTGTATCAACAATTGTGTTTTATACTAACCGGACACATCAACATTCTCTTAAATCTCCGTTAACTGTAGCAGATATGATTTTGTGATCAATTCTGTTAAATGATTCTTTCAAGAAAATTACTGGAATTCCTCAAATGTACCGAAACCTGACCGTAATGAACACTAGAGTTTCTCATCACCTGAACTTGGAATTGTCTGCCAAATTTATAATTGGTTATTTAAAGCAAATTAATAAATTCAATTGGGCTACAGTATGGTTTCACGTACGTACGTATGTCGTGTGTCGTACCTACATATTATTATTTCGCATAATATTATTACATATTATTATTTTGAGTTTATTTATTTTATTTATTTATTTTATTTTTAGTTATTACTGATAAAACGGGTTTTTGTCGTTTTCTTCTAGGACTGAATTAAGCCTGATTCACACTTGTCAGACACGTACCGACAGACACCGTACCGTACCGTTCCGCAAAATATTTTTATGTGTGTTTAAATATAGGTAATTCACATTTGAACGTTCCGTTCCGTTCATACACGTACCGATCCGACAGCGTCCGTCCGACATTCCGCGCAAGAATGTTTTGTCGGAACGGCACGTGTCTGAACGGGTCGGAGCACGTCTGACTGATAAGTGTGAATGAACAACAGACAAATTGTATCCATCTGCCGTCATTCGCTGGGAAATTATTCGCAGTTACATACTTTTGAAGTTCGTACATATTATTATACAAACTTCTCATTTTTTTTACTTTTTTATATTTTCCACACGTGATGAATTTGGAGTTACTAATTGAATTCGTTAGAGACCAAGAATGTCTCTATGCTTTGTCACACAAAAAATATAGTGACCATGTGTACAAAGAATCCTGCTGGAAAAACATTTTAACTTCCATAAGCATACCTGGTAATATCAACTAAAATATAATATAGGTAATACATTAATTTCGCACATTATCGTGATTTTTACGTATTTTGTCAACATTCAAACTTGAAATGCACTTTACGATGTTGTAGCGAAAATGTAGGTATGGGAACATATAGGTCGGTACAGTTTATTTTAACGGTACGGTACGGTGTCTGTCGGTACGTGTCTGACTAGTGTGAATCACGCTTTAGGGTTTATTATTTTAGTATTGTTCTGTGTTTCTTTGAGTGTACTTGAAAATAAATTACGATTGTGGTTAACATATCAATATAAAGAATACTGTTAAGACTTAATGTCAAAAAAAATTGAAGATAATAAATTTATCATTTCTTGGAAAAAAACAATTTAAAATCGACGACAGTAGAAACACTGATTAGCAAAAAAATAAATTTTAATTTTAATACACTTAATGACAATTACAATTAATGACTTAACAAAATTAAATGTTTTAACCGTCAAAATTTTAAATACGTATTTATAAAACAGCTATCTAGGATTATAAGAAAAAATGTTATACATAATTTAAATTATTTTTAATTGTAAAAAAATATAATGCAATACGAGTATAACATAAAAAAATCAGCACTAGAATTCCTTTTTTTTATTTCTTAGTATTGATATAATATCGTCATGATTGAACAATTTTTTGACTCTTCCATTCGCTATACAATTGAACCAACTTTAAATGATTTTAACTAATTCTTGTATTTTGAGTAACGTTATTGGATACCATAGCAACAACTTTTTTAACTAACTGGTAACCATAGGTGGAGATTTGATTGAATTTTAGGGGGGGCTTAAATGTCAATTGTTGCAAAATAAGTACTTATTTTAATATTATGCTACGAAATTTAATAATTTTGATCTTTTTAGGGGGGCTAAGCCCTCCCCAAGCCCCCCCCCCCAATCTCCGCCCATGCTGGTAACCGTACTGTAACTTGAAAAAAATTACCTGGCGAAATATGACATATGCTAACAGAATGTCTGTAATGAAAATTAATATTAATTTTTCATTCATATTACCAAATTTACCTAAAAATCGATTTTGGGAGGTGATAATGACTGGAAAAATATTTTTAACACTCCGAATGAGAAGGACTATTTTGCTAAAAACTGAAAGAAAAAGGGTCCAATTGTTCTTAAATAATCTATTAATCTCAGATATACCAACATAACTCGTACCTATTTTCGTTTACAAATTTACAATTTAAAGTTTTTACGAAAACCAGTTTTGCGTTACTCATAGTGATAACGCCTATAAATATAATTATTTATTTTTTTAAACTAACAGAGTTATAGATTAAAAGCTACTAGTTATAGGTTTTAAGTTATAGTTAGAGTTAGATTTATAGTTATAGTTGCATACGTCACCATACAGTTTTTTTATTGTTACTACAAAGTTTATATTTTTTCTCCTTAGATTTTTGATTATAGAAACACTAACGGTGTTTCCAAATAGAAACGATAGCAGATTTTAGATAACTTGTGAAGCAAGATTGATATTATTATATGATACGCATATTTAAATAATTGCAATTGGATACATAATAAATATTTAATAGATTGACATCGTAATACTGTAAATTGTAGTTTTCTTTGTTCATTTAATCAATCATATACTTATATTATTTTACAATTTTTAGTCTCTGAGTACGTTTTCGACTAGATACCTACTAATATTATGATACTCGTCTATTATTATTATACAAGTTATAACCTTTATATAAGTTAGAACATTGTTCATAAAAGTATATTATTATCCCGATAATGCCTTGATGTAAAATTACCGTTTAGATGTAATACGACCATCTATGATTTATGGGTAACATTGTATTTTTATTTACATGTTTTAAAGTACCTATATAATGGAAAAGTCGGGTAAATGATTTCATATAATTTAAACACAGTATAATATTAAAAATATATCAGTATAAAAACTTCGATTTCATAATGAACATCGATTAAAATGTATTCAAAAGAACCATATATAAAGTGTCATTATGGTAATTACGCGAATTATATTATGTAAAATGTATATAATAAGCGTAAACTTAAACTATAAAATAAATTATATGTATATATATTACCCTACACTTTATAATACTTTTCGGTGCCCAAATAGGTAGTTAATATACATTTGCCGAGGTATACATTATTTTGTATTATATCGTTGTAAATGGTTTGCTTTTAAAACATGGGAAACGTAGACATATTGAAGTGTTTGGTAATATATAAGCTCCTGACGCAATATCAAGTATATGGATACTGATAACAATATTTAAATCGTTTTCTGCATTACATTAAATGACACTTCGTTTTCACATGTTGAACAGTGGAAAGTACCACACACAAAGGTAATTTATTAACTAAACGTTGGTACCTAAGTAAGCAATATTAATCATCGTTCTCGTAATATTTTGTATAATACGTCTACCTCCTTTTTTTTGCGATTATTTTTTAATTAACATAACAAAGGATGTAGTCACAATACATGCATAATCCTACAGGAATCTAATTATTATTGGTTGTTCAATCGATTGTTTTATCAAATATTGAGTTAAAATGTATATTGTGCAAACATGCCGCAGTGCAGAATAATATTTCTGAACGAACGGCGTTCCACGTCATTGAAAATTGTATTGAAAATATTTAAAAAAAGGTTTCTTTTGGCATAGGAATCGTTTATCAAAACAAACCAAGCGAAATCTTAAAGGTGGATCTATTTTTTAGTAGGATGGGGGAGAGGGCGTAAAAATATGGTTGACCCAAGGCGCAACAATTTTTAAATACGGCCCTGGGTATGTATAATAGTTGAACGTACGATTGGAATAAAAAGGTATTGGGTAAATACGTGCCCGGTGGTTGGAAAATTAAAAAATATAACCAAAAAAGGTAATAATATGACTGCAACAGAAGAAGCTCTCACGAAAATCCTACGTTTTCTACTAAGTAATTAAAATGTTTTCGGTCCGTGATGTTTTGTACATACGAGTACAGTAAATGTAGAGAGCAAACTTCAGTAGCTGATGGTATATAATTTTAATAAATAAAATCATATTGAAATCATGTTACCATATTATATATGATAACTCTTGTAAGTTATCGTAAATAAAAACTGATAATAACTGGTATAGTTGGAAAAATAATAAATAATAAGACCGACCCTCTGGATTCATACTCTACAATGTAATTGATCACAATGACTACGAGTAGGTACTGGACCAGATGTAACAACACTACTTTAATACCTTTTAAAAAGGTTTATTTACCACAAACGTAACAGCACGGTTGATCCGCAGAGATATAATTAAGGGTAAATATTTATTAGAGAATATTCATTACTTCTAGGTAAAAAACAGTTTAAATATTACCATGTGTAATAAATAAAAATTATTTTAAAATTAAATTAATACTAATTATATTATAACGAATCGGTTTGTCCTGACAAAATATGAAAATTGGTCGATTCTCCTACTTTCTATGTTGTCGCTGTTTTTTTAACAACGATTGCAATTTTAGCATGTTGTGTATTTCTGTCATTTATCGGTCATAATGATTGCTCTACTATGATAATTTTTTCTATTTTTACTGGAGCGAATTATGCTTCCCATGCATAGTTTAATAAAAATCACGATATTCTCAAAACAATATAGTCATCAAAAAGTATATTATTGTACATACTATGAACTAGTATGTTGTTTTCTTTGCAGTGTTTTGCCGAATTTTATAGCGTCTGCAGTAGTACCACAGAATAGACGATATCAGAAAAGAAATTGATAAGAAAAATACACAGTGCTTATGGCCGCCTAAAAATATGGTCCGTCATATTGAAACAAATTATCAGCGTGTACCTAAAATGTATTAGGTATGAAATATTTGATATACAATAAATACATTGGTATACAATATTTTTTCTGATACTAAGCTTAATGTTAGATTTTTCTTGAATAGTGTAAATAAACATACATACACAGAATAAATTAAATCTATTCTGTGATACATATTTACTAATTATAATATATCATTGATCAAGGCATCATTGATCATTGAAAAAGGCTTTTACTCTTTAACACTAGCCAAATAATAATCGTATTTAAATAAATAAATTAAAAAAAATTGCATTTTCTTTTTAATTTTAGTTTATTAGTGTATTATTTAGTATATAAACAAAATAGATTACAAATGGTAATAAAAGACATACAAATATTAAAATAATAAGAACAAATTGTTAAAAATAATTTTCGATCGAATTTTAGGTTGAAATGCTCAAATAAACAAAAATAATTAATAAATCGTAATTACAAGAACATATTAAATATTTTTTCGTTCTATCTGACCAACCTGTCGAGCCCTTTCAATATGGCGGACTAAAATTTGGGCGGCCAAGAGTTTCCATTCTGATTTAATCTATTCTGTGGTAGTACCATTGATGTATCACAAACGCGACATGTGTTCCATCTCAAAAGTAGTTATCGGAATCCAACTGCGGCAATTCTCCCCTTGTGTGAATATTTCACAATACTACGTATAGAACAGGATTTGTCGGTTTCGAAGTGAAATCGTACAGAGTACTTCGCACGGATGGCTTAAAACTTCTGCTGGTCGCGGTCGACGTACGTGCCCCGAAAGAAAATAAGTCGAGGTTCAAGTTGTTTTAGTTTTGGACCGTAGATACGATGGTCTTGGGGGCCGCGCGCATTTCCCATTTTTACTTTACTGGACGATGAACGCGTCGTAAAAACGAATCGATAGTGACCGTGAAATAAAACCCGCGTCGTGCTATTAGACAATTGTCATCGGAGTTCATGCAGATTGTTACAGCAAAATATCGTTTCGTACAAATCACTCAATGGTAGCTAACAACACTCGCACCCGTCATGATGCATCCATTTTGCTTTTATTCATCATCGCAGTTCCGCGACAAGTTAATCGTCAGTCCATTGCGATGGAGACGATTTTATTAATAATAAACACCATGGGTTGGTCCGAGAGATGATGACATTTTTGTTTTTTTTCTTTTTTTTTTATCGCAGTCGACAAACGATTATTATAATCGCCTCGTAAATGTTCGTACATTATGTATTACTGATTATGAATTCTCGACGGCTTGCAACTTGGTTTTCGGTACCCAACCAGCGCACCAATATAATATAAATATAGTATATAATACGTTCTAATTAGATTTTGTTAGTTGAGGTATGACTGTTGTTATTGAAAATATAAAACAGCCACGTAAAATGTGTCGTTTAGGTACCTAAGGTAGTATAATTTTATGAAAAAGGCATAATAAAGAAAATATATCACATCAAAGTGTTCATATAACTCGTAATGATTGTGATTTTAAATATTTTTTTTTTGAGTATAAGGATTATATAAACGTACTGATATTTTAATTGTATTACGGAGTTTTGAAATGTAAGAAGTTATATTTTCTTTAATTAATTTAAAACGTCGGTCTATAAATTATACGAAGAAGCATGTTTTTGGCATTAAGTCAATAAGTATTAATTCTCTATTTGAATTCATTTTAGTTTTAAATTTAATTTTATCGAATACGCGAGCTTGTAAATAGAAGTTTCTCTAAGGTTCGATTATTTTTTAAATATAAATTATGTTACGGTAAACGCGTTTGTTACGATATTTTCCGACAATTGACGTTGTTGGCCATTGCAAAAAATTATTAATTATAACTATTGTTATTAACCAATCATATTCAGTATCTTAATATTTCTGGCAGACAGTAACGTTTTTATTTTTTCATGCACACATTTTTAAATGATATACTATAGTTAGGTTAGGTGAGCCATACTATGTTATAGTGTTGTGCTAATCCTAAATATTATCGGTCAAAAATATGATTTGGTTACTCCTTAAGAAAAATTTAATTTTTATGGTATATTTTTAAAATATGTATGCAACTCTAAATTGTTTTTAATTTTGCGATGATGTTAAGTAGGGAGGGATTTGGTAGAACTCGGTAGTCGCTAAGCCCCCTTCCCAAGTTCCTCACCACCAATCCCGCCAATGATAACTATTAGTTATTTCTATCGTCGAAAATCTGTGTTTATCAAATTCAATGTGAATGATTACGAAGATGTAAAGTATGTAATTCTAAAATCAATGATAATAAAATTGTTTGTGCGATGAACTCGCTACCGAGCCGGTAAATCTCAGTGTATCATGTGCATTACCGAACGCTTTTACAATTTTATAGTCAAAAGCCAAAATAACACTTAAGGTATACCGAAGTATAATCAGTCCTAAAGTCGAAACGTTTCGATTTTGCCACGCGTGTCAGCCGTCGATTATTACTGCGTACTAATTGATTCCGGGGCAATAAAAATATGAGTGTACGAGATAATTGTACCTGTGATATCAGTAACAAAAGGTGATTTTTTTTATCTCTGCCAATACCGATTGATTTAAAACGACTAGCATTTTTTCATGAGAGTAATAGGTAGTGCACGAGTATGACCGAAACTTAATTAAATTAATGGTTTGTTTTGTAAAGCTATTTTTTTTTAAAAAAATGTTCCCGCAGCTGCAGCATTCGTATAAATTAATTAAAATGCCTAGCTCGGATCTCGTCCTATCTCAGCAACTCCGGACAAATGGCCGGTCACATCTGCCGTTCCGTTCAGTATGATACACCGTCTGTCAAACCGTTTGTCAAATCGTTGCGGTGTACCCTTCGCGGACGTTACGAGCACAACGTTTGGGCGACGAGACAACGTGCGGAGAACCGGCCAATTTTTGCTTCGTATAACGTTAGATTTTCATCGATTACTGTATAATTAGTATTGAGATAAGAAGTATAACCAGGACGATTCAAGTCTGCAATGGTTCTATTTGCTGTATCGGAAATGTATCGAACGCACGGAAATACGTTTAATTATCAATGAGCATGTTACGGTGAATGACGTTAATAAATTAGAAAACGATAATCGTCGAAGCATTTGACGTCATTTGCCAACAAATATGGGGACCGTCGTGATTTCTTAGCGAATCACGTCGTTGATCGTACGAATTGGGAAATTTAAATCAAAACGAGATCATATTATTTGTCCAACACGGATAATTGAGTACATAAAAACGTACCTTGTTGATATCGATCAAATTGTAATTATCGCAATAACCAGTATAGTTCAACAGTATTATGACCACCGACTGTATCTCCATACGAATATCATCAAATACTGTAATGGTAAAATGTTGTTTTTAGTTCAATTCAAATAAAGTGCTATTAATAGCACTCAATTTACCAGTTGTTTTACAAATCTGTCTATTTTACACTTAGAAAAAGGTCTAAGAAAATGGTTTAATAAAATATTTTAGTGAAAGTATTTTAAACAAATTTTTAAAATCCTTAAGGATGATTATTTTAAAATAGAATATAAAGTATTTGAGAATATTATTATACTTTTATCTTTTCCATTTGTAATATTTTATAAACTGATAAAATAACATGTTATTTTTTTTCAGATCAGAAAATAATTATTAGTTAGTTATTTTATGTTTAAGTTATTAATTCAGTACAATTCTTTGCATGTTAAATTAAAAATCTGTTAAGAATAATTTAAGGTGGTGGGGGGAGCTTTCCCTCAGCGGCTTTAGTAAATGAGAAAAATTGTAGCACCCCAACTTCTTTAATGGATTTCCGCTTATGATAGTTATAGATTTATATAGCGTATCTGTTTATTTTAAATCAATGATGCTATATTACACGCATTGCATTTGCCAAGGAAATCTCCAGGGATCCGACGACCGACAATTAATTATACCCTCCCCCCACTTCAGATTGTTTACTACAACCGTAGTTAAAAATTGTAAGTTTAAAGTTTATGAAAAACCATATAATTATCTTTTTTGTTGTTTTAGGATTGGACACTGCAAATAAAATACGTTCAGCTGCGAGACGCCGGTCTGTACGAGTGTCAGATATCATCACATCCACCGAAAAGCATTTTTATCAATTTAAAAGTTGTCGGTGAGTACCCATATCGTTCTCTTTTATAATAATTTGGTGCGTGTGGAAACAAAATAAAAAAGGGTGGTGAAAATCCTAGTTCGGATAAGATACAGGGATGGGTGCATAAAATTGTTGTATTTTTTTTTTTAAATTTGAAACCAACGTACCATTGCTTTCGAAAAAAATAATCTTAAGTGAAAGAGGTTAGATAGATTTACTTATATTGCTAAAGATTGTTGATTAATATAACAAAATTCCTTAATTTGATAAGTTTTACTTTTTGTGTATATTTTTTATGATATAAAAAGCATTAAATTATTCCTACGAACAGAAAAAATGATTAAAAATGATTATTTAAAATATCTCAAAATTAAGTTTTGTCTTTAAAATGCTAATGTAATTATTTCGAGTCATTCCGATTAATATTTATACTATATAAAACAAAATAATATGATTTAATCGAAATTCGTTGAAATATCTTTATTTTGTTAAAATTTAACTTTGTAACGCTTATAAAACTTTTTTTGCGGTCTTTCGATAATTTTATTTTTTGACTACGAAGAAAATGTTATGAAAAATCTTGTATTTACTCAATTTTCATACCTACAAGTATAATAATGATAAATGTTATGAATTTTGACTACAAAAACGTAGAGGATTCCTGCGATTTTATTGTTTTGTTTAAATTTAATTTTCAAAAGCTCATAATTTTTTTTTTATTTAATTAGTATTAACTATTTTCAAGGAACTTTAAATGCATTTTTAAAATTTTTATTAAACCAAAAGTAATACATTGATATTTTACAAAAAAAAAGCTAAGTAATATACATTTTTTAATAATCGATAAATATCTTAAAAAAATCTTTTAAAAATTAAAACATTTATAGACGACAATGATATAAGAATTTAGTGAACATTTAAAGTCCATAATCATTATTTTATTAAATTTATCATGAAAAAGAAATATCGATTTTGTCAAAAACCGGTATGCCGTACATTTTGTCGTTCTTTACGTTAATTTTTTGCAGTTATTAAGTAAATTCTTAGAAAATTCATGAAATATTATCGTTCAAAATACCAATTACGCAACATTTACTCCCAGAATCTTTTATAATTGTAATAGTCGGTATAATCATTCTGTTTGAAAGGTTGGTTGTGGATAAAAAAAGTAAAAATAAATAACTTATGTGTAACAAAATAACAGATGGTGATACGAGTAGTTCGAATTTCGATCTTAGTCAAAAGATTTTGCAATTTTATTCCAAAAAATGTTGAGATATTCATAAAATGATCACTTCTAATTACCAGCTACAGTAGATTTTAAATTTTTTATCTTTTATTTATTGATGATTGGAGCAATCCTTTTGGTCTAAATCATATAATAAACACAAGCATACACATACACTTACATAAGCACATCGTGGTAAAACTAATACATTCCTCGTTTCAGTCCAAATCTAAAAAAATATACCAGATTTAAATATTTTATAATAATACACTTACGATGTTCTAAAAATAATTTTTATACCAAAATTGTATCTTACTATTATTATAATTAAAAATATCGTAATAATATTATAATGGACTGTGTATAAAAAAAATAAAAAGGGAAAATTAATAATTAAATTAAAATATGATAAATTATAGGAGGCGAACAAGGTGAAATACCTTTTTTTATGCTACAGAGAAAATATTAATATATTTCAGGTTAGATAATGTTTTTTCAATAATGAACTAAAAAAATATATTTTTCCACGTTTAAAAAAGTGGATGTATTTGTTACGGTACACAGTTAGTTTGGTGAAATCATTGTAGAGCACAACTTATTATAATTATACCAAAAATATTTTGTAAAAAAATAAAAACGACAGTATGTTTAATACTATTGATTATATAATAGAATCAATTGATATGCAAACACATAACAATACTACAAATTTTTATTTATTCAATTATTCATGTAGAAAAACAGAAATCAAGTAATTAATATTATTATATTATAATACATGATTAGGGATTTGGTATTGTTCGTCTCGTTACTATTACGGAAATATGTATCGAATTGTCAATTAGAATAGTTTTCGTAATTATTTTAAAATTAAATACTACACAAATACCATAATGATTTGAGCAAAAATTTTAATTTCCATGCAATTGCAAGATAGCCATTCTTTGGTAAAATCTGTTATTAAGATTTCAAAATATTGCAATTGAAAATCGAATAAGTAATTAGTTTCATAAATATTGCTAATGTAAGTTTATAGGTATCTAAACGTAATACGATAACTGTTCTGTCAAATTAATTGATTAATTAATATAGATTAGATAATCTTTTCAACGATAATAACTATATTACATTCGTCATTCATCACTTCAATAGTATACTTAGTGCAGCCGTATTAATACCTCGATGTAGGATAAATTGTGTTAATACAAAAGTCGATGAACTAGCGTATACGACTATCCTCAACTTAAACTGACTCACTATTATTATGAAACCTATGTATAGTTTAATTTTTAATAGCAATGCTTTGAAACATTTATAACTACGCTAAATACCAAGCTAAGCTAAGTACCAAATAATTAATAATATGTTATTTTCTAAAAATTGTGATGTCAAATCATTTTCTCGGCAAGTTAGGAGATGAAAATACAGGTTTGATTATTAGTGTTTAATGTAACCTTTTATATTAAACTCTACTAAACAAGAAAATTTGAAAATAAATTATTATTTACGATGATTAATTTCATCAGAATATCACGGTGGGACATCCTATACTTTACTTCGGAACAGTCTCTATTTTTCATAAAAATTGGTATCGCACATTTTTTAATCATGTGTCTATTTACAAACAAAAATAAATGTTATTTCACTTTTAAATTTACTATAAATTTAATACTAGAAACTTTGACAAAGTACAATAACAATTAAAATATAATACATTTCTGAAATTCTCTGTATAATAAATGTAGTTTATTAATGCTCTAAAATGCTCTGTATGACAACTCGCGTATTCTTCATACGAACTGGTCGTCCGGTCTTAACGTTTGAATCAGTAGATTCCTTAGACAGTCGTATGGGAAAATAATATTATACATGGACACACGCACACAATCAGTTTACAGTGTAATCAAATACTATCCATACATTTATATAAATACTAATAATTACAATCACATTATAATATTCAGGGGTTCATGAAATAATGTACAATGATATAATACAGAGCTCCCCTCTACCTCACTTCCATATGATTATAATTTTTAATACAATATCAGTTATAACTTTTAGTAAAAGTTATAACTGATATTGTATTAGAAATTGAACTGAAAATATACTTATGTCTAGTATAAATCTGAAAACCATTAAAAAGTTATTTATTTTAACTTGGGTTATAAAATTTAAAATTGAATAGATATATTTTAATCCTCATCAGTTGTCCTGCTTGAAGTAGGCTTTTGGAAAATACTTTCATAGTACTTTTCTTATTTGTTAGTATTTAGTAGTACACACTTCTAAAATCCGTAGTGCATACTTCCGATTTCGGACTACACACTTTGTGTCGGAATTCACTAAAAAGTAGGGCCTGCTTCGGATAAATATATTTATTTAAATTTGCTTTTCTGCAGTATTCTACCGCGATAAATGGTTTTAAATCAATTATATACTCGCGGTTTTTTTGTATCTGCGGTGACATTATTTAGCATAAAAAAAAAAATTCGAAAATATAAATTCCAGACAATACAATAAAATAATAGAAAACACGGAACTTATTACGATTAATGGAATTTCGTTCTAGAATGCACGATTGTTATCTAACTTGCGTTCGTAATAAATCCATATTGTTCAAATAATAGATTTTATAGACTTTTTTTCTTAGTCTATTAGAGACAAATAAATTTTAAAAATTAGACACAATATTTTTTGATACATCATCTAATCGACGTTGCTCGTTTATCATATTAATGTTTTGTCCAAGTACGTATATAACACAATGTGCGATCTCATCAATAATAATTTGTGCCAAACAACATTCGAATATTTTTAAAAACGTCGTTTTGATAAAGCATCTAACAAAAAGCTTTGCAGTAGGGGGATGGTGTTCCAGCGGTTACGCGTATTCTGTACTTCATAAGGAGGTATTACAGTGAAATATCATTAAGAAAAACGGTTATAAAAAAACGCAGTCACTTATCTACAAATGGAAAATAAGTTTTTACATTTTTTTTATATAACTCTACTGACAGTAGGTACTCTCCGGTTCATAGATATAGGATTACGATTGCCTCGTATTGTTAAATTACAAAAATACAATTTCCATTATGTTAATGTAATATTTTTAACTGGGCGCACACGTAATTATTGTGTGTTGTGTATAGGTATTGGTTACTGTAAATAAATAATATTTATAACAGAACAGTGTAAAATAAATTACCAGACAAATGTTCGACTAGCTCTCGTGAGTAACGGATCGTATTTCAAAAGAGTTATGACCGTAACTCCCTTGAAATATTTTTAAACGGTACACGATAAATGTGACAGGAAAATGTCAGCGATTTACCAGTCCGCGTGACGTGTGGCGCAGTTAACTAACCGTTGGGTGAGTTATGCGGTTTTACCTTCTTATTACCGTATTGAATTACCGTCGCGTTTTACCGTTCAGTTTTGGCGCGTATTACATATTATTAGTTTATTTTTCCGTCTTGACTCTCTGCGTGAATGTACTTTGTTCAAGATAAATATGAATTAAAAAAATGTTGGTATCGATCGCAATATGGCTACGTGTTGAAAATTATCATCTCGGAAATATCGCATTATAAATAAGTAACGCGAATGTCCGCGATAGTTGGTTATTTGAACTGTACACGGCAATCAATGCCGGTGTTTTTCTAATGATTTTTCGACCATCGTACACGGCCGGTGCAGGTTGGAGTGGTCGACTAAAGCCATAGAGTTAAACACATGAAGAGATGAACTCGCTACCAACATAAACCTACTGCAAATATTCGATAACGGTAAACGTAAAATGAATAACGTTAAAATATTTCATTATGTAAATCGTAAAAGTAAGGAAACTTTTAAAATATATTTCATGGCGATGAAAAAGAATTATATTTTTCAAACATCAGAATTGTGATAAAAACAAATATCGTTCATAAAACGTTGAAAGAAAACTCGTCCACAGCACAGGACATAATATGATGTTGGTAAATTGGTCTATAAACTAAACGTATACCTCTACCCGGAGTATTATAAAGCATAATAGTCTTGAGCAGTAACCAAGTTACGAATTTCACCTATTTTCATTTCAAAAGATAAAACGTATCGCAGTAGAAGATATACGATAACTGAGATCAAATACAATAGAATTGCTAAGGCGCCTTTTATTGAGAAAATACAGAGACCACGAGTAGAAATGAAATAGGTTTTTATCGAAATTCTCCCGCTTGAAATGTAGTTATAATAATATATACCTTTATCAAATCTTACAAAAATAGCATAATATGCTATTATTACTTTTTATTTTTATTTTGAGAGAGCAAAAAATAATAAATAACTTAGACATATGCATACGAAGTGTTGCTTACAAACTACTTATGATTGATTGTAGGTACCTACTCATGTTAATTCAAAACGATTTAAAAATACCTGAACATATATTCCCAGTTCCCCAATTAAACCTTATAACCGTATAACCATTAATCACTGGTATAACATGAGTCCTGCTATATTTATAAATGTATGTAAACCAATTAAAAAAATTGTAGGACATTGTACACGGGATTTTGCGCAATAAAGAGATCGTTAGAAATTAAATCGTATTTTAAGACTTACCTCACCAGTACCTCCATAAGTATATTGTTTGTCGTTCGAAGAGAGGATTGTTAGAACAGTTCTGTAACGGTTAATTCTAAATAATCCTAACCAAGCCGGACATTGGTGTCACATAAATTTTACCATTGGAATGGCTGAAAACGACGATGTATTAATATAAATTTTGGTCCAAAACATTATAAGTTAAGTTATTTTGCGTGTCATTGAAATAATTATATTCTTACCGAATAACTGAATGGGATCAATCATTAAACTCAGTTGTTGTTTGTTGATTTTTTGTGTATACAGTTTTAAAATTAAAATGATGGTAAAACTGTGGTACCCAAATAATTTTTTTTTAAATAATTACTTAGAGATCATAACACTTGTTCGTAATTCCTTTTTAAATACGTCATTGTAGTCATTGAATTTTGAAAGTTGGTAGTATCAAAATTTGCCTACTGTTAAATATTTAGAACGTTAATATTATATATTAATTGAGTCAAAGTATAAATCAAGTATTGGAATACAACGAGTTTTACGTAAAAATATAACTGTAAAAATTAGAAAAAACCAAAATGCTCATAATATTTATTTTTCGTACTACTTGAAGTAGCAGTGATCGTAGCATAAAATAGTTGAATAAGTATGAGTGCGTTGAATAGACATGAATAGATTTTAAGGAATCGAATAAATATACTATATTAGTAAATTTTAAGACTACACATTTTTCACATTATTTCGTGTTTAACGAGTAAAATACATAAACACATCGGATGAACGCTCATGAGCTCGCCGACTTGACTGTTAACGCCCTAATTGTATGTATTATTCGTTCAACAGTACATATTATTTGAAACTATGTCACTTGACATCAAACGCAACAATTTTGAACGAACGAAGTATGTGTCGAGTTGCGTCAAGTGTCGACTTATCCTCTCACAAACTCTGAACCACTACGCGAAACACTGGAATACAATTAGACTGGCAAAAATCTCACGTAAACACGAGGAGGCTAAGATATTATTTTTATTTTTTGAGCATCAGCGTGAATTCGTTGAACTTGAAGACTGTTAAATGTATTTAAAATCTTTTTCACAAAAATATAAAAAATTAAAAAATAAGAAAATATACTGTGACTGAGTGTCGTTGTCCTGCTACTAGTTAAATATTATTTTTTGTTTACATTTTCACATGAATTATCGAATTCCAAATATTCCGAGTGAAAATCAGTTTGATACGCCCTGTTAAACAATAAAATAAAACGATAAGAATAAATTATTTCAACCAGATAACTTTTGTCGTATCAGTAAAATGTAAAAAACCTAGACACTATACACATTATTTGTGTAAGCATTACATAAGGCAATCATAATTTTACTTTTATATAATATACATTTTGAGTTCATTCGACTTTCTGCAGATAATATATAATTAAGATTAAATGCAATTGCATTCGTGGTGCTATTATTTTACCGATTAGAAAAATGCATTAAATTCAAAATCATGTTTATGAAACATTTGAAATATTTCAGTTGAAACACGTACATCCGTGTATAGTATATTCATCCAACCATAATTCATCGACTAATTTTGATAAATTTCATATCGCCATTATAACATTTCCGAAAAGTCTATTAACAATTATGTAATCTTGTCGAGAGCAATAAGATGTCTTGTTCATTTTTTATTGTTAACAACGTTTTACCACAGTTTTGTATTCAAATAATTCCAGAACATACGAGACGTGTACTGAACGCATTATCCGTCAGTACTATATTGGTATGTAAGATATGCTGTTGAATAAAAAAAAAAAAAAACAGCTGCAATCGCCTTTATCTCTGCGGGTATTCTGTATTGAAACGTAACACTCTGCATTTCAATTTATATCAATTAGAGCAGAGGTTCCCAAACTTTTTTCCCCCATAGACCACGTGCAAATTATTTCCATTTTCGTAGACCCCTAAAATTAAATTTTTACAAATTCATCTAGGTGTTTTTCATAGCTTCAATGCTATATTGCCTACATTTCTTTTTAGATTCAACCATAATTAATAGCAGTTTTATTGAAAAAATTAACTGATTTATGAATAAGTAAAATTTTGAAAAATGGCAAATGACGTACGATTGGTAATCGGTTGTTATGGATGAACTAAATTACAAAACATACAGTTTTATATATTCTAACCATCGGCGTTGACCGATATCATGTTTATCGTACTTATTAGTTATTATTGAGACCTAAAAATAAACGGTTGAATGTGTAATCATCAACTGTAATGTGCAATTTGATCTTATCTTAATATTCCGATAGTCATTATCGTTCGCATCGTTGCACACATATTTTTTGTGAAAATTACGACACGCATTTTTGACTTATAACTCTCGTGGACCCCTAAATACACATGATGCACCCCCAATTTTCTTTTTCGTTAACATAGACCCCTTACAGGTCAGAATCGACCCCGGGGGGTCGATATAGACCACTTTGGGAACCTGTGAATTAGAGTATTATAATTACGTTCGGGTTTACATTGTTTAACGCCCTAAAACGCTACCGATCGCTCGTTATACGGTTAAGTATTATAATACTAAATAACCGAAGCAATAGCTGCGGCTTATTACCATACACACACGCACGGGTATTTATACTGTTGGTTTGTTTTTTACGTCCAAGCTACATACAAGCGTTATGTTCAAAGTCCGATATTTTATCGAATAATGTATGGCGAACATCAAAAGCATTATTTCCGATTCTCTAGTGGCGGAACCCGAGTGAGTCGTAGCTCATTTTGTAAGGTTACTATCTGTCTGTTCGAAGTTTTCCGTACTATACTTTGGTAAGTTTTGTTACCTATTACGTGTGAAAGACACTCTATAACTTTGAAGTACATAATATTTGAACGTTTTAAACTACACTTTATCGTCTGCTATAGGCCATGACTAGACTTTTTAATTTGTTCTCGGAGATAACTATATTAGCCGATTACGTTTCATTTCATTTTCTGTTCAGGCACGTGCTGTATTATATTATTGGTGATCATTTTTAACAATTAACCTTGCGCAAAAATATGATATAGATGTACAAAATGTATATTGCTTTGTTCAGAACTTTAAGGTTTTAATATCTACTTTATTTATTTATTATATGCAAATTAATAATTGTTTGGCATGTAAAAATATAATTTCAAATATTTCGAAGAACAATTACTAGGGACTTATAGTTAGTGAACGTTTCACTACAATATAGTCATTCAAATTCAAATGGTAACTTCAAATGCACACGTTAAAAAACGCGTCTGTTTAATTGTTCATCCTACGTTTAATTTTCTATAGTGATAGTTTAGTGTAAAATGAAAACTTTTCGTGCTCAAAAAGTCATTTTTTCAAGTAACTAATTTCATATATTTCATCGAATTTACATATGTAGATACTAAATAGGTACTGCTTTAGATTTTAAAAACAACGTATCAAAGTAATTATACTTTTACATTTTTTGTGTTATTATTCATTCTTATAATACATCATTCTTTTTGTATTCACCTTTTCCATACACATTATTTTTAGAAATTGGTTTATATACCTATTGTTGTTTTAAATAATTAGTTAAATGCTTTAGGCAGGAACAAGCAGCGGTTCACAATTATCTAGTATGGTGAAAATTTAATAGTTATTAATGTTGTAAACGACAATTTAATAATTATTAAGGTTGAAATGACGTTAAAAAAAAAAATAAAAATGAACAAAAAAAAAAAACAAATGCTTTTATGCACGTACCTTAGTAATTAGCCTTAACTGCCTGCGTTAATGATAATCATATACATACCATATATAACTCAGTAAAAACTTAATTTATTAAAAAAAAATGTGAGGGTACACGATTCTCTACGTACCTAGATTGTAGATATTCATCAACATTTTATTTTTTTCTACCACTTTGAAAAACTATAATAATATAAATAATTCTACTATAATCTACTATAAATAATAAATATATATATTTATCAGTTTCAAATTATAAATAAACTTTATTTATAATACAATTTAAATATTAACTTTTAGGAAACTTAAATAATTAATTACATATATAAACACACATAACATTAAATATAAAATTGGTTTTAAAGTTCTACGGAATTAAATTTTATATAAAAATGTCCTAAAAAACATAAGAATACTTGATTTTTTTTAACTGTTTATAATTATTTCATTAATAGAATATACAATGGATGGTTATGCATGCAATGCATATAAAATGTATCGTTAAACCTATAAAACTTACAAAATACATTAGGATATTAATTGAATATGCATTTGAACTCAGAAATTTCTTATGTTGACTTGGTTGATTTAATTTTTTTGCTGGCTAATTTATGAATTACAAAAAAGAAATTAAAATAAGAAAAAAATAATATAATATAATTAATAAAGAAATCATAAAATTATAATATTAACAGCTCTTTTTATTATTATTAAAAATATAATATTTTCTAAAGTATAATTAATATTTGATCAGTGTTCATTTGTTTTTTTTGTAACTAGCTTCGATAAAGCGGGGTCCTGTGCAGGTGTAACGTTTGCACTGGCCCTGCATTTGTATTTAACTAAATGAAAAAAATTGTTTTATTAATTTCAAGTGGCTGAAACTTATTTTTATCAAGTTGAATGCAGAATATTCCAGTGACGTTTTGTAGGTTTTATAAAATTTTACAATTACTGTTAGCTTAGTAAAATATTTTATCATATTACGAAATATTAGGTTTTTATTGTTTCCTTATTTTAGCCTTACTGTCTTATAAATATAAGTTGTTCCTAATAAAGAAGATAATAACTTGATGCTGATAACATAAGTATCATCAGTTTCAATGTGAAATAATTTTAAAAACTCCGTCTGACAAACGTATAACGTTGTAAATTTGCGTTCAATGTGTTTTAATGCAGAGATGTTAACTCAATATTTGAGTAAACTCACCTATAATTAAATATATCAACTTTAAGGGAAAAACATTTTTTGTGTTTTTTTTTTTTTTATGGTCGGTTTTTTCCGGAATTTAAATTTTAAGTGATTTAGCGATTTATGAATATGTAAAATGTTACAATTAAAAAAAAACTCATAAATTGCTTAAAAATTAAAATATCGAAAAAAAAGACCAACGAAACAAAGATTGTGTTATTATTTTAAAGTCTTATGTTTTTAGATAATCCTGGCAGCACTGGAATTATTTTATTATTAATTTTTTGTTAGTAAACATCCGATAATTTGGAAAAATTGCTATAGATCTTATCATCGGAAATTACATGTTATCATGCATCAGTGTTAATCAACGGTAGAAAGACAGCACATTCGATTTTCACAGATTTCCAATTGACTTAAACATTAAGAAATCTCCAATTTATAATATAAAATAAAATTCAATATTAGCCAAAGTATTACCGATTGGGTTTTTAATTGCGGTTTTAGATCGAACACATGTTGTATGTGATACACTATGTGATATTTCGTCATCAGATAAAACTATGGGAGGGATCAAATTTATATTTACGGGAGGTTTTAAAAAAACATAACCAGTAACTTTGTGAGGAACACGATCTGATCAAATAAATGCTAGCCTAATGTCATCTACGATGTAGTATAAAGTCAAACAATTGTCTTTTATTTGTAAATATTAGAGTTCCATTAACAGGAGATATATATGTTGGAGAATTGTCTAGGTTACTCTTGAAAATTGGTTGTGGAACTGTAAATGATAAAGATGGGTACATTACAATTATATTTATTACTTTAAAAAAAAACTAGCAGTATCGACGAATTAATTTGAACATCTTATTCAAAATATGTTTCTAGATATTAAAAATTTAAAAAATCAAAGTATTGAATGGTTATGCAAACGCTTTAATTTAACAATGACAGATAACTAAGCTGATTCAATAAACTTGCAAATTATTTGTGGATTTCAAGTGATTGAAATGGGTTACTTTACTATCAATACAGTTGTTGATAGTGAAGAATCGTTATAGTTTCTTACAGATCTTTAAATTCACAAGCACGGTTTGGTGTGCTTTCTATAAAAATATCACTAAAGGTTAGAGTTCCAATCATATTATTAAGAAATTTAAATTATTTTAGATTATGTAATGAGGCTAAGCTTCGGGTCATTTCTCTTATAATAAATATAATTGAAGCTGACATTTTGACATGGTATTCTAAGGGAGAAAAAATATTTTTACCAAAAATGTCATTGCATCCCAACGATTCAGATACACTTCAGAAGAATACAGTTTTCAATAAAAGTTTGTTTTGTTATGAAAATACATAAAGAGTATATTCAGATTTTAGGACATTTTGGAGAAGATTTAGAAAAGAACTATTTTCACATTGATAATTGTATTTATAATTATCTAGAGTTTGAAGAACCTGACCATTTATATGTATAGTACGGTGTTCAGGTACCTCACCGGTATTCATGAAGAACTGTCGTCTCTTATATAATCGGTATTTACGTCGACCTTACAATAATGTTTATTTGCCTTAACGAGAACGTAGTGTATATTCAGAAAACATACACGATATGTGTAGATATATACTATATATAATATGTATGCAGTATGCCTCGGTATATGTACTGATGATAATTATAATAGTAATAATAATAATAATGATAATAATAATAATAATAATAATAATAATAATAATAATAATAATAATAATAATAATAATAATAATAATAATAATAATAATACTATAAATATAATGATGTAAGAAGCAGATATTAAAATATACCGAATTATCCTAAAAATATTAATTATTCTTATTTATCTTCAGAATCAGAGTCACGATTTTATGAACTTTGTTTATACCTGACGATGATTTTTTAATTCGAAACCGGTCGTACTTTACAAAAATAATAATACTCCAGGCTAGGATTTTTTTTTTTTAAATTTACTTATTGATTTATTTTTTTATTTATATATTATAAAATATAATGAAAAAATAGGTTTAATAAAAATTAATTTTATATAATATAAAAATCTTTGTTTATAAACTGTCAGGTGAATTTAATAACGTAAATTTCACCATGCTCAGGAATTTTTCTCTTTTGCCTCAAAGATTATGTTATATACATTATTATATTGGGGAATATTATTTTTATTTTTAGTAAAATTAAATTTCACGCTTTATGGTCTACTGAAATATGTTCTTTCGTCTTGTTATTTTTATTATTACTATTGTTTTTTGTTATTTATATATATATATTTTTTTTTTTTCATCGGAAACCAGTTAAAAGTGTATGGTAAATTCTTTGACGTCATTATTCTTGTGTCTGTGCTTTGGAGTGAACAATGCATATGAAATAACACACACAAGTGGGTGTATTGTTTAGTTTGAAAAACAAAAATGGTTAATAATGAATTGCGTTTGGATTAGTGGTTCCTTTGACATAAATGCTTTCATTTGAATATCGAACAATCGTTTGAAATGAGAATGTTTTTTCCTCGTGTATTTACTGATAAAAATGGTTAATGTTTTTCTCTCGATTCGTAAACACACATACATACACTCACGTGTGCGCGTCAAACAGAAATAAGAAATTGGTTCGAAATAAAACATGATTGAAGAACTTTTTCTGTTTACAGTAAACTAAGAAAATTTGAAAAGAAAAATAGATTTTCCATTCAACCGTTAAATATTTATTTGTATTTAACATTTATTTATTTGTACATCGAACCTTTGCGAAATAAATAGTTATGAGTTCCCCAAAAACGACGGACAAAAAACTCGAATAACGTAATATATTTACTGTTTAAAACAATAATTGTTTTAATTATTGTGTGGTGTTAATAACAATTTGGCGAGAAATTGTATAAATTATGTTATTTTCACGAGAGAATTATTTAGGACTACGTATTGAAACTAATAGTTTGACATTTTTCAAGATACGGGTATCTACTATGTTCTCTCGTGGAGAATGCTTCTACTTTCATTAGATTTATTGATGCTTATATAGCTTGTTGTTATATTTTTTAGTCTAGTAAATTTCAAAACTTTAGATTAAAAAATGGATTGACTACTTTTTAATATAATTAATTTGTGATATCAAAGAGGTGGTTTGAATGTTATTCATTGAACGTCAATCGTCTAACTCAGCGTTTTTTTTTCTTAATAATGATTACCCCTATTGCTTTTTCTATTTAATCTTTAATATCGGTACATAATTATAAATCATTATTTATAACAAAATAATTAATTACTTGTATTTATTTACTTTTGATACCTTTTGAAATACTTACAAGAATCGTGCAAAACAATTCGACGGTCTATAATTATTAATTTAGAATATAAACATTAAAATAATTTATAGAATTAAAATATCTATATAGTAATATATCGTTATGAATAATATTTGATATTTCAGGTAAGTATTAATATTTTTCTCACACAAAATGTTATCTTAAATCTATGGGTTTTATATACAGAAAAAATATTTTATCATGGTTAAAAAATGAAAATAACTCGTTATATTATAAAAAAGTTATGTTTTTTTTTTAAAGAGTTACTTGTTATGTTCTTAACTTAGTTCAACGTAATTTAACTTTTTTACTAATCAATGCCTAGCCTGGGTAATTTATAATGTGTATAAACAGCTTGGTTCAATATATTTCCAATTTAATTAAAATTATTAAGAAAGGAAAGGAAGTTTCGATTCCACTAAAATGTCTTATTTTTGTATACATTTAAATTAAAAATATCATGTAAAATGGAAGGTAAAAATATCAGACACGATAATATTCTAAAAAGGTAATTTTTTTTTTTAGTTTATCGAAGAATATCATCAAATGCTTAATTTCGAAGTATCATTTAATTTAATATAATTTAAAATGGATACATTAACTATGCCAGATATTTAATAAAATAATAAAGTTTTCATCTTTTCTCCGCTAATTTGTCGTATCACGAGGTGAGCCGTATAATATCTGAATCACGTTTCTGATTAAAATCAAACAGTAGTATACGTAAATGTTTGCCGAGTCATTAAGTACTTCTCAATCAACTATCCGTTTCACGGTTCTCTGAACGAATTCACTACCAGATAACAGGTTGAAAATTCATATTAGTTATGTATTTTGTCGTTTGTTATGATTCAAGACTGCGAATACTGTCACAGCGGATGTTAATTGTGTTTCGCGAAATAATGTAAAACTGACAAAGTTGCAACACATCGATGAAAAATTAATTCTTCATACTACCGTTTTAATCGGCAATGTTTAAACTTGTTTAGAATTTTAAAATCCCATGATCTCTTTTCGACCATTGATTTCGTAGTAATCATTTATCTCATTTATTCAGTTCAAATACGTTTATTATGGTTAATGCCAGGGGCGTATTTAATGGGAAGGAGGAGCTTAGGGCGCTGGAGGCCTCCCCCGAAATTTCAGGAAAATTAATTATTTTTGATCGCTTGTACTATTTGCTATAATTTGTGTAGCACTAAGCATTGACAATATAAAATATTTGTAATTTGTAAATATAATTTACACGCGAAAAATGTTTAGTATTATGTTTATTACTGTCTTTGAATTTTAAATATTAGGTCATCCGTGAACCGTGTTGATAATGCATTTGAAAATATCACTGAGATAAAATGTATTGGGCGCGTGCATTGAGTGCTGGTGCTCCTTTGCCCAGCGAATATCAATAATAGAGTTTGTATGAATCAACGTAATCCTTCGAATATTCCATTTGGTTTACAGAAGAATACTACAAGAAAACTATTTTTATTCCTTATTTAGACATCTTGTATCTTCTTTAAATGATCGATTTATGACTCATAATGACACCATAATACTTTTGCAGTATATATTACCTATTATTTGTGTTGGTAAGCCGTTTTCAAGTATTGAAACAGCTGTACATTTTTATTTGGATGATTTGTCAGGTTTTAAGGATTCTGTAATTGCTGAATTAGATTTATGGACTTGTAAGTGGAATACGGTAGAAATATCATCTCGTCCAGTAACTTTAATGGATGCCTTAAGTTTATGTGATAAAATGGTTTAGCCAAATATTTATTAACTACTCGACATATTTGCGGTACTTCCTCTATCTACAGCGTCTACATCACGTAATTTTTTTATCATGTGGAAACTAAAAACTTATGTAAGAAGTTCAACCTCTGAAAATAGATTAGTAGGCTTGCTTTAAATTCATATATATATATATGTCTATAACCGATAATATGGTCTTTAACAAGTTTTCCAACAGTGGGCGGGCTCTTACATTATCCAGCTCTGAACTCTCTATATAATATTATGCATTTTATTAGTTAAATACTAATTTTATATTTAAAATAACGATACAATTGAAATATTTTTCTGTTGTCTATAATTTATATAATATATAATATATATAATCAAATATTCAATGCTATAACACTACCACAATAAATTGTGAAAAAACATTTACCTATATTAAATTATTTCTTAATCTTTTGTTTCTATATTCTTATATATATATATATATATATATATATAAATATTATTGTTATAGTATATTTTGAATTTCAGTTGATTAAAATAATATTTATCAGCTCCTCCCCAAAAAAAATCTCTGGATTCTACTGAACTGATATCCAAACAAGAAACCGGCTGCTTGAAACAAGTGGAATATTTTGAATACCTAATCAAATTAATTATCCAAAACGGCAGATACGGTATGGAAATAAGGTCCAGAATCGCACAAAGTCAGTGTTTATAAATAAGAGAAAATGTTTAAGCTTCAATAGCATGAGTATTAAGGTAATGGTTTGCTTCATGAGAGTATATGTATGGAGTGTGACGCTATACGGCTGCAAAACCTGGATACTAAATAAGGCAGAACAACGAAGGTCCTCGAAAGTTTTGAAATGCGGTGATGAAGAAGATCGCAGAGATGCGGCGAGTGAGTTGGATAGAACAACTCATGAAATAATTGAATCTAGAGAGATACTCAATACGATCAAAACAAGACGATGGAAAATTATTAGTCACAAATTGAGGTTCAAAAATGAACCAATTTATAGAATAATATAAAGGAGAATTGACGATAAAAGAGTCCGAGGACGTTCCGAGAACTTCCTTTGTTAAACAAATGATTTTTGATGTAAAACTATCAAGCTATACTGTACTAAAGAGGTTAGTTGAAAACAAGGAAGAGCGGAAAGTGCACATCCGACTGCAAAACCAACAATACAGTAGAGTACAAAAAGAAAAAATACTCTATATGTTTTTAACATCATTATTACCAGTATTTATACTTCCATATGATTTCATTTGTTGAATTATTCTTAATATAATTTATTTTACTCGATTTTAACTCATATCACTAATTAATATCATATTTTGTGATGTAATGATGCCTTTCATGGTTAAGATTTGGAATGGAAGAAAAAGGTATTACTTAAAAATATACTATATTAAAAAAAAAATTATTTTATCTATTTAAATAAAATTATACAGAAAACGTAAGCTATATTCTTAATTAAACAAAATAATACGATGCTCTATTGTGACATACATGATTGAGTATAGTGTCCAACAGCCCAATGTCTGTTGAGTCGTGGGATTTGCTGATCCAGCGAATTTCTATGGCTCACCAATCGCGTAGACAATTATTCAGTTAGCATGCTTTAACTTAACAGCTCAGAGTAATAATAAATTAAAATAAAATATATTTATTAAGTATACAATTATACTTTGTTTTTCGTATTATTTATAGCATATTGTAAACTTATAAATCGGAAGTTACACGAAATTAGTTCAAATTATTCGTGATTGAGTTTTTAGAAAATTAAAATTTTTTAAAATTTTTTTTTTATAAATATTAATTTACTTAATAACATGATAAAATAAATAATAGACTTATAGTAAATAAGTATGTCGTTGTAAAGCTTATATTTTTCTCTCTTTCTTCAAATAATGTTAAAATACAATGGTAATTTACTAATACATAATTTTTTTGCTGACGCGATTTAGTAACAATGTTAAGAAAACCATGGGATATTTATTCTTTTGAAATAGCCTTATAATCCAAACGTAGTTCCATTGGTGAAAGTCGTTTATATGTGTATTACATTTATTAATTTGATACTGAAATAATGCAATAAACTTTTGCGATAAACTTTTGTGACTATGAATCGGAAATAATATTATTTCATATGTTTTATTTACTTTACCGCATAGTACTGCGATTCTTCAGAGACTATATTATTATTTCATAATTTTTTCTGATACAATTATTTGATTACAACTTCAGCACATATCATGATCAATGATTAAACATGCATTATTATAATATTTTATTTAGTACACAATTACTATGAATTAAGTATATAGTACTTAATATCACATCACCCCATTCGTTCACACCACGTATTTATTCATGCTATATATATATATATATATATATATATATATATATATATATATACTTATGTAAAATATATGTGTGGAAATGCATTTGTTATATTACTAAAATGGATTATTTTATGTACCAACATAACTCATAAATAATTAAATCTTCAGCTATGGCAAAAGCAATTTAAATTTATTTACACTAAACTGTGAATTACGAATGTTAAGCTCGAAATACAACGCCAGAAATACTAGAATAATAGAATACAAGTTTAAACAAAATGTTTTAGAATACAAATGTAAAATAGTTTATACTCATCCGTCAACAAAATAAATTAGTGTTAGGATCCGTCACGGCCGTGCTATAGTTATATGCCAGAACTATCATATTGTTGTATTTCAAAATAAGATATTCTAACATAGTTATATGAGATGATCCAGATGTTTGTAAATGTATAAGTTCATAAATAATTAAATAGCGTTTATTTTCAAACGAAGTAAATAAATAACATTGTAACAATTTTCAAGTCACACGTCCTCAGGTGTTAGGAAGATGTATACATGTGTTTTTCTACAAACTGTACATGTATACGATGAAAAATGTATTTTTTAGTTAATCACCATTTAAAAAAGTGTTAATTGTATACGTCTTACTTTTGAAAACAATATGTTAAAAGACAAAAAAAAATCCAAATCTGATGCCATCCATGTTTATTTGCGAATTTATTATATTTCGGGGAGAGTTTCAGGTTGCACGTTTTAATATTTATATAATCTATATACCTTTTTTACTCTATAATACATATTGAATATATTTTTTTTTAATTTGTTTTTTTTTTTGGGTGGTTGAACCCCTAAAATTCAATTTTTCTACGTACCTGAAACCGTCACTATTGTCGTGTAAGTGGTGGCGCCGGAGAAAAATAAATAATTCGGTCCTTTACGTGGGATATATTTAAGGTGTCATATTATCCTATACGAAAAAAAAAAAACATTCGTACGGATCATATCATAGTTTTTTATGCTTCAAGGCGAATGCCTTCAGTGTAGAATGTACACGATGTTTATACATTCGAAAAATGGATTTAGTACAATCTGTATTTTAATGAATTTTTTCATATAATTTTTGAAACGAGCGTTATATTATGAGCGATTCGATGATCATATTTATATTTATATTTTTTTAACCTATATAACATTGTGTTATTGATAGATTCCTGAACATTTTATTTTTATGTCATTTTTATCACACACACTCTTGTGTGTGCTCTTGCAGATTCACAGTATGTTCTATATTGTACATCACGCCATGACGTCAACCATTCATTTGAGCACAACCTCGACAATCAATAACTGCTGTACATACTATCCGAAACTTCATTGGCCTCGTTGGTTAAAGTTTATAGAAAACGGGATGAATTAAACGAAAAAGTTATGAGGAGTAGCCGTCGCAGGAAATTCCCGTGTTTACGTCTGTAGGTGGATAAATCGAAAATAGCGTTAATGTAGAATGAGGAAAAAAATAAAATAAAAAAAGCAAAAGAAAAGAAATGCATATGCATAATTCTTTTTTGGTTATTTTTTTCTTTTTACTTTTTGCGTTGTTTCGTTGGCCAAAGTTTTCTCGGGTCATTTCCAGAAGGACTGTTATCTTGTAAAACTTTCCTCGGGAACGCGATTATAGAAACCGACATTTTAACATGTCAACACATTTACAAAATAGTTTTTTTTTGAAGATATTTATATTGATTATAATGTTCAAGACTCGTACATTACTTTCAATAGAAGTTTTTTTGATAATTATTTTCAAACCGAAAGATTTTGCTGTCCCATCTTACATGTATTGATTCAAATTTATTTTCTTACGTTCACAGGTTTAATATCAATTACTTGGTTACTTGGAAAAGCATTTAGATTTTCCCTTCACGTATGAAATGTTAAAATGAGTATTTTTTAGTTGTATTTTAGAAAGAAAACGTATTCATCACTATCAATATATATATATATATATATATGTACGTTAACGTTACTGAGTATGTTTCTTCACTACCTTAACTGATTGATGACAAGAAGAATAATATATTATAATATTGTGTTATTTAAAAACAGAAGGTCTTACACGTGAAACGGTTTTTTTTTTGCACCATGGTAGCCCCGTGAAGAACTAATCCACACTCGGTAGAATTTACACAATAAATATTCATCTGAAAAATTAACTTAATAAAAATATCAATATAATATTAATTACTAAATGACAATAAATTTGAAATAAATTTTTTGTTTTATTGATAATCGAGTAGTAGTTTATACATTATGTTATAAGGCACGAGTATTACAATATAATATTTAGATTCGATAAAATCGTACAGCACTACATTTACTTGAATATTTTTCCAGGTCCAAATTATGGGATTGTTAACGCTTGACTGCGATTAACTATGGATAGATAAATAACACAAATAAATTACTAATTAACTTACTGATAAACTTAACAATGCACTATTACATGTACATGTATTATGATTATTAGCTGCTTACTTCTACTGATCAGAATGTATTATGTCTTACAAAAATTAGTATATCGAAATTATTCAATATTATAGAATATATGATTTTACTAATAGTTGAATAATCTGTATTGTATACTAGTATTTCTCAATATTTTTTACGTCATTAACTCGAAAATAGGTAAATAATAAAACAATTCACTTCTCATCTTCCCTCCCTCCTTATAATAAGAAATAATTTCATATTTTAACTGTTTTATCAGTTACAAAATTTATTATATAATTAACCATTAACAAAACAAATAACTAGTATACGAGTTAACATTGGTTCTATTCACCACTTTTTATCTTTGCGAAAAAGGCATTTCTCTTCCATGGTGACATTAAAAACTAAGTACAGAAGTCGTTTTGTTGTCATGAGGTAATAATTTATCTTTAAATGTTTCCAACATCGATCCACGACTAAACAAACTTTTGAATTTAAAACAATCACAAACATCGCATTAATTTATAATTTGTACTTTATTATACATAGTTTTAAGTGTAATTATACTGTAAACTGACTGTTTCATTTTTATGGTAAAGGTTATGGATTTTATATTTTATTTTTAATGTAAATAAAAGGTTGTTTTTCTACATCAGCGTTTAATTATTTCTGTCCGGTACAATTCTTCATCGATGGGTTCACGACCTCCTGGTTGAGAAACGATGTTGTGTACGACCTGTGGTCACAAAAACTCTGTTGTTCACATCAAAAGGTCAAAATTTTCATTTTCTTAAATACAGTGATTGCTAATGTGAAATACTGTAGCTCGCTGTGAAACTTGGAGAGTAATTTCCAAACACGTTGACAGTGTTCTCTCCAAGTAAAATGATTATAAAAACTGAAAAATAAAATAAAAAATTGAATAGAATTACGAATAAAAAACACTTTGGTTGAACTATTAGATAATTAACTTGAAAACTAAAAAGAAAACAGTCTAAATGTATTATTGGTTTCAAGTTTGATAAAATATTTTTGTTTAAAGAAAATCAATAAATTTGACTAGCCAACTCGAATAAACATTATTTTTATGTTGAACTCAACAATATCTCTATACTTTGTAGTCTACATAGAAATAATATTTTTATTTTTATTCTTAATACCTCAATAAAGTCATAATGTTTTTAACGTTAATCAGGTAAAATCGGAAAAATCTTTGTCTTAAGTTAGGTTTAAAAAAAATATATATATGTATATATATATATATAAATAAGTAAGTTAAATATAAAAAAATAATATACCTGTATTTCATTGAAAAATTTACCGTTAAACTTTTCCTCTTAACTACCATTGCCAACGATAAGCTACAAAGTGAGCGAACTGAAATTACTTGACCGCACGGCTATATTGCATGGTAACGCTCTCGTCTCCGTCGTGCGTTGAAATTAACAACTATACCCCGTTCACTCGAGTTTACATGATTACCCAACGCTGCTTCACCGCTGACAAGTTTCGAATTTCATTCATTTTATCTCACGCGCAGTAATAATTACAATATTTCCGCGCCGGAACGAATACCGTTTTAACACGGAGGTGTATAATAACGTGGGCCAAACATTTTTCTCGTCGAAGCATCGAATCGTCGAACGGACAGTAGGGAAGACGACGAGTTGTGAAAAAAAAAACCGTTGTTCTTATCGCCGTCGTCGACATTGGGTATTCGAACGTCCGGTGTCTTGCATCGGAAACGATAATTGTTTTCCTTTGTACGCGGCCAAGCTGTCGCGATACAAGATACAAGTACGAAAGATGGTGGGAGGGGGACGAGGGAGCACCGTCGCACGTTCCGACAAGTGTTTCGTGCGAGATATTAACATAATATTATTAAGCCGGATGGTACACGATGCCTTCGAACGTTGGCTACACCGCAGTGCATTTTTTAACTAGTTAACTTGGCGACACAAATGTCGCCCAGTGATTATACTCTGTCGACCGTATTTTGAAAGATTGGGCGATATAAAACGAAACGAACGTGTAATACTATGGTATTACACAATGACTATTTTGAGAAAAACATTTTTTGTCGCCCAGTGAAAATTCCTAGGTCCATTTCCCCAGCACCCCCACTTTCAAAT
Organism: Sipha maydis; assembly: GCA_034509805.1. Taxonomy (NCBI): domain Eukaryota; kingdom Metazoa; phylum Arthropoda; class Insecta; order Hemiptera; family Aphididae; genus Sipha; species Sipha maydis. The sequence continues at coordinate 399,885 of JASXSY010001496.1, read as the reverse complement.
TTTGGGTCCAATCTGGTCCCAATCGATTGTACCTCGTTTGTACCTGATTGTACCTCTAGTCCCTTCGTTTGTACCTCAACAGTTTTTAAGTTATCACAATTTTAATTGTGGGGGTGCTGGGGAAATGCCTGCACCCCCACTTTCGAATTTAGGGTCCGATCCGGTCCCAATCGTTTGTACCTCGTTTGTACCTGATTGTACCTCTAGTCCCTTCGTTTGTACCTCAACAGTTTTTAAGTTATCCCTGTTTTAGTTTTGAAGGTGTTGGGGAGATGCTTGAACCTAGCTCGACCTTTAAATTTCGGGTCCGATCCGATCCCAAACGTTTGTACTTCGTTTGTTCTTGATTGTACATCTAGTCCCTTCGGTTGTACCTCAACGGGCTTAATTAATCCCAGTTTTATTTACAGGGGTGACGGGGAAATCACCCTTTTACCCTAGGACATGAAAACAGTGTATTGAAAGTTAAATTTTTTCTATGATACGTTTGTTAACAGATATCAAGTTATACAAGTCTTACTATCAAGTACATTTTCAACATTTTTTAAGTTCGTGTGGGTAAAATTTTTAAAATTTTGCATAATTTTGTATTTTCCGCATCAAATGTATTTCCATGACTAGTGTAAGTGTAGGCGTACATCGTATTCAAATTTTCAATGCGTTTTTAATAAAAACAAATTAAAATACAATCGGTTGAATATAAATATATGTGTATGAAAATTGTTACAAAAATTATACTAATCAACTTTACTTTAATTTTGTTTGAAAAACTATATACGTATTTCTTTTTAATTTACTATTTAAAATATATATTTATTTTATTCCTTAATAAAACGTAATATGTGTCTTATTCAAATTGATTCAATGGTATTTATTTTGTTATTAGAACTCAAATATTGAAATATTTTACCATGTAGTTTGTGTAATAATTAAATGTGCCTGTTTATTATGATTATTTAATTATTATTTATTAATTATTTAGGTACACGTAATTTTTCGTTCGGATTATGAATTTGATCGGGAATATATTTTTTTAACGGTTTAAAATTAACTAAATTTAAGTCAAATGTCGAGTTAAATCTTTTTTATTATTTATATATTATTTTTTATTTTATTATTATTTTATTTTATGTTAGTTTACACTTAAAATTTAATAAGAACGTCCAAAGAAAATTGTTGTATGAAATCAACCAAAAGTTTCTTTAAAATGTTTATATAAGAGGCCTAAATAACCAAAAAAGTCTAGTAAATCATTACTGGTTGTGATTGAAAATAAAATAACTAAAAATCAAAAAGCTAGAACACTAGAATATATTTTCTCAATACATATTAATCGAACTAAGTGATATTTGTTATGTGGCAGATAATTAAAAATAATCATCTAGTACAGAAGGCTACAAAAAACTCCAGCGCGGCGGTGGCGTGGTGAAACATTGATGTATTGGGCGTAGGTGAGTTAATTGTTATAATAAGAAAAAACCGTCAGTGTATATTTCTACGAATTGTCAACTATTTCAACAAAAGGACCGACGGCATAATTTTATTAAAATCTGACATCATCTGCTCTGCGATAATATTATTTTACCTGAGAAAAGATTATTCCATCAAATACTGAAAAAATCCTCTATAATTGTTGGCTTTTAATCTGGTTATCATGGATGTTATTAAAATTCAATAATTTCTCGTTTAATATATGTGAGTAATTTTTGTGTTAATAGGTGGTTAACAAAAAAATTTAGCAAAACTGTTTATTATGAGAAAATGTCAATATTAGAGTTATAATAATCAAAATAAAATACCGTTCGATCAATTTAAACACGACCGTTTTATTTTTTATTTTTTATAAAGAAAATACTATCTTTAAATAGTGAATAAAAAATAATTGTGTATATAGTTTATGAAAACAGAATGAAATTACTTTTGATTAATACGTATACAACTATAACATATAGAAATTATTATATTCAACCGTTTGTTTATTAACTTAAAAACTGTTGAGGTACAAACGAAGGGACTAGAGGTACAATCAGGTACAAACGAGGTACAAACGATTGGGACCGGATCGGACCCTAAATTCGAAAGTGGGGGTGCAGGCATTTCCCCAGCACCCCCACAGTTAAAATTGTGATAACTTAAAAACTGTTGAGGTACAAACGAAGGGACTAGAGGTACAATCAGGTACAAACGAGGTACAAACGATTGGGACCGGATCGGACCCGAAATTTAAAAGTGGGGGTGCTGGGGAAATGGACCTAAAATTCCTTATAAAATGCACTGCTAATACCGTGTACCGGTAATCTATAGGTCGCATGAGAAACCGTGTCTGAGGTTCGTGTGTCTGACGTTGGAACTGTTCCCGCTGAAAGTCGGTATTTTTGACCTGCGTCAAAGGATTGGCCAACGCGTCGGGAGCAAGTTGTAACTAGCATACGGTATACGGCTGCACGATGTGACGTGGGTTATCCTATATCCAGTCTTGAATCGGAGTCGCGTGACCTTGTGAAGTATTTTTTTCTTTAGGAATTTCCTGTTCTTCACTTTTTTTCACTTTTATTCGGTGACTGATAAGTACTTTTTTTTTATCGTTTTTAGTATTTTGTAATTTATACCAGTAACTTTTTTTAATGCAAATGCACATGAGTTATAGGGACTTAAATGTTTGACTTCAATCTTGTACCATCTATATTTGTACATAGCAGTACAAATCATTTCACGATATCTATACGACAGTAGAATTACATTGGCAGCTGCTGCGGCAATCACGTCGTCCATTTTATTTTTCTACTACTTTTTTGAGCCAAATTTAATTGTTCATTATGTATTGGTGATATACACTGAAGGGAAGTATGCGTCCAACATCCCGACATGACGTGGTCTACGACGTGTAGCGCCGCGTTTATGCTAACGATGCGTAGGCGGGGAAAAGTCGATTCGAAACGTTCGGCGGACAGGAGAACGCGTTTCGTTTCTCTCGAGCAACACATCCGTCCGCGAGCGTGATGCCGTATTCAGTTCGTGTCGAACACGCGACGACGTCCTACGACCGTCGAAGATTGACGGGGGCGTACGGACGGACGGAAATGGTCGGCGGTAGTGCAACGATTTTATTTAAGATGAATTTCGTTTCGTACACGGCACACTGTTAGTGTTCTAAAAGCAATATCACACAGTTGCACACATATATGTATGGTCAATTTGTTGCGTTCGCTTGTACGTACGTACAATGCCGCAATTGAATTGTCGGCGTATTCGGAAGTACCCTGTCGACCGATATACATCGGAACGCGTGCACTTGAAGCGTGATACAAGATGTTTTCTACTCGTTCCGGTCGTATCTCTAAAATAACGCGTTGGCGATTTTCCTTTTTTTTTCCTTTAATACCGTTCTGTTGTCTTTCATCGCAGGATTCGATTTTCTGTTACCTGTTCCTTCCCCCATTGTAAAGTATTTTTTTAATTTTTTTTTTATATATTTGACCAATCATTATTGGTCAAATAATGATAAATTATATATATTATTTAGGTGTAAATTATACGGTATCGAACGAACGGCTTATTATTAGTTATAGTATAACTAGTAGTTTTTAGATTCTGAACGGAGTGAAGAATGTATTGATTTTACAATGATGTGTGTTTTTTTTTTTTTGTGTCTGTCGACACGTTTTGGGGCAGTAAAAATGCTTCGATTGCCTTATGTAGCAACTTTTCTGAAAGGAAAGTGAATCTATTTGGTACTTTGGGGGGTCAAAAGTTAAAAATTTCCAATATTTTTTAAATGCGACGGGAAAAACCATAAAAAAATTTGGGAAAAACGGCAGTTTTTACGCAAAACCAGTTTTTGACATAATCAAATTTTTTATTTTGCTATAACTCAAAAACTAATCGATGTAAATACTTGAAATTTTCACCAAATGTTTAGATTAGCGTTCTCTATACACCGTTAAATTTTCAAAGTATTTTGACTTTTATTAAGCTATTTATAGACGATTGAAATTTTCAATTTTTTTAAGTATTTTTTTTTTAAATAACGATAAAATTTTTTTGGCTGCCCAGAAAATCCTGAAAATTTAATACAAGGTTTCTTATAAGTTTTTCCATAACTGATAAAAAAAAATCTTAAATCGTAAGTCACAACTTTTTTTTATAAGTGCTCAAAGTTCCAATTTATACGAAATATGTAAAAATCACGATAATTTGCAAGTTATTTTGTAGAAAAAAATTCATAAAATTTTTTCTGTTCATACTTAAGGTTCAAAATTTTAACACTAGGTTATCTATAAGCTACACTTCAAAAATCTTTAAAAAAAATTCTACCGGAATTAGAGGAAAAAATTTTATGACTGTTTGAAATTTAAATATTTACGAAATTGCATAAAATAGCGATTTATTCTCAAACGATTTTAAATATTTTTTATAATTCAAAAAGTATAAGTCGCAGATTTTTGAAATTTCTACCAGCTGTTAAGATTGGTATTTCCTTTATGTCATATTTTTTTTCAAAATATTATATTGATTTTTAAGCCACTTATAGGCATTTAAAATATTCGATTTTTTTACATTTTTTTTTTATAATCGGTGATAAAAAAAATTTGGCTCATACAAAATACTTGAAAATTTAATAGAAGATTCCACAGAAGTAGTTCTTAAAGTCATTCAAAAATTATTAAAATCCATAGGCACAATTTTTTTTTATAAGCGTTTGAACAGCGAATATTGACAAAAAATTAAATGTAAAATATAATATACTGTATAATATTCTAGACTGACAAAGATATCGGTTTTTTTTAAAATGCTCTAACTCAAAAATGAAAAACCGCAACAACTTGAAATTTTCACCAAATCTTTATATTGACGTTCTCTATACATGGTTAAGATTTCAAAGTATTTTGACATATTTTGACTTATTTATAGACAATTTAAATTTTCGATTTTTGTTAAATTTTTGTTTTTAAACATCTATAAAATTTAATTGGTTGAGCGAAAACTCTTGAAAATTTTATACTAGGTTTATAATAAGTTAAACTTTACGTAACTAAAAAATATCGGTGATCGGTTAACTCAATTTTTTTTTATAAGCCCTTAATTCTCAAATTTGTATAAAATGTGTAAAAATCACGATAATTTGCAAGTTATTTTGTAGATAAAAATTCATAAAATTTTTTTTGTTCATACTTAAGGTTCAAAATTTTAACACTAGGTTATCTATGAGCTACTCTTCGAAAATCTTTAAAAAAATTTCTACCGGACTAAGAGGAAAAAATTGTATGACTGTTTGAAATTTAAATATTTACGAAATTGCATAAAATAGCGATTTATTCTCAGACGATTTTAAATATTTGTTATAATTCAAAAAGTATAAGTCGCAGATTTTTGAAATTTCTACCAGCTGTTAAGATTGGTATTTCTTTTATGCAATATTTTTTTCAAAATATTATATTGATTTTTAAGCCACTTATAGTCATTTAAAATATTCGATTTTTTTACATTTTATTTTTATAATCGGTGATAAAAAAAATTTGGCTTCTACAAAATACTTGAAAATTTAATCGAAGATTCCACAGAAGTAGTTCTTAATGTCATTCAAAAATTATTAAAATCCATAGGCACAATTTTTTTTTATAAGCGTTTGAACATCGAATATTGACATAAAATTACATGTAAAATATAATATAATGTAGAATGTTCTAGACTGACAAATGATATCGGTTTTTTTAAAATGCCCTAACTCAAAAACGAAAAACCGCAACAACTTGAAATTATCATTAAATCTTTATATTGACGTTTTCTATACATGGTTAAAATTTCAAAGTATTTTGACATATTTTGACTTATTTATAGACAATTTAAATTTTCGGTTTTTCTAAATTTTTCGTTTAAAAATAAAATATACTTATATAATATTTATAAATAACATTGTATTATATTCTAGACTAACATATGAACTCCGTTCAGAATCGTTATTCGTATACAATGATATCTATCATTGCATTCAAATTTAACAAATCCATTATAATAATGACCTATCCTATAAGCGAGGTGCACTCCACCCCTAACTGTACAGCAGAGCGAGGCCCATCCGGTTCTTTTTTAACATTTGAATTGTAGCAATCAACGATTGCATCATAACTAACCTGCCCGGGACACGTTATACTAACCGTGAATAAAAATATACCGAACTAAATGTGTATGTTCCTATGTATAACGGGTTTTCGTTGTTTTCCTGTCCGCAGAGGCGCAAGCCGAGATAGCTGGTGCTTCCGAGAAGTATTTGATGCTTAACAGCCCTTTGCACTTGGAGTGCGTGGTCCGGCAGAGCCCCGTCGATCCGGTGTACATATTCTGGTACCACGATAGCCGGATGATCAACTACGACATCGACCGGGGCGTGAACGTGACGTCCGACCTGCCCAACAAGCACAGTGCGCTATACATCGAACGCGCGTCGCGTGCCCACTCCGGCAACTACACTTGCGCGCCGAGCAACGCGTTTCCCGCCAACACTGTCATACACATACTCAACGGTAAGTGCCCAACAAGGTTTCTGCCTTTGTGTTTTCTGTAGAGCTTAGATTTTGTAGCTAGAAAAAAAAAACCATTGAAACTAAAGCATAACAGAAATAAGACACTGAACAAGCACCTAATTTATTTTTTAAGAATTCACAAAAACTAATGTATTGTTTTACTTTTAATCTTACTATTTAATGCATATATAATATATATACATACACACAGCGATTATTATGATTATAATTAGCTGGGTAAAATTACTTTACATTTTTAAATTATACATAACAATACTAATAATAGTTATCGCAGTCACTGGTATAGGTTTGAGATTAACTAAGGTCAATTAGGCGGTAACGGTTACTATACCTAACAAGGACGTAATATTATGTTCACTCCAAGAATAATTCCAATAGACTCATATTTGTTTTACGCGAAATGATATGGTACAGAAGTTACCAGCGTGGTTGGATTATTTTTATTTCCACGAATTCGACGATCGTATAAAGAATAAATAAGTTTGAAACAAAATTATGGATCTATAGTATAATAGTATAATATAATAATATGCGAACACGACGGTTAATGCTGTTGCTGCTGCTTTGGCAAACGGTGTACTCGTCAGGGGCGGATCCAGAAATTGTTTACGGAGGAGGCGCAAAATAAATTGTTTACTTACGACTAACTGCCTAAATTGTAACATAATACGTAAAAGCGACAAAAATTATGTTGGCCCATAACCTTCAGGAATATATAAAATAAAAAATTGAATTAAAAAAACATTCTCAAGCAATTATTTTTAAGTACATAATTTACTAACCGTGGCTATAACATACCAACACACTAGTCAATATATAATGAATATAAAATAATATTATTTTATTTTTCGTAATTGTATATTACTCTAGTTAGTAGTTGAATTGAACCACGAAAATAATCGAAAATCCAATATATTTTAAACCTATTATAGGGATTTGGGGGGGGGGCATACACTTCCTTCGCCCCCCTCCCCTTGGATCCGCGCCTGGTACTCGTACATACCTTCTGGGTAGGTTTTATATGTTCGCACAATATTCGTCCTATCTATGAGATCAAATACACAAATATGGTAAAGTATTTCGATTGATTCAAGTCCGAAGGGAGGAATAAAATATTTGTTTAGTATAGATTTCGAGATTTCTATCGGATTAATGGTGTGAATCGATTCCTAGGGAATACTTTCGTTTTTGGATGGTTACAGTTCCATACTTGCGCCACGTTTCGAAAGACTGAGCGATCACAATACACATAAATACGCATTAAATACCGATTGAGTGATTTGTTTTCTTTGCATACGTATATTATATTGGTAGTGTATACTCATAATATTTTAAAACTGTATTGATTTAAACCGAATTCACCGGGGATCAATTCGGTTTTCCAACATAACTTGAGTGTCTAAATCCTTGAGTTTTAAACCAAAACCGAATAATAGTTAATTATAAAGTTTATTTTTGAATGAGTATTTAGTTAATATATTTCAATTGAATAAATTATAGAACTTTTTACTTTTAACCAGAAAGAAAAAAAAATCAAAACCATAGAATACGTTATAATACATTTAAATTACGTTTGAAAGGTAATAAAACCAGAATTATATACATAGAAACATATGTATATTTTTTCTGATTAATTGCGTTCTGTTTTCAAAGTCAGTAGGGTATGTGTTTCATAACGTAATGAACAAAAATATTAACACGTATAGAGAATAATATAGTATTTATGAATTATTTATAGTTTGTTGAATATTGAAACAAATAAAATAAACGTACAGGAAAAGAAGCCACGCTGAAGCAAATATATAATTACTGATTATAGACTATTATGTATGTATAAATATTTATATAGTTTATATTATTATCTATATGGAAAACTATATGCGAAGAGAATAAATGGAACGAAATAAAATTTTTTATCAAAAGAGCACTTTTTATGGATATTTTTTTTTCATGTACGAATTTGAATATTTTTAGTACGTATGATAACAAAATATGGTTTGTGGATATTCATTTAATGTATTTGAGTATATATTTTAATGGTTTTATACATGAACCCTGTTTATTTTCAATACAGTAGTATTATAGTCGCTTACTTATAAGTGTGGTATACTTATAAGTAATATATTACTGTTGTATGTTTTTGATATGATATGTCCTTCTAAACATAATCATTCTTAACAAATCGATTTGTGTTTAATAGTATGGACGAAAAAAAAAAAACCTCGTCGAATATGCAGAATACTGGCGTCGTTTGTGATATTTTTATACTTCACTTTCGATAAGCGTGTGAATATTAATTAGGGAAAAGCGTCAGAACAAAAGTGAATTTTATGAAAATATTAAAAGTTTTGTGCACACACACGCATGTCTGTTTTTGTTATTTTGACATATTTGTGGGCCGTTATGCTGTACCACAAGTTACAAATATTACTCTAACTCGTGCGCACGTTCCGTGTATTTGTATAATAATATTGTTATTATATCGACAATCAAACCACTGACATTTCGTTACTTACGTTTAGAAAAAAATAAAATTATTTCTTCGTCCAGCCACCTGCGCAAAATCAAGTCTATGAACGGCCTCGATATTTTATACCATATACATATAATGAACCGCAGTGAGCGACGATCGCGATAGAGCGTGGTACTCCAGTTATTCCATTATCGTCGTCGTCATGTTCCCGTACTGTTTTATAAAATATACAATAATACATTATACTCTGGTGACAAATAAGAAAATCATTTTTATTGTAAATTCCTTCCTCCATCCACCCCCGTTGGCGAAACGAAACCTAAACCGTATAAGCGAAACGCGCGTGTTCGGTGTGAATTTAATAAAACTTTTTATGTATAGACTGCACATGATATTATTACAGTTTTTGTTTTTAAATTAAATTCCGTAATGCATCGCGGCAATAGAATGGCATGGACGACGAAAATAGCGGTCGTGGCAGCAGTAGCAGCAATAAACAAGGCTGTTCATGTGAGAAAATTCAAATTACAAAGCGAACGGCAGAATCAACGATCGAACTGTTCTATTTTATTCTCCTACTCTCGCTTCGGTCCGTATTCTTTTCTTATTTTTTCTCTCTTTTTACGTTTTCTTCCCGTTCGTCTGTTTCCCGTCGTATTCCTTTCACGGCACGGCGGCAGTGCATTCATTGCGCGAACGTACCGCGGTATTTATGCTTCGTCTGCGCCACGTGCATACGCGCGTTATGAACCAGGCGTTTGCTCAAAGGAATCGCTCTGTTGTCTCCAGGGTTAACAATAACGATGCTGAGTGTAACAGTGACGTAACCTTGATTTTTTTTTTTTTTTTTTTTGTAGGGGATTGTTTTTATTTTGTATTAAAATGAAACTTGTAAAGGGTTTTTTTCACTCGCAACAATGTAGTCAAGAATCGTTTTTATTTAAATCAAAATGTGCGCTTAACTTCCAAATATTTGTTCGTCATATTTTTATTAGTACAAACTAATATTGCAAATATTAACAATGAAAAATACAATGATATTTATTTCAGTCTATCGCGGCTATTTCTAACAATATTTGCTGTAACTTTTTCATCTAATACTACTGTATCGTAGTGAATGTTCATTCGTAAAGTCAATTCTTACGTATTATACTTCTCAGATAAGTTTTTAACAACCTAATAGTCAAAAATAATCTTAGACTAGTTGCAGTAGTAATTGGTATTACATAGTAATTGGTACATACCTCTGTATGGACATATGCCAAGAAATGTGAGTATATGACATATTATACACGAAGTCGTGACACAAAACATTTTTTAATTTTATTACGACCAAATTATTGTATTCTTCTCTTTTAAACATTTAAATCTTTATAGATTGTCCATATTAAATGCAGATGTGGATCCCTCATCGCAATCATCAGTATCTTGTAAATTATGATATACATGGCTCCGATGCGCGATAAAATATTTATGATGTTTAAGATACTTACTGAATGACGACAAACACGATTTCTAAGAATATAATTATAAAAATTTCAACAGTCTAAAGAAAATTCGGCAAAAGCTGTATTATGTAATGTATAGAACGAGCAATTTCGTCGTCGAGAAATATACGACTCCGAGACAAAGTTCAAAGAGTCACATATTTTCACTGCGTTGTATTTGGTTTATCATCAAATATAAATTATGCACCACGGTATTCATTATGTAAATTGAAAATACATTTTACTATCGACCTAATAAATTTAGGAGCTCTATGTATAATGTATACCGTTCAATTTCCTATTGTTTGCCATTCCTCGCAAATTTAATTTGTATCATTTTGATTATTATTCCTAGTATTACATAAATAACAATTAAGAAACAGTTTTAATTGATTATACAAACTGTTTTATTTTAAAATGTACTTATTACTACAACCAAATTCTAAGGTACATTCAGTCCTTTTCGGATAGAAAGAACGTAAATAGTGTTGTTGGCGCGGCAAGTGCCCAAAAAAATATTATAGGGCTGGCTTGTTCGCCTGATTGCCGGTTCTTAGATAAAAAAAAGTTGTATAATTAAATTAATGAAATAAATGATATAAATAAATAAATACATAAACAATTAGATTGTAACAAAATGTAAGTGGACTGTATAATTAATAAAAAAAAAGACAATATAAATGATAAATAATAACGTGGCCCGCACGGCACACCTAAATAATACAATAATATTAATAAAACAAACAATATGTTGGCCCACACGGCTCACACCAATATAAATGTATAAATAATAATAATAATAATAATAATAATAAGCCGATGACCCGCTATGTATCTCACGAAAATGATAACATAAAACAAGACATATACTACCCGCACATGGCGGGAATTCAAAATCTTTGAATTGAACTGAATGCGTAGACAGTTGTATAAATTATAGTCAATCAGCTTAAAAGAAACCATTAAAAAAAATATAATGGTTTTAGTTCTATAAAGGTTTTTAATACAAATTGTAATTCGATCTTACGATGTTTGTAAAAACGTTGTACTGACTATTATGATTACGTTTTAAGACAATATTAGTGTTGTAAGATTTCCTCTTGTAAGATAGTTATTAATTTACTTGAAAAAAAATGTAATAGGCAAAAAGAAAGTAGTTCAAAAGAATCGTACAATCTTTGTCTATGTATCGCATACATTTTATGTCCAATTTACAAAACTGCGGGAATTGCGATTAATCAGTCTGTAGTAAAATATTAAAGAAAAAACTTTGTTTTAGATCTGTTGATTTTATCTTTTTAATACGCTGAACATAGAACACGATTTACATATTTAAAATACTATTTACTTTACAACTCACTTTATAATATTACATCGTAATAAAAATAGAAACGACCGAATATTGTTTTCATTTCTCTGTTTGAAAAGTGATCTTTGTTCACTAATATTCAAATGGTTTTAATTATGCAAATGGTAAATGTGACCTGGATTTTGTTGTTATTTTACATATAATTTTTAAATATTAAAAAAAATCGATATTTAATTTTTATTAAGATATAATATATCTATAATATATCTATAATGCATATTATGCAATCTGTATAATAAGCACAATAAGCATATGCGAGCAGAGTATAACAGTCGTGAAAGTTGTGTTTAAAGAAGCCACCCATCAGAGACACTTGAGCTGTTAAATAAATATTAAAATGGTAGAAAAAAATTATTTAATATGAGTAGATTCTTCGCTGTCGCTTTGTAAACCGTTTTTAATAGTTAAAAGTTGACCAAAATAAAAGCGGTCAGTTGGCCTACATGTATTATTGCGTTATTTATGACGAGTGTCAAAAGAAAATTTATCCTAACTGAAAAACAACGTTCAACAGAAATGTTCACAATCGATGAAATGAACAGCGAAAAATCCAGTACGCGTGACTGTCGTGAATTGCGAGCCCCGAAAAATATTGTATTTAAATATAGTCCGCCAGTCGACTGGGTAAGAGCAGCAGTACGGTTGGTGTTCACCGTGTAACCGTCGTTTGCGTACTGGACTTTCGCGGACACGTAAACATTTTATTTTTCCGAACACGAAAACTAACTGTTTTAAACTTTTTCCGAGCGCGTAAACGGACGATCCACGATTTCTTTCTTTTACGTTAATTTTTTCTGCATGCCTCGGTGAGCCCGAATATCGTTATGTGTAAATATACTTTTACGTACTACATGTACATTCAACAGCACGACTGCGAAACCCGAATCTGTATGGCGTGTGACTGATGGGGTTACTCCGGTGGTTTTCCCGAAACTCGTCGCCCACTACCTCTCTCGGCGATGATCGGAACGCTTGTGGGGGCAAAATGTGCTTTTTCGTTTGTATGAATGCTTATACGTTAATGTGCATGTGTGAGCCTCTGTGTTCGTGTCTGTGTGTGTGTCGGTTGTGAATGGATGATGGCATTGATAAATGAACGAAACCCCTGTTTGTTCAAGCGAGCTTATATACACACAAACGAGCGCTACAATTTTCTTTTCTTACACAAGATGTCGACGTACATACGGAACAGACACACACACACACACACACACGCGTTTTCATGTGAGTAAAACACGGGCTTGGTTGCCCGCACCCTCTAGCCTCATCCCTTTTAATCGCACACCGCACACCGGGGGCTTTTTAATCTCTTTAACTTGGTCCGCGCACGCGTACGTGTGTGCGCTCGTACAATATACAATAAAGGTTTGGCGAATGCGCGTTTGCGAGTCGGAAAACCGTGAGTATTCGCGGTCGAGGATTAACCGGGGGACAGAACATGACTCCGATTGGATTGCCCGCACCGGCGGGGCTTTTGCAGCTCATCGGCAGTGGCGGTGGCGGTGAAAGGGAATTCTGAAATAGCGTGTGCGTGCGCGTGCAGTATTAACACTCGGGTGGACTTAACTCGGTGTCGTTGCAAATAATTATCGAAAGAGTTGAGAACCCGCGCACACGTACACACTTTTGAACAACACACACACACACACACACACACACACACACACACACACACACACACACACACACACACACACACACACACACACACACACACACACACACACATACACACACACACACTTAAACGCACACACACTTAAACGCACGTATGTGCACACATGCATGCGTAATGAAATTTTGCCGAACCCGTTCTTATGACCTACGCAATCGCAGGTTACGGTAGATCTCCCCAAGGATTATAATGCTTTAGGTAATAGTTTCATTTTCTATCAGATTTGGCTCCGTGCGCCGGTCATCTCGCGGCAAACATTTCCCCGATGCTTTAACGAACATCAGACTCAAAGTTTTTCAACAACCGATGGATAACTAATCAAAAGTTTGTGTTCAATGGAAATGTAATAATTCAAGCATCCGTTTTCGTCTATCGACTTTACTCGGTGGTTTGTGTGCACATCCCGTGATCACGGAGTGTGAAAGCACTTTATGATGGAAGGTCGACGGCGATGCTATTTACTTAATGGTTTCAGTTTTATTTTTCAAATACTATAAAAACTAATATGGTTCGTCGTTCCCCTATCACTCCAGTTTAACTTATACTCATATATTTTTGTAGAACCAAAAAGCGATTTTACGTAATATATTTTAATCATTGTAATAAAATATTATCTTTAATTGCTAATATTCCGAATTATATAATGCACCCAACACAAGGTACACGTGTTTACCGATATTTTTTTTATGAATTTACCTCTGAAATACGAGTATATTTAATTTTTAATGCAAATAAAATTACATTATAAATAATAATAATTTGTAATTTATTTATTTCATTTTTTTTTTATTTTTTCATTTTTTTTACAAGCGTACCTTATACATTTTTTACTTCGCAAAAAGAACAACTTTCATAAAGTGATACACATATATAAGTATACAATTGTATTTGTTATGTTCTGAGCGATTCGACAATGTGTTATATATTATATATTATGTGTTATTATGTGTTGGACCATCAGATACATTACACAAATAAACTTACCCGTATGACTATGGTATCATAATACCAACATGGAATATAATATCCCTTAAAGAAGATTCCCAGTGTGTTGTTTCAGTTATTGTAAATGGCAAGTGGCATCAGTATGTGCTGAGCTGGGAAACGCGGGGTGGAAGGATATTTTTGTAACATTTAACCCGCGAATCGAATGATTAACTGTGGTTGGTCAGCTATAATGACCCGCGGCCAGTTCCTGGTAGCAATAATCCTTTTTATTAATACTTGCCGTCCTGTGTACATATGCAAAAGCATCACAATCAATAAAGCAAAGAGGGTAGATGGCAAACTTAAAGGTCTTGTAAATATTTAATAATGTTATTGGCAAGATGCGAAGTATAAACAACAATAGTTACATTTTGCAATTCTCTCATTGCTCCAATTATTTAATGCGTGGACGGCGTTTTAATTTTCGTTTTAGTAAATCAAATGAGCTAATTCGGAATTGGACAAGAACAAATAAAACCTTAACAACTATCTCTGAGATAGCAAAATATAGGTAGATATTATTGATTTCATATAACGACCTCACTAGCAATTATCTCAAATGTAGTCGTAACACAGTGTATGTTGAACGCAAGATGTAATTATTATTTAAACAATTGTACGAGCTGCTTGAAAATCCATTATTGTTTATAAAAAAAAAAAAAAAAACACTGCTTGCGGTGGCAATTTATTGGATGGCAGTATATTGTAAAAATAAAATAGTTAAATTTTTAGAGATATGGATTGTAGATTTTATTTTGAATTAAAAAGAAAAGCTGAAAAGCGTTAGGAGTGGAAAATTGCTGCCAACCAGCATTTAGGCTGCTAAAAAAAATAAAAATATATTGTAATATATTATGAATTAAAATAACAGCTACTTAAATTTAAATTAATAATCTTATATTTTGGTAATATCAATATATATCAATATATCAATTTTATATCTATATGACATAATTGTGTTTAATAATGTCTGAAGAAGACGAAGGTTTTATTTCATTGAAAATCCATGCACTCTGTAGTTTGTTTGATTTTGTAAACATTTTTAATACATCTAAAATCTTCGTGTTTCTCTTCTTCTTTTGGGTTTTTTCGGCCCCTATGACCATCCCGTCAAAAACCAATCATCCAATCTTCCCTGTCAGTTCTTGCTTTCCAATTACATTCTCCATTAGAGATTCTACATATCTCTTCACTACGTCTTTCTATCTCAGTCGAGGTTGTTTAAGAAGCCTTTTTCCTCCTGATTCTTTGACATTACTATGTGCAATAGTGGATTTTGACTACACCAAACATGTCCATCCCACTGTAATCTTCTACTCTAGATTGTATCTAGTATGTTTGGTTTCTTAAAGTTTCTCTAATTCTTTATTTTTTCGTATTCTCCATTCGACGGTTTCCTCGTATTTTACCGGACCAAAGATCTTCCTTAGTATTGTCCTTTCAAAAACAATTAATTTGTTTTCTTCCGTTTTTCTTAATGTCCATGTTTCTGCTCCGTATGCAATTATAAAACGTAATCATCTAAAATACAGTTTAAAATTTAATCAGTTCTAAGAAATATATTTTAATTCGAAAACACTGCGACATTATTTAGAACAGTAAAATTAATTGTCTATAGAAGGTAAAAAAATTATATTATTATGTTTATGTATTCGTTATTTGGACAATATTTTGTTTTAGACATCAACTCAAATAATTCCGTTTGTCTTATTCGTTCGTGTAACATTTTGATCATTATTTTTTTGGTATACGAACATGATGCATATTTTTATGTAAATCGAACAACGTAGCTGTAAAAAACGTCTAAGTCCATCGATAATATTTTCTCTTACAGTTGACTGAAATTTAAATTATGAATGAAGTTGTATTGAATATTAGGCATCTATAACACAGTCCTGCGAAATATTTTTTTATTTTTGTTGTTCGTATAATAATATCTGATTTTTATAGATCTTAATGCGCAAAATTCAAATCTGAATTTAGTTTGTCTCTATCACGTCTAGTTTTTTTACAATTATGATTTACAAGATAATATAACATTTACATATAAATAATATACGTTATTATTTTATTTGAAATATTTTAATTTCTATAAATTTAACTAAAGTAAAATTTAAAATATTACTAAGCATACTTATTTTAAAAAAAATGTGTTTAAATTAAATCTTACTTTTAAAGTATTAAAAAAAAAAAAAAAAAATGTAATAAAGTAACTTGTTTTTGGGGTTTTTTATTTTTGCAGGATCGTAAGAACTGAATTTATTTGATTTTCTTTTGTAGTTTTGTTTTTTAGTTTCATGTTTTGCAAATACATTTTTTTCTATAAATCTTGAACCCGAAATTTCAGCTGCCTCTTTAGTAAGGGCTAAGTCACATACTAAATCATTTAATTCAAATTGATTGAAAAAATGTGGAGTATCTGTGGTGTCAACTTGAAAGTCTTCATCATTATTACTAGGACTGTCATCGGAATCTATAGAAGTATCGTGGCTTAAAATAGTTTCAAAAGTTTCTACCAGATACTGGTAATTCAGGGCCCATTTAGTATTGGTCGTATAGCAGAAGGTAAATTTGAGTAAATCACCTTTGATTTGTTTTGATTATAATAACCATAAATATTAACCATATAAAAATAATAATCGTCAATATGATTTTTTGGTTCCCGCCAAACCATTGGTATTCAAAAAGACATTGAAATATCTTGCTTCCAATTTCGCAGACCTTCAAAATAGGATCGCTAAACAATATGGGGTGCTCAAGATTTATCTTGATCTCTTATATGAATACCATTATTCATGGTAAACATTTAAACAAAATTAACAATTAACAAAATTTGTTATATTATTTCGTTGTTTTAATATAACATATTCACTACATAAATAACAAAATAAATTTGAGTTGTTTCTACAACATCTTCTTTTAATGATTTTAGACGTCATACATAAACAAATTGAAAATCAAAAATCAAAAATCACACGAATAAAATTGTAGAAATGTAATACAGAATTCGGATATTTTAAGAAGAATAAAATGAATATAACTATAGAGAATAAACATAAATTGTATGAGCTTAAAAATATATTTAATTTAACTATTATAAGATAAGAACTACTGTAAGATAAAATTAAAAATATAAAAATATAAAAATTTAATAAATATAAGATTAAAATTTCAGTAAAGTATACTACATTGAGTTTATAATCATAACTTAACTTATGAATACATCGCATATTATCGCATGATTTTACAGAAAATACAATATTTATTATTCAAATTGTAGAAAAACGAGACGTTTTAGAGAACAATTGATTACATATATGAATTCAGCTAGACAAAATCTATAAATATAAGTGCAAAAAGTAAAACAACAAAGTAGTCGCAGGATGTGAAAAAATAATTTACAATCGTAATAATATGAAAACATTTACTAATACTGTTGAATAAAAAAATTATTGCATCGTATATATTCATCTGAATGCGTTTTATAAAGCGATCATGAAGTAAGTTAAAAAAAAAAAAAAAAAAATCTTAACTATTTTATTAGACTAGCACTGTTTTCCATTGTAACAAAATATTTGACTTTATCATGTGTTCAACTTTTTATTGGGTCACTATGGCAATAAAATGATATATAAGCTATCATATAACACAGTAAAAAAAGTAAAACAAAATTCAACTAGTGTGAATTTTTGTGGTAACTTAAGAAATTTTGCAGCTATTGGTTTTTATCATTACTGAGAAGAAAATTTAATTGCAGAAAATGAATTCTTAGACAAAAAAAAAAAAACAAGTTCTTTATTGATATACAATTAAGTTATTGTCAGGGCAAAGATAAGGATTCAATCTCTTCTTCGAAATACAATCAAAATCTACGACGTAACATTGTACATCATTATTTAAAAATGACACTACAAAAATTAAAATTTATAAATTTATATATCATAAATTTGTTTTAAATAATTTATTTTAGGGTTGATTTATAGGGTAAATAGGAAAACAAATACTGTAAGATGAGAATAATATAATAGGTAGATTGTTGTATTATTGGACAAGTTGATGGTTGTCAAAGAACGTAAAATCGTTAAATTAAGACGAACTAAGTATACATGAGATGACAATATTTTCAAGGTAAATGTATATTATTATTTTTTAAATGTTGGTATAAATATAATAATGAAATACTGTTGATTCATAAATTTAAATTAAATCTAATTTTTTTTTACCTCTGAAAATATATTTTGTGTTTATATCTTGTTACTATCATGATATGATCTTATATTATTTAGCTTCAGGCTATGTTTGACATTAAATAATGAACAGCATAGCAAAAATAGCAGGAAATATTTAATTTATGAAAAATTGTAGAAACGGCTTTGAACAGAAACCAATTTAATACGATTACGAAAACCGTGGTGGAGTGGTATGAAGAGAAAACATTAAGTCTATTGATTGTCAAAAGTAATGTTTTTAATCCCGTTATCATAATATAAAAACCAAATGCACTGTATGAGCAATAGACATGAGGTGTTCATATGAAGTAAGAAAGCCGTGGTAGAAATGCATAAATTGTTGTCCCGAGGAGCTGAGTAACCGAAAATGTTTGTATGAGATCCTTAAGACCTTTGGTATTCCAAACCAATCGTAAGAAACATATTTACCGTACGGCCCAATAAGAGCAATTGAAATGATTCAATATTTGTTAGCGGTCAAAGGATTGTATAAAATACGTTCATTTAATATCATTAATTTTTATTTGACACTATGTTGTTCGCATGAGTGTTAAGATTTTCTAACCATAAGTAACCGCGTGCAGTGCGCAGAGAAAGAACAAAAACCTCAGCATAGAGCGAAAACGTCGGAACGTCGGTGTAGAAGGATTATATTATTGACCAGCAGGTCGATAATTGGTCGAGCACGAAGACTGTTGATGATACGTTATCAAATTGTCAGTCGAACGGAGCAAACCTTTTGAGAATATAAATCCGTGATCCGGTTATAAGTTTTCAACATATATTTGAAATGGGCTGGTAAAAATACTTTTTTTATCCTTCGGTCTTTACCGTCAGTCAGTATGCTTCGAATTTAGTGTGTTATGATATTCGTAAAACAAATATTTTTTCTTTTGTTAAATTAAAATAAAACCAGCGAGCTATGGACTTTTAATTTTCAAAGTCTCGTTTTATTAAACATATTTTTTTTAAACTTTTTTATAAATTATTGTTTTTAAACCTAGAAGTGTAGTATACATTTAAATACAAACGAATTACATAATTAAAAATTAAGTTTTATAAATTCATTTCCCGACTAACATAAGTTTCCAAAAAAAGCTAATTAAAAACAGTTTCTTTAGAATTTATTAAAATTATTTTAAGTTTATCATTGGAAAACGGTTTTATATAAATGTACTTAGAATTCACTTTATGTTTTTATTTTAGTTTCTGTACACTTTCACTATGCGATAAATCATAGAGCTGTATTTTTGGACAAAAAACACAAGTGCTTCATTCCGGTTTTAAATAACAACATCACTGGCTGTTAAAATATTTAATCTACATCTAATGTCCAATTAAATTACAACCACTGTATGCATGTAAACTGTGCAATTTTTCGCCATTACAATTGAAAAACCGTAGGTTACTATTCAAATAAACGAATTGCTTTTATTCGTATAACGTTATCAATTTTTTTATTGTTTCGAAATATGTTGGTTATTTAATCTACACAAACGATAAAAAGGTACGCGCAATTCGACCGGAAAAGGTTGAATTCACGATAAGAACGCATGGAATGGCTTTGTGGCCTGTTATTGTATATCGTAGTAATAGACTATCCTAAACCATTCTGTGCTTTTTGCGTTTTGACTACGTTTGCATAAGTCGATGAGCTTGAACGAATAAAACGAAACGAGAAAATCTACTAATGACTATGTATTTTTTTTTTTACCGCGATCACATAAACTGGACACGGTGACCGGTGTACACGAGTGCCCACAATAGGTACATGCGAGTGAAGTAGCGTGGTACCTGCAGTGAAGCAGTGAAGGCAATGAAATCATTGCGATAAATTGTGCTGAGAATAATCGGTTTTTTCGACGTTACGAGTTACTCTGCTTCTCGTTTTCCAGTCATCACGCGAAGCAACGCTGTACGCGAGAAACGTGCATTCACACATCCCCTTACCGGGAACTTTTTAAGATTGTGTACGTGCATTCGCGAGAGTTTCCGCTGCCTATTATACCGGTATTGTAAATGTATTCAATGTTTTTTCAATCAGGTTTTATGTGGATATAACGTCAGATTATGGATATGTTTGATATAAATGGTTTTCGATTCAATTTTTTTTTTATGTTTTTCAGTATTCATAAGAGAAACTTAACGAAAATATTCAGTATATTATATAACCCTGTTCTATGAATTTTAACTAGATTAAAGCTATAAAATAGTTACACCAGTTTGCGGTTTTGGAATAGTTTTTTTTTCCATTAAAATATCCAAATATTTTCTATAAAAAAAACTACCTCGAGATGTTTACTTCTGTATGTGAATATTATACGAAATGAAATAATTATAAGTTTAGAATAGAGTATTTTATTATAACTCATCAATAATAATATATTGTGCATTGGAAATGTGTAAAATATCAGCAATGTTATCAGAAATTCGATCGGAACGATTGTATATATGAATATTCACACAAAAACCTGTTTGTATCCAATATCACGATTTCATTACTAAAAGCATGAATCCATTTTGGCAATAACTATAATAATATTAGGTGTTCTTAAAATGTGTATATATTTTTAAATCTATGTACGTGTTCAATTGTGTGTTTTTTTTCAAAAATATTGGCTTTCAACCGTAATAATATTATTAATAAATACTAAATAAAGACTATAATTCAGCAAAGTCTAAAACTCTCAGATATCTCGATCCAATACATAATCAAGGTATCAGATTGGCAACAGGAGCCTTCAGGACAAGTCCTATTGATAGTATTATGTGCAATGTTGGAGAACTCCTTCTCCAAATAAGACGACAAAGTAGCAGACTCAAATACATATAAAAAATTAAATGTCTATCAAATCACATCCCCAACAACATTCTGCACGATGCTCTCCCTAATAATCAAATACGACGTTCCATTTTGGAAAACATTAAAATACCGAGTGAAAATTTACATTTTCAAGACCAACCATTAAGTAAAGTAACACCTCTTTCACCGTGGCTCTGGTCAGCTAATATCAACTCTTAACTTTCAGAACTAAATAAACAAAATACTCCCAGTAAAAATATTCAAAACCTTTTCGTTGAAATAATATCCCAACAGTACCCAAGTCATACGCAAATCTACACTGACGCTTCTTAAAATATAAATGGCACTGGTTTTGCAGTAACCACCGAAAATGAAAACTATATGTTCACTTTACCACATAACGATAGTATATATATATACAGCTGAAGCATATGACATATACGAAGCAATAAAGCTTGTCGTTCCCTCAAATTCGGATAATACCATCCATTGTCAGCGATTCTTTGTAATATGTGAATGACAATTATTATAAACATCAAAAAATTACTTTATTTTAATACGTTTAAATTCTTGTTGCAATATACGTAAAACTAATTAAATACATAGCATTTCTATCCTAATTTTTAAAATGTATTTTGAGCCATATATACAAGCACATTCGAACGTTCAATAAGATTAGAGAATAAAAAATCTAATATATTTTTTTCACGTATAACTGGTCAACGACAAAATGGTTACGACGAGATATCCGGGTCCTTTGAATATAATCTATTGTGGCTTAAATCTAGCTTTTTGTAGATTTCTTATTCTAATAATGAAACCAAATTCACATTGAAATCAAAGAACATTTTTATTAAATAAGAAAATTAAGTCTATTCATTTTTAGTTCAGTTATTAAAAAAATATGAATTTAGCTAAATTTTAGGTTTTTAAGTATAAAATAAAATTAAAAAAGACATGTAAATAAAATGAAAATAGTGTATCTTCAAAAATGAAATTTATATTTTGTAGTATAAATGAGGAATTCACAAGGAAACTTATTATTTAAATTTTTAAGTTTTATAATCAAACAATTACTTTTGTGTATTGTAGGTACTATTTGGATTTGTTTATTTTTTCAAATTTGCCACATAATTTTGGTTAGTTTTCAATTACTAAATGTTTTCTTACAAATTAGTAAGAATATGATGAACTTAATATTTTATAAACCTCGGAAAATAAAAAATAGTTTAGAGCCATTATTAATGAACACGAATTTGTTCATGATTTTCAATGAGTAAATATGAGTATATCATAAGTAAATCATACGCTCTTAGTAGTGAATACATTTGGCTAGAATAAAAAGTTTAATTATGTATATTTTGTTTAAAAAGTCTTTTAATTTTTTTATTAAATGTCAAGTTTATCAGTTATTATTTTATATTTCAGTTCCTTTTTTTAAATTAATGGTTGTAATTTTAGTTTTTTTTTTTCATACTACATACAATTTCTTCAGTTGTTGTACATGTGTTATTAATACAATATATTTATTATATTTGTTTACAAATCACTGACCACATGATCATATTACAAGTAAAGTGGTATTTAACATTAATTTGCAACAGAAACATTTTTTATGAGACACAGACATTTAGTTTTCTAATTGAATCTTGTATAATACTATTTTGTAAGTATTACGTTAAATTAATAACTCCCGTGGTATTTAAACATATATATTCTTTTTTTACTGAACTGGGGCTTTATTGTTTAAATTACTGAAAAGTCTTAATAAATTTGTTTAAAAATTGTATATACATAAATTAAGTCGCTTCCAATAAATCGCTACTTTAATTAAAATACTTAAGCTATGTCGTAAGGTTTCAGACGCTATTGACGTCTAATGTCCTTGGAGTTGTCTAATAATTGGGTGGTTATCGTATCGACTAGTGATCTAGCCTCTTTTTGTGTTTAAACCTCTGTATTTCGCTGGCTACTGTAGATAACATAATATCTCAGTGAATTGCGTCGTTTCTTTCAAATAGATAAGCTGCAGTGATGGTTCGAAGGATGTTTTGATCGTTAACGTGTACTGATTTATCATTATTAAACCTAATTTTCCAACTATTCTTCTAAGCAAAGATGTGTCAAGTGACTTTTGTAAGCTATCAGTTGCTGTTTTTTTTTCTTGCGTATTTTCCGACCTTTAAGACCATCCCGTAAAATAAATTTCCTTCCATCCTATTGTATCTTTAGCTACTTCTCTCTAGTTTGCTCCTGGGTTTACTGCTTTAACTTCTCTCTTCACATAGTCTTCCCATCTGAGGCGTGATCTGCCTAGTGGTCTTTTTTCTTATGGTTCTTCTTATATTACTGTATTTATCATTGCGTTTTTTTCCTCTAAGCGTGACTGGCCCACATCAATCTTCTTTTTGCGACTTCCTTTGAAATACACGATCTTTGGAACAGGTTTAGTAGTTCCTCATTGGTTCGAATGCTCCATTCTTCGGTTCTTGAGTCGATTTAAGTCCAAAAATTCGTCTAAAACTTTTCTTTCAAATGTGTCTGATCTTATTTTCTCTTTTTTTCTTGGCGCCCATGCTTCTGACCCATATAAGAATATAGTGCGTATTAATGTCATGTACATTTAAATTTTTAAATTTAAAGATATCGATCTGGATTTAATTAGGGTTCCCATACCAAAATAGCAGTTGTTAGCTAATTGTATTATTTTTGATATCTCTACTTTTAATTCATTGTCCTATGTTAAGAGGATACTTATGTATCTAAATTGTGAAACCATGTGGAAGATATGTAGGATATGTAGGTATGTAAATATGAAGATATGTGTATCCTACATCTACATTTACACTTTCTCCGTGTCGATACGTCCTGTATCTTCTGTTGGATTTCATATATTCCGTCATTTCGTTATTAATTATTAAGACCGACTTTACTCGCAGAATCTATTGGTTTCTTACAATATGTTTTTACTGTTTCAATATTGTCTCCTATGATGGCAATATCGTCGGCATATGCTAGCAGGCCTATTTTCGACTGTCCTAATATTATACCTTCTGATATGTTCGTATCTCTGACATCCTTTTACAGAACTAAGTTAAAAGGGATCGGAGATAATGCATCTACTTGCCTTCGACCAGACGTTACTTTGAACGATTGAGATGTATACCCACTGTGCAAAGTTTGTTACTAATTATCGCCGCTATATTAAAATTAGGTCGCAAATGAAATATTGCAAGATGATGTAAATAAAACAACAATGTATTATTACTTTGAAAAAATTAAATTAAAGTTAACGAAGAACATTATATTAATATTGAAGATGAATTACTGATACAACATAGAATATTAATAGCAATATGATATTATTTGGTTGTATCTTACAAAAAGTTTTGTTAACATTACCAAATAATATTAATTAAATGCTGCAATTATTTATTGATGTTATATTACAAATTAACACGTATACGATTTTATCTTATGATATTTTTTGATTAATCATAATAATTATGAAAATAGTGAAAATAGTGAACTATAGTTCATCATAATTATTATATAATTATAAACTATATAAATAGTTCACTATTTTTATTTTAATTCAGAATTTTCCATAGTAGCTCTAATCAGATTAATTAACTTTTTTGGCATATTGAACTCTTTCAATATACTAAATAGGGTTGATCTATGTCAGTTGCAGTTAGCTGATTCATACTTGTCGATAAAATTATCGAATCATCGGAAAACATTGTATTGTTCTCTTTTGGTAAACCTGTCGTGTAGACTAAATATAAAATTGGTCTTAAAACGTTGCCTTGTGGTATATTTTTTTCATGTGGACAATGCTTCTTCGTGTATGATTCAAAATTGACGATCGATCACGTATGATTTGAGAATTGCACCCTAAGTATGTGATATATATTCACATAGTTTTATGATTAATCCCTTGTGCCAACATTTATCAAAAACCTGAGTTTGTATTATTTTTCTTTCACAACTTCTAACGGAGAGAAATATTTAATAAGGTTTCTTAATGTGTCTTGTGGCTTTCCATATCAAAAAATTAGATATATCCGTTGCAGGGAATCTACTTAAGTACGGTTTAAAGTTTAATTTTTCATTTATTTGATTTACACATTAGGTTTTATCCGTTGAACGACGTGTGTTGTGTTATATTCTTCTTGCTCGACGTTTTTGTTGAACTAGATTTCTTTTTTTTAGTGGGTAAGTAATTTTATTATAAAGATAATTTCCTTGTAATCACCGGAGTCGCTATTTCTGCTACATTAATAGTGTTGTAGGTAAATTTTTCTATTGTAGTTTCAATGTTGGCTATAGTTTTTAGACGGGTAGAAAGAGTTAATGTTTTATCGAGAGTACTTCGAAATAGATTCAAAATTGTTTTTTTTATTTGTTTCACTATTTCATTGGATCATAATAAAAGAAGCACGGGAATGTGATCTGACGTTAGCATTATTAGACCATTTACTTTTCTACAATTTGATGAAACTCATTTTATTATATAGAAGTCAATAAGATCAGGTAAGTTATTTAGGTCAGTCTGCCAGTAAGTAAGTGTTATATTAGAGATACATTGTGCTTTAATTTTATTTGCAGATTTTAATAAATCACCCCCTTTAATGGCGATCCATATCAATATTGATCCCCAGATTGTGTGTTTTGCATTAAATCTCCTATAATGATGAATCTGGTATATTTAAATATATGCAAAAAGAATCTTATTATTATAAGTACACTTTGTGTTTAAAAATAAATATTATTTAAAGTGGTTGTTCTTTTTTGTTTTCAAAACAAGATATTTTTTGACTCTGAAACTAGTAACCAGTAACGTGACGTAACTGTCCGTAGAGGATGTCCTTCAACATCGTCGATTACGAAGCGTTTTCAATTTTACAACATCTATTTCATGTACTTTGAAGGTAATTTTAATACCAATCAGTCATATACTTGTATAGGGTTGTTGTTGATAACCCGCTTAGGCTTACTACTGACGCTCAATAGGCTCATCGTTTTGCACTCATTCTGGTACTTCCACGACGCTTTCAGTACACGATCAAAGCGTCAAATATATAGGTACTTTCGATAGATTCGAAATGCTTTTTTGGCTACGTCTTACGTTTTGAACGATTTGTAAATCGATTAAGCTCGATACATCTTACCAACGTGACGTCTCGCCGTGGTATCATGCGTGACACATATTATAGTAGTATTAACGTGACAATAAAAAAAATTATACTAAACAGAAGCACGATATCGGATTGAAATATTGTTGTCAAAAATTAAAAAATAAATACGAGTTTGAATATTTAATGATATCTTGACGGTTTTCACTGTATCGCATATTTCCCGGTATGGTGCGCTACGAGTACAACATACGAGTATTTCGTAAAATTTTACCGAAATTAATTTCGAGACACATTTACTAATTTGCTTTGATGACCGCTTACGGCATCCGTTCACAACGGAGCATATGGTTTACAGTTTTTTTGAATATGGTTAAATTAATCGGTAAATGTACAAAAGTTGTGCTGCGTTGAAAAACAAATCCAATTTTGAAAGTCGTTGTCGTCATATCTGTCAATCGACACCCTGTCATATGATTTGCCGTTTTTATTATATGTTTGAAGAAATTTGGGGAAAGTTATTATAAACTGTATGTGTGTTCTCTTCGCCGACGATTTTCGATAGCATATATGGACAGGGTACGAACAAAACGTCTGGTAACATTTATCATGGGGGTGATGAAAACATTTAATGGGATTTTTAAATACTTTTAATCGAAACGGTAGAATATGAGCGGATGCCATCGAATGAAAATGAAGCCAAAATCATATTTTGTGGTTAGAAAATTGCGTAGGATAAATGCGCGTTTATAAAGTTTAAATGTTAAGTACCTACTTACTCGATACTTGCTTATTTCCGGTAATTTATACATTTTTCTCTCCTAGTATATAATGTTATTAAGAAAATATTACTTGCAATTTGTACAGGTCGGAACATTATGGAGTTGGCGTTGGCTTAATTAATCACTGTGAATAATACTAAAATCGTCCCTACTAAAAGGAATTAACCTAGTTGATTGCTAATAACCGCAATGTTTATAGTGGTGATCTCAAAAAATTAAGTTTGCATTTTATTTTTGATCAAATGGAATAATAATAAATTGTATTAATTTATTACATGATAATACGGAATCTTCCCATTTCTTACAATTATTTGCTTCCTACGTAATGTAGATATCAAAGAAAATTTTTTATTTTAATGAAATTAATGGATCTGTATTGGGTAATAATAATAGTTTACTAGTAAGACAAAATATTTTATATCGATTAATTTTAATTAATTGATTTTTAATCAATTCATTTAATTAAAAAATTAAATTTTTATTAAATTTTTTTGAATCATCCAATCAAGATCATATTATACAATGGATTATACATTGCCATTCACTTTATTTATTTATTTATTTATTTATAATAATTAAACGGACAAAGTCCTTAAACAAATGGTTTAAATTACAGCAGTAAGAGTTTACAATTAATGATAAAATTGGTACAGTATACAATGAGAAATATACAGAAATTAATATGAATTATAATTACAAAACTATTAATCCAAGAAACAATATAATAAAAGAGACAAGAGTAAGATAATACGAAGTAAACTTAACTAGTTAAAATCAAAAGTATAATTATTCCCAGCAATCATCAACTGATTCGCAGGACAATTTAATACATAGTTTTTGTCAGAATGAACAGGATAAAAAAGTTCAGGATTTCTGGTATTAAATGAATTAATTTTAAAGTTGATCAAATAGAGTAAATCAGGACAATCGATTAAGCTAGAAATCAATTTATGGAGAAATTTCGAGATAAGCTGTAAGCGTCTAGTTTTAAGCGGAATAAGATTTAAATAATTTAAAATATTATCATATGAACCATGTGGTGGCCTATGTATATTACATTTGAAAGACACGAATCGCAAAAAATTATTTTGTACAGCTTCAATATTATCATTTTGTTTAGACGTATTGTTTATCCAAATTAAAGGACAGTAATCAAGGTTTGAACGAACTAAAGAGCAATAAAGAATTTTTAAAGCAAAAGGATCACTAAAATCTTTACAAGAACGTTTAATAAAACCAAGAACACGCATTGCTTTGTTTTTAATAAATTCAGTGTGATAAGAAAAATTTAGCTTAGAATCAAATATTATCCCAAGATCCTTAAAATTAGAGACAAGTTCCAGATGAGAATCAGAAATAGAATAGTTAAAAATAATTGGGTTCTTGATTAAATTAAAACGCATAACCTTACATTTTTCAATATTTAAAAACAGATCATTACTTTCACACCAATTTTGTAAGTTGTTTAAATCTGTTTGTAAATCAGTAGCATCTTGATTATCTTTTATTATTTTTAATAGCTTGGTATCATCAGCAAATAAAAAAATTTCAGACTTTTTAATAACATCTGGTAAATCATTAATGAAAATATTAAAAAGGAGAGTTGACAAGTGGTCGCCTTGGGGGACACCAGATGGAACACTAAATTTGGGAGAGCAAAAATTTTGATATTTAACTATTTGGAAACGGTTAGTTAGAAAGGAGCGAAACCAGGAAAGCAAAGGATCAAAAAATCCAAAATACTGTAATTTAGAGAACAATATTTCAAGATTAACACGATCAAAAGCTTTCGAGAAGTCTGTGTAAATAATATCAGTTTGTGAACTAGAGTTAAATGAGTTTAGTATTAAATTTTTTACTAAAGATAAATTAGTGCATGATGAGCGTTTGGATATAAAGCCATGTTGATTTTGAAACAGGTATGGGGAACAATATGTTGTTAATTTAGATGAAATTAAATTTGAAAATAATTTAGGAATTGCAGATAGCTTAGAGATAGGTCTATAATTTGGAATTGATGACGGATCACCTTTCTTAAAGACTGGGGAAACAAAAGAAGTTTTCCAGAACTCAGGAAAAATACTTATATTAAGAGAGGTATTGAAAATATTAGTTAAAATTGGAGTTAAAACAAATCTACAATTATAAAGAAAAATAGGTGGAATACCATCAGGTCCACTACTTGATATAAGAGGTAGACTAGAGATTAAATTAAATACATCTATTTCAGTGAACTTTAATTTATTAAACGAAAAGGTTGAATTAATAATTTTATCATTTAAGTTATTATTTAGAAAATTAGTATGAGTAGAATTACAATAGGCCTTGGAAAAATAAGATGTATAAAGGTTGACAATGTCTTGGCCATTATTAGCAGAAACAGAATCAAAATTGACAATTTTCGGTAAAGCATTTTTATCTCTTCTGTTATTTACAAATTTCCAAAATTCTTTAGGATTATGTTTAATAGAAAGTTGAGATTTAATGTTGTAGTTGTAATAATCAAGTTTTGCTAGACTTTTGCATTTAGCTCGCAGCTGAGAAAAATGGTTGTAATCAATTATATTATTATTTTGTTTGTAGGCTAAGTGAGCAATTTTTTTTTCTTTTATCAACAACTTAAGCTTTTTAGAATACCAAATAGGGAAAGAGCTTTGGAATATATATTTTATTGGAACAAAATTATCAACTGCTTTATATATGATTGAATATAATTGATTAATAAGAATATTAATGTCCGATGAATTAAAAACCTGATTCGAGATTAGGTCACCTAAAAAATTTATAATATTAATATAATTACAGTTTTTGAAATCATAAACTAACTCAGGTACTTGTAGTAGGTCAAATTGATTACAGTCTAACGATATATTTAACGCAGGATGGTGCTTATCGATTGGCAATAATGGATCAGGATCGTTAGAGACATTAACATGAACATTTGATAATACTAAATCTAAACTAACATTATTGTGATTGCGAATAAAATTATATTGATTTAAATTAAGTTGAGATAACATACTAATAAAATAAGATTCAATATTAGAATTACAATTAACAGGTAAGGTAGTATTAGACCAAATTAACGAAGGTAGATTAAAATCGCCTAATACAATAATTTTAGAATTATGATTATTTTGATAAAGTTCATTAAGAGCCAAAAAAAAATATTCATATATAATGATATTCGAACGAGGCGGAATATACACACAGCAAAGTATATACGTAGTTAATCCTAATTGTATATGAACAAATAAATGCTCGACACTTTTAATAGATACATTCAATATTTTACTTTTTAAGTTAGAATCGACTGCGATTAAAACTCCATCACCAACATTACAACTACTATTAGACAAAGACCTATCACATCTATAAATTGTATAATTATTAAAGTTAAGCTCAGAATTAGATATATGACCAGAAAGCCATGTCTCAGAAAACGAAATTATATTGAAAAAATGCATAAAAAAGCTGAACCCCACTTTGTAGTAGGATTTACTCGCTCACTAAATCCTTGAGTACGTAAAGTATTCTAATAAATCTGTTCTACCAGCCGATTCAGATTTCGGCGGTAGTTAACTGTTAATACAATGTTGATATTTTGGAGCAGTATTTGAAACGTTATAATTTTTTTTGGCGAGAGGAATGAGGCTGGAGAAAAAGTTTTGGATTTTGCAGAATCGTATGAGCTTGCAGTAATCAATACATATTTTAGGAAAAGAGAAGAGCATTATATAACATACAAGAGTGGAAGAAATAGGTCGCAGATTGATTATTTTATGTGGAGGAGAGACAATATAAAAAGAGTAAAGGATTGTAAAGTAATTCCTGGAGAGAGTGTAATAACACAACATAGGTTGATGATAATGGAAGTATGGTGTAGTGGAAAAAAGATGAACAAAAGAAGGAATACAGGGAAGGAGATCAGAATTAGGTGGTGGAAATTAATAGGAAACAAAGAGAAGGAGTTTATAAAGAAATTAAAAGAAAAAGCTTGTTGAGGGAGATATTAATGAGGTTTGGAGAAGGATGGTCATTTGTGTTAAGAACATAGCAAAAGAGGTTGTTGGTGAAACCAAAAGTAGTTTACCAGAAGACAAGGAAACGTGGTGGTGGGATGAGGAGATTCAGAGAGTAGTAGCGAGTAAGAAAAAGCAATTTAAGGTATGGCAGAAAAGTAGGAAGAGGGAAGATTGGATAGAGTATAAAAATGTATGTAAAATAGTGAAAAGTGCTGTAAGCAAAGCAAAGCTTAAAAGGTATGATGAGTTATATGAGCGGCTAGGAACACAGGAAGGAGAAAAAGAAATTTATAGACTGGCAAAGGTGAGAGAAAAGCGATCCAAGGATTTCCAAGATGTCTGGTGTATAAAAAATGAGGATAAGAGAGTTTTAACAAATGATGAGGATGTGAAAAAAAGATGGAAAGAATATTTTGAGAAATTACTGAACGAGGAATATCCAAAAGAAGTTTTAGAGAGTATGTCATGGAATGAAGGATTGATTGGTCTAGTGGGCGAGGAGGAAGTGAGAGATGCGGTGAAGGCGATGAAAAAGAAAAAAGCGGTAGGACCAGATGGAGTACCTGTAGAGGTGTGGAAAATGTTAGGAGATGTAAGCATTGGGTGGTTAAAAAATCTTTTTAATAAGATACTGATAGAGGGAAAAATGCCAGAAGACTGGAGAAAGAGTTTTATTGTACCAATATTTAAAGGAAAAGGAGACTTACAAGAATGTGGGAACTATAGAGGAATAAAGCTCATGAGTCATAGTATGAAGATCTGGGAAAAGATTATAGAGAAGAGGATAAGAAGTGAGACCTCGATATCAGGAAACCAGTTTGGTTTTATGCCAGGAAAATCGACAATGGAGCCATTATTTTGTGTTAGGCAATTAGTAGAGAAGTACAGAGAAAAGAATAAAAAACTATGCATGGTGTTTATAGATTTAGAAAAGGCGTATGACAGGGTGCCAAGGGAAGTTTTAAGGTGGGCATTAATGAGGAAAAATTTCCCAAAAATGTATGTTAATTTGATCCAGGATATGTATGAAGGGTCGAGTACTAGTGTCAAGAGTCGGTGTGGAGTATCAGAAAGTAGTAATCAGAAGGTTTCAGTATAGGAGTAGGTGTGCACCAGGGGTCAGCTCTAAGCTCCTACCTGTTCTCAGTGGTAATGGATGAGGTTTCAAAGGAGATACAGGGTGAGATACCATGGTGTATGATGTTTGCGGATGATATAGTTCTGATAGGAGAAAACCTAGAAGTTGTCAATAATAGGTTAAATGAGTGGAGGTAAGCCCTCGAAGAAAAGGGATTGAGAATTAGTAGAAATAAAACTGAGTATATTGAGTATGATTTTGGACAAAGAGACCAAGAAGTTGAAGGAATGAGGAGACAACTGACAATAGATGGTGATGTGATAGGTGAAGTTGAGAGCTTTAAATATTTAGGATCTTTTGTTCAAAAGGACGGGGGCTTTGACATTGATGTAAAACATAGGATTAAGTGCGGGTGGATGAAATGGAGAGAAGCATCGGGCGTGTTATGCGATAAGAGAATTCCAATTAGGCTGAAAGGTAAATTTTATAAAAGTGTAGTGAGACCAACTATGCTGTATGGTTCAGAGTGTTG
Organism: Sipha maydis; assembly: GCA_034509805.1. Taxonomy (NCBI): domain Eukaryota; kingdom Metazoa; phylum Arthropoda; class Insecta; order Hemiptera; family Aphididae; genus Sipha; species Sipha maydis. The sequence continues at coordinate 366,765 of JASXSY010001496.1, read as the reverse complement.
GGCGGTTAACAGGAGAATAGAACAAAGTATGAGTGTCGCGGAAATGAGAATGCTTAGATGGTTGAGTGGAGTGACAAGAGAAGATAGAATAAGGAATGAATACGTGAGAGGTAGTGTTGGTGTAGCGCCAATTGTGGACAAGATGAGAGAAAATAGGCTGAGATGGTTTGGGCATGTGATGAGGCGAGAGGAAACGAATGCAGTAGGAGTGGTTATGAAGATGGACGTTGAAGGGAAAAGAGGAAGAGGAAGACCAAAAAAGAGATGGTTGGAGACTTTGGAAAATGACATGAGGGCTGTCAGTGTGTGCAGTGGAGATGTGATTGACCGAGTAAAGTGGAGGTGTAGGACAAGGGTGGCCGACCCAAAATAGTTGGGAGGAAAGCGAAGTAGAAGAAGATTTGAAACGTTATAAGTGACCAAACGTTTGTGCATGCTTCGGATCATTTACGTTTTGGCTAATATATTGGTTTCACATAGGGACGTAGGTATAGATTATTTATTATTAGGGAAAGTTTCAGTTTTAAGTAATTAGTATTATTAATAGGCTGACGTAAAAAAAAAATATATATATATATATATATATCTTCTTTTTTTTGACGTCAGCCTATTAATAATACTATTATATATATATATACAGAAGCGGAACTAGGAATTTTACGCCCGGGAAAAAAGTTAAAATACGCCTTATCATAAACAATGTATCAAATATCCATCCCTATAATTTTTTCTAATAATTAGCATACAATCATACTTATTGAGTCTTAAACATATTATCGTTATGAAAGATAAATATATATATATATATATAATAAAAAAATTACACCCTTTAAAATTTTACGCCCGGGGATGAATCCCCGTCTTCCTCCTGCTAGTTCCGCCCCTGTATATAAATATTTATTAGAAACGGAAAATTTGTAAAATACGTATATCACTAATAAACTAAAAAAAAAAAAACCTAAAAGTAACGGCCGTAACATAAAACCGATTGTACCACATTCGAAACGGACCGTCATAATCTAAAAGTTACGTTTGAGACGAGTAACGTGTCTGGCGCGTTACGATATTTTACTTATAAAAGACGAATCACGCGTCTCGCGCGTTATGTCTACTATCGAATTTTAAAAATCGATATAAAATCATATACTCACACCATTGTTTTCATATGACAATCTATCGATAGGTAATATCGTAAAGATTATTTTTATAAAAAGAATAAATTATTTGCTCCACGTGGAGCGTCACTGGAATTTGATTCGTTGCGCCTATTGGCTGTTAATAATAGTTGTTTTCAACTAATAATTATATCAAAATAATTTTTCATTTTCTTGGACTCTCGTGCGTCGGCTTGACGAAGTTTGTTGACGGAATTTGTTCCTAAATGGTAATACTATTTTATTTATATTGTTTTATTTATATAGACACGCATATTATGTATTATACGTCATAATATTTTCTTGTTATCGAATTATTTCTAAAATAAAATAGACGCTGTACAAATTTTATTTTTATACAGATCGTGATAAGTAATCGATTTACGTTTTATATTTTATTATTTTTACACTGAAAAATGTCTAAAAAAATTAACGACTATGACATAAGTCGTATGTTAGATGAATTTATGGATGATAGTGGATCTGATAGAGAAGATGATGATGTTGATAATAATAGTTCTGACGAGGACAAAAAAAATTGGTCGACTTTTTTTTTGTTGTCATTTTCGATCATGTTTTGACCGGTAAGAAAAATATGAAGTATTTAAGTTATGGAAATTATTTTTTTTTTAACAAAAACTACAACATTTCTACTATATTACAGTGAAAAAATCATAAATGTTGATTAAAATGCGAAAGCTCCCGACTCTCCCGAATCATACAGGCCCATTAGTCTTTTTCCACTATTTTCAAAAATTTTTGAACGAATTATCCTAAAACGCATCCTTCCTATCATTGAAGCCAGTATACCTAATACCCAATTTGGATTTCGTCATAACCACTCTACAATACACCAAGTCCATCGTCTTGTGGATAAAATATCGTACACTCTTGAGAAAAAGCTTATTTGCACAGTTGCCTTCCTCGACGTATCACAGGCATTTGACAGAGTATGGCATGAAGGTCTACTCTTCAAACTCAAATCTATTCTTCCATCCTACTATTTTCTATTATTCAAATCCTATTTAGAAAACAGACATTTTTCCGTTCGATCTGGCTTCTCCTTATCCGAAGTATCACCAATCCACGCAGGGGTACCTCAAGGTTCTGTAACAGCACCTCTACTCTTCAATTTATTCACCTCAGATCAACCTACCACCCCCAACACTACAACTAGTGATTTTGCCGACGACAAGGCGCTTCTAGCGATCCATACCGACTCCGAAATAGCCTCAAACCTCGTACAAAATCATCTCAATCTCTTATCAACCTGGTACAAAGACTGGGGAATAAAAATCAATGAAACAAAAAAAACCGGATGGGCCTCGCTCTGCTGTACAGTTAGGGGTGGAGTGCACCTCGCTTATAGGATAGGTCATTATTATAATGGATTTGTTAAATTTGAATGCAATGATAGATATCATTGTATACGAATAACGATTCTGAACGGAGTTCATATGTTAGTCTAGAATATAATACAATGTTATTTATAAATATTATATAAGTATATTTTATTTTTAAACGAAAAATTTAGAAAAACCGAAAATTTAAATTGTCTATAAATAAGTCAAAATATGTCAAAATACTTTGAAATTTTAACCATGTATAGAAAACGTCAATATAAAGATTTAATGATAATTTCAAGTTGTTGCGGTTTTTCGTTTTTGAGTTAGGGCATTTTAAAAAAACCAATATCATTTGTCAGTCTAGAACATTCTACATTATATTATATTTTACATGTAATTTTATGTCAATATTCGATGTTCAAACGCTTATAAAAAAAAATTGTGCCTATGGATTTTAATAATTTTTGAATGACATTAAGAACTACTTCTGTGGAATCTTCGATTAAATTTTCAAGTATTTTGTAGAAGCCAAATTTTTTTTATCACCGATTATAAAAATAAAATGTAAAAAAATCGAATATTTTAAATGACTATAAGTGGCTTAAAAATCAATATAATATTTTGAAAAAAATATTGCATAAAAGAAATACCAATCTTAACAGCTGGTAGAAATTTCAAAAATCTGCGACTTATACTTTTTGAATTATAACAAATATTTAAAATCGTCTGAGAATAAATCGCTATTTTATGCAATTTCGTAAATATTTAAATTTCAAACAGTCATACAATTTTTTCCTCTTAGTCCGGTAAAAATTTTTTTAAAGATTTTTGAAGAGTAGCTCATAGATAACCTAGTGTTAAAATTTTGAACCTTAAGTATGAACAAAAAGAATTTTATGAATTTTTATCTACAAAATAACATGCAAATTATCGTGATTTTTACACATTTTATACAAATTTGAGCATTAAGGGCTTATAAAAAAAATTTGAGTAAACCGATCACCGATATTTTTTAGTTACGATAAGTTTAACTTATTATAAACCTAGTATAAAATTTTCAAGAGTTTTCGCTCAATCAATTAAATTTTATAGATGTTTAAAAACAAAAATTTAACAAAAATCGAAAATTTAAATTGTCTATAAATAAGTCAAAATATGTCAAAATACTTTGAAATCTTAACCATGTATAGAGAACGTCAATATAAAGATTTGGTGAAAATTTCAAGTTGTTGCGGTTTTTCATTTTTGAGTTAGAGCATTTTAAAAAAAAATTAATATCTTTGTCAGTCTAGAATATTATACAGTATATTATATTTTACATGTAATTTTTTGTCAATATTCGCTGTTCAAACGCTTATAAAAAAAAATTGTGCCTATGGATTTTAATAATTTTTGAATGACTTTAAGAACTACTTCTGTGGAATCTTCTATTAAATTTTCAAGTATTTTGTACGAGCCAAATTTTTTTTATCACCGATTATAAAAAAAAAATGTAAAAAAATCGAATATTTTAAATGCCTATAACTGGCTTAAAAATCAATATAATAGTTTGAAAAAAATATGACATAAAGGAAATACCAATCTTAACAGCTGGTAGAAATTTCAAAAATCTGCGACTTATACTTTTTGAATTATAAAAAATATTTAAAATCGTTTGAGAATAAATCGCTATTTTATGCAATTTCGTAAATATTTAAATTTCAAACAGTCATAAAATTTTTTCCTCTAATTCCGGTAGAAATTTTTTTAAAGATTTTTGAAGAGTAGCTTATACATAACCTCGTGTTAAAATTTTGAACCTTAAGTATGAACAGAAAAAATTTTATGAATTTTTAACTACAAAAAAACTTGCAAATTATCGTGATTTTTACATATTTCGTATAAATTGTAACTTTGAGCACTTATAAAAAAAAATTGTGACTTACGATTTTAGATTTTTTTTTATCAGTTAAGGAACAACTTATAAGAAACCTTGTATTAAATTTTCAAGATTTTCTAGGCAGCCAAAAAAATTTTATCGTTATTTAAAAAAAAAATACTTAAAAATATTGAAAATTTCAATTGTCTATAAATAGCTTAATAAAAGTCAAAATACTTTGAAAATTTAATGGTGTATAGAGAACGCTAATCTAAACATTTGGTGAAAATTTCAAGTATTTACATCGATTAGTTTTTGAGTTATAGCAAAATAAAAAATTTGATTATGTCAAAAACTGGTTTTGCGTAAAAACTCCCGTTTTTCCCAAATTTTTTTATGGTTTTTCCCGTCGCATTTAAAAAATATTGGAAATTTTTAACTTTTGACCCCCCAAAGTACCAAATAGATTCACTTTCCTTTCAGAAAAGTTGCTACATAAGGCAATCGAAGCATTTTTACTGCCCCAAAACGTGTCGACAGACACAAAAAAAAAAAAAAAAAAAAAAAAAAAAAAAAAAAAAAAAACACACATCATTGTAAAATCAATACATTCTTCACTCCGTTCAGAATCTAAAATCCATCCATTGTACGTTCACACTAAGACAAATAGTCTGCCCGCCCATCTACCTCAACAATGTACCTCTCCCAACCGCCCAAATGTCCGATACCTAGGTCTACATTTAGACCGTAGGTTAACTTGGGCAACTCACACCCACAAAAAAAGACTTGCCTTAAATAATCGCTCCCGGCAATTACGTTATCTCCTCACATCACAACATGTTAACTTAAAAAACAAGCTATTATTATACAAACTCCTACTCAAACCAATCTGGACATACGGTATCCAACTCTGGGGTGCAGCCAAAAAGTCCAACTTAAACAAAATTCAAATCTTCCAATCTAAATGTCTCCGTCAAATAACCAAAGCTCCCTTCTATGTATCTAATGACACTCTACATAAATATCTAGCTATTCCAACAGTCCAAAACGTCGCAAAAACTTTCTACAAACGCACACACTTCAAGTTCCACAGCCATCGTAATCCCCTAATTTCCGAATTATCTACCAACTCTATTCCTGGTGACCCCAGAAGGCGTCTAAAACGTACCTGGTTTCGTGACCTACTAATCTAAAATTGTTTATACCTCTATCTCCCCTTAATTTGTAATCACGCCCTCTCCTACTAGCAAACTAAAATTCTAGCCTAAAATCCTAACCTTAAGTGCCTCCAATGGGCGGTTTCTTATTTCCAGCCTCTCAAAAGCCATATCACTTCCATCACATACACTTATTGTAAAACAACATTTACAGATTGTGTATATTTAAATAAACGTTAAAAAAAAAAAAAAATGCGAAAGCATAATAATTGTACGAAAAGTGGTAAAAACTGTTCGTCTCCGGGGGAAAAAAGGAGCGAAAATGTTCCGTCTCCATTGTACATTGTCGTATCACGCGCCTCGCGCGTGATTCGTCTCGAATGTGGTACCATTATAATCTACAGATAATAAAGAATAGTTTCATATCGATATCATTGCAATACGAAAAAATAAACTTAACAATGAATACGAAAACATGGATAGATGAAACAATAGCTAGCGTCAAACAACGTGTTGTATTGACATCAGTCACCTTGGCAAAATCACAAGTGTTAACTGTGTTGAGAACGGCAGAGAACGTTTTAAAACCAACGTCATTTTTGTTGTTAGTAGTACCTTTATACAATTTTTTTTTTTTTTTTTGGTTATGATTATTCATTATTAACTGATTAGGATTTTTAAATGGGAGTTCGAACCCCCAAACCTTCCTCTTACTTACGCCTCTGATTTCACAGACTTTGCGAGTGACTTTATCCGTTACATTATTTCACATTACATTATATTGCCATCTAATCATCCAATAAACCTGTACTATTATCGTTTAAAATATGCTTTCCTTATTTTGTGGTAATGCAATATTTGTAAGAGGCTGTTTGCCGTTGATTCGTCGAACGAATAAGTTGCCAATATTTTAGTATTCGAATACATATTTTAAATTGTATATCGAATATTCAAGTACCTATAATGGGGCATATGAGAATATGAGTATAAATATGGAAAAAAGTTTTCCTGAAATTCCAATTTTATTACACTATAAAAATGTAAAATTGAATAGTAACAAATAAACATAATAATAATATAGTCACTCAGGAAAATGTTAATAATATTGACAATCGTTTATATTTCTTGAAAGTAATTTTAGAATTCTGATAACCGATACTTACAAGTTCATGATTCGTTTTTCTTTCCTATTTTTTATGCTATGCAGGATTTCATATCGTAAGCTTATAAAACTGTATAATAATAATAATAAAAAAGAAAAAGAAAAATGTTCCCTTTTATTTGTAGTAACTATGTATTTGAACTATAAGACTGTATAAAAGGGATAATCGGATAAAATAATATATTTATATATTATATGTGTATTACATTATTTTTTTCTTGTACCTTCTTGTAATATACTTAAGTGTACCGATTGAACAAACTTCAATTCGTCGTGCCCAACCAATTACTGCCAACATTCGTGAAATATAATATAACTGTACTGTGGATAATTGAACAGTTATAAGCACCATAAAATAAGCAAATCTATTATTTATTTATTTTATTTTTTTGTGACTACTATGCGTTGGGTTCCAATAATATTGTCAGTGGTGCACAGTGGATTATTGTTCCTTGTTCAAAATGAAAAATCTAATACAATATTTCAACATTAACTTAACCGTTAGTACTCGTGAACTGGTATAAAATATTACATTTGATGAAAAAAAAAAGACCATAGAAAGTTACGACGAGTGACTTAAATGTGACGTCATAGTCGTACTCCATCAGTAGTGTCACTTGAAGTAAATTGTATATGGAACCGGAGACATTAACAAAAGAGACTGCAGTCAAACTTCTTTTAAATTTTATTTTTAAATAGACCAAACTATTTTAAATTGTTTAACAAATAAGATTTGAAAAATAGTGTACTGATCAAACAACTATGTAGTTGCAATAATAATCATCCCAAGGAGTATTTTTAATTTACGAAATTAGTACTTTCACTGAAATGGATTGTTATCGTGTCAACTATTTTTGTGTTACTTATTTAGTATACAGTGTACATTTTTCATAGTGATAAATAGAAAGAAAAATAAATGATTATTTTTAAAAAGATTAGGACTATAGATACTGAGTTTGGTATTTTAAGAAAGATATGATTATATAATTGAAATGGTTCAAAAGCATTGTATTAATATGACGTGAAGGAGAACGTTACGTTCTTCGATTCGAGTACCGTTACCGTTTGTCATGCGTTTAGGGCTTAAACTATTATCCGGGGATCTAAATACATGTGTTATTGCTGTGGTGAAGATGATTTTGACGGAAAATTTGTTTATTCAATCGAAATAAAGATCCCGTTATAAATTATTATTAATTGTACTTAATAATTTCGGTGAAAAATACTTAACTATGTTCTTATTTCACATGAGCCACAGGATTCCTATACAATGTCCTTCCGATTTCAGTTGAAACTCAATTTAATGATATTCTCTACACATAACTTTATCAAACCCCAAAATAAAAATTAAAAAAAAAAAACATTTCTCTCAATTGAAAAATTGATATTTAGCGAATTTCTTTTTAGGAAAGTTGGTTAAATTATTGTTCGATTGTATATGAACGGCACGTTGTGTTTAGTGATCGTATTATATATGCGGTATGTTTAAGTTTTAAATACTGTACGGATTTAACGGATACTCGCAAAGAAACGACAAAATTATTCATTTTTATAAAATGATTACTATTTAACATTGTTTTGTTTCATTATGAGAAGCTGGTATAAAACCGTTTTTGGAATTGTGTTTAAGTTAATGTATTTGAATTGTTTAATCAAACCAAACCTAAAAGTTAACAAAACGTGTTTACATAATATAGTAAAAATCAAATAATTTTATTAATAATTATAACATTTTGTTAGAGTAGCTAAACGATATATTTTGAAAAAATCGACTTCATGTTGTATGCGTTGTATTGTTTCAGGTGAAAACCCGGCAGCTATGCAACACGGACATGGACGAAGTCTGAACATGTTGAGCTGTCCATCCATATGGATACTCATACCGTCTCTGGTCATGTTCATCAATTTTAATACAAATTGAAATCATTTAAGATCACAAAAACGTATTAAGTGAACGGCGCTAGTATATATACATACACAAATTTACTCATACACACACACACACACACACACACACACACACACACACACACACACACACACATCCTTGCGCGTGCACATGCGCACGCATTACGTACACAGACATTATTCATTTACATACACACACACTCCCTCACACACACACACACACACACACACACACACACACACATACACGCGCGCATAGTTATATAAATATAAAAATAAGAAATTGTAAATATAATTTATTATATTCGATAATGGATAGCTTTTAAATGTTTTCGTAATACCGTTCGGAACGATGTTACACGACGACGGCTTTTGATAACAATAATAATAATTAAAATAATGTTAATACGTATTCACCGATACCCATATCGATTTATACGATTTATTATTCAATAATACAATTATATAATGTAATGTAATATTTTATCCATGTTAGTTTCATTGTGTTTTCAATGTGTATACGATTCGTAAATAGAAATATGTATTAAATTGGTGATAAATTTTATTTGAAATTTTCCATTTAATATTATATCCATCCATACGTCCAGAATTTTGGCTTGTAAATGTTAGTTTTACCAGCTTTATAGAATCAAGCAAAATAATGTATATTTGAAATATATTCACCAATAACATATAAATATATTGAGTAAGGACATTTTAATCATTTGTTTACGTTGTACATTTTAATATTAAGAAACGTGTTAAGTTTATATACCTAATAATATTATATCTGTTTACAAAAATTTACCTATTATTATGTTCAATTAATAAGAAGCGTTTTTATTTGTGTAAATAAATTATAAAATTATAAACGTTTATAAAGTTATGAATAAACGATTTTGTTTCGATGTATGAAAATGTTAATATTTTTCTATGGAATGATAAATTTGATTTTTATATAACAATTCGAATGTTTCTACAGTCCAGGTACAAGTTCTTAACCGAAATACTTGTTTGTTTATTTTTATATTTTGGTATGCGTTTGTTGACATGGGTACGATTAGTAACACATTTAAGTTTTCATTATAGGAGCGTGTATTAACGATTACTTCTATTCGGACTTTTTACTTACAAAAACGCCATCACAATTGTACATTATGAAATATAAATGTTGCCTTTTTAACACATTTCCCTCATCAAATAAAAACCTACGAACTCCTTATTTTATTTATTTTTTTTTTAATTATAATAGTTTTCTAATATTTATTTATGTGTAAAATAACCCAATATAACTGTTGAAGATTTAACTATGAATTTTAATTGTGTGGCATAAAATCGTGTTTCCATTTTTATTTTTATTTTTTTTACAATGTTGATGTTTTAATAAATGTAAGAAAAGTATAAAAGTCGTAATATTGGTGGATTGGTTTTAGTCCATTGGTCATTCTAGATAAAAGATTCTTTTGAATGTTTCTCAGCTAAAAAATTAGTGGAAAATCGATCGCAACATAAATAATTTTTAAATATATAATCAGAAAAATCGAAGTTATTGGTAAGAGCATTTTTAATTAAATACGAAAAGTATCGCTGACTAAATTTTTGTGTAAAAACCAAGAGCAAAAAAAAATATTTTAGTCTCATATTTCAGTTGTATTATATTAATAAGTTTCTGTTAGTTTGGACTTTTTTACATCAACATTGGTCTAAACGAAATGTACAAGCCATAATATTTCTACTTGGAAAAACTTATTTAATAACATCGTGTGAACTTTTTTCAAAATCTAAATAAGAAAATAAGAATTCGTCTATGGTAAAAATAAAAGTATGACAGTCAACTTTTACATAATTTTTCAATCGTACGTCACATACATTGCAGTTGATTTCGACGCTAAAAAAAAAAGCAGTGTATAAAAATCTTTTTGTAACGTATGTATAGTATAAAGTTGATCATTTCGGTGAAAATAAAAATATGTCTTCGGGAAAAAAACAAGTTGAACAACTGAATAGATCGAGTTTAGTTAGAAAAGTGAATACAACTACATATGAAATGTTTTCCATGTGGCAAACATTCTCTCCTGTAAAAGATTTGTAAACAATAACTGAAATGTTGATTCTGCAAGCGATTTTGAAACTTTTTGAAATTTTTATACGCAGGAATCGTACATACTTTACCGACATAATCTAATATCGAATTGATTGATGTTTACAGTGAAACGTACATTTGTATGACATTTTAAATTTTTGATTTTGACGATTTATTTTTTCGTAAATTTAAAACAATCGCGGTACGTTTGGATCTAAGTCTACATTGTTTTCTATACAGCTTTCTTCTATGACTACTGTAAAGTATAACGATAATATTTTAAATTGATTATGTGTATAATTCATACTTATCTTATTCATCTAGTCGTTGAAAATTGAAAATTTATCGCGTGGACGAAAATATTTTTATAGTCCATATGAAATTGTCCCAAAATGTTCGTAGGTATTTACTTATGTTTATGATGCCAGTATACAAACATATACTGTAGTGCTCAATGACCGGTAAAAAAAAGACGATTACATTTAAATGAAAAAATTGAAATTCTTAAATTCCGAGCGTTCAATACGAGTATGGGCGTTCGTGCGTTCGCAGACAAGTTTGGTATTAGCAAAACATAAATCGAGAGCATGATAGCAAATGAAAACGCTCTTTACAAAACTTGGGTTGGATGAAAGAATAGAAACGAAAATGGGTAAATAGAAATTATGAGTCCAGAGAACAAAAAGCTTCGGAAGTAGAACGTCTACAGCGGGAATCGACCCAAAATATTTTTCATATAGCGAGGTGCATAATTATTATCACCTTTTGTCAGTATGGACAGTAATAAAACGCCTTAACGTACGAAATAACTACGCATAAAACAATCTTAAACAAACCAAAGTAACAAATATATTTTTTTTTTATGTGTTAGTTTTTACTATGCCATACGTTTTTAAATAATTAAACTGTCAGTACACACAGAAATACTTTTGAATAATCAATAAACGTCGGTCAGTTTTCCAAAAAGTTATTTTTCAAGACATCTGGAAAATATCTATGTATCTCGTATTCAACTCGATTGCCCGTTAGCCGTTAGCGGCCATCCTGATTTTCGTAACACACGTTAGTAATACGGCTGTTACTCTAAACGTTCAACCGATAATACTATAATATTAACATTAACAATGAATATTGAATCAGTTGTTCCGTGTGCACTAAACTTTAAACCTACCACTGCGAAAAGTGATGAATCACTGATGCTCCTTTGTGTAGGTGAGCTGTAGGCACTCGGGTATGTTATATGTTATTTACTTTTGATACTGCTGAAAACAAGAAGCCAAACATGCTTTCTTTGTCGTTAGTGCGCGGCGACTCGACGTTTTCAAAACTTCATTAAATACAATAAAAAAACTCGAAATTGAATAATAATAATAATAATAATAAACCCTATAAAAGTTTGAAAATCGTAAGAACTTTATAAAATATCTGGTATTTCCTTAAATTTTACTCTTAATGTTATTTAAACTTATATGAATGGATACATTATTTATTGCTCTTTAAACACTGGATTTATATTGTTTTAACTCGGTAAATAAGTTGTATAGGTACCTACTGGTTTTTAAACATTGATTTTTATTTTTTCCATTTCTTTTATTTTCCATTAGTATTTATGGAGTGGTGAAACTTGTTCAAACTCTTTCATGCAACGAATACAAATTTGCATAAAGTACTAAGCTCCGAGAAATCTAACAATTGTATGATTTCCTTATATTGTTATTTATAAAAATGTAATCAATTAAATTTATGACGAAAATTGTTCAGAAATATTTCGCTATTTTAATTATAATAATACTTTGAATAGGTATTTTATCAATTCTTAAGGTTTAAACTACATTAACCTATTTTTTATTGATTCGAAGAAAGCAATATGTGACATTAAATCGTGCATGAAATTGTTCTAATCAGTATCAAACTTCAATAATTTTTAACTAATAACTCGTCACTTGGGTTTGTAGATTAATAATAAATTATGAACAACCAAAAAATATTTTAAAAATCAAATTGGTTCATTCAAAAATGAATTAAAAATTTGAAATTAAACATTTTATATTTCAAAAGATATCCAATTTTCAATTAGTCGACGAATTGTCTCAGTAAAAAATCAACCATAATCAATTTATTTAAAATAATCTATTGTAAAACCATGTACACGACTTGCTTTACCTCCGTTAAGAATTCAAAATAACTATTAAATTAATAGTTCAAAAAATACAATGAATTACTAAAAAAGATAATGTTTATCAAATATATTTATAAAAAACGAAAAACAAATTAAAATAATAAAAAAATTTTAAATTGAATTTTTCAAAGATTAAAAATCTTTGATTTAGAAAAAAAACAATTTACTTGTCAGAATAATATAAAATAATATCACCAATACCAAGCAATTACTAGATAAATAAAACAAATAATGGAATGTATAACGCACCGACGACAAATCAGAGTTTTAATTGAAAAAAAATCTAAACTAAATTATGAACTTATATATTATTATTCTATAGCTTCAACCCTAAAATGCAGTGCTTAATAGTGTTTAATATCCGATCTGATAAGATTAACGACTAAAACTTTAAAAAATATTTGTCTCGGATTGTAAACATCTCGGAATTAAGTTCGTTAAGATTCCATTATATTGTAAAAAGTTTAATGAGAAGTTTGAACATAGAAGATTCTTGTATTGTCGCAGTACTGCCGTAGTACGTATAATCGCTCGCCTACAAGGATAGATTTAGGTGAAGTAATTTGCTTTTAGATTGGGTGCTTGTATCAAACCATGTTCAATCGAATATTTGGAAGTATTTTACGACGCGAAAAGTTAGTCGTTCAATCATTTTCAAATACTGAAAACTCGCACATCATAACAATATATAATGATGATTATGATAATAATGAAAACTCTGAAAACTTCCTGGCTGAAATCAATATTTTTAAAATAGGTCGTTTCGTTAAATAACGCATAGTGAAATCGATTATAGTTATGTATAACTTACAAATTAGTCTTACAATTATTTAAATATAATTATAATGGTTCTCATATTATTGGTAATAGCGACCTCGGGAAACAGTAATGCAATTATTATCCTTATCTAGCTTAACCACTTCTATCGAGCCTAATAATGAGTTTATCTTACATAATTTCATACCAGTGGTGGCTCGTGTTATAGTGTACAGGAGCATGTCGACCACCCAAAAAAATTATATATAAAATTATTAGATTTCTGTAGTAAATGATGATTGGTTATTACGCACATATAAATAATAATAATAAAAATATAATGTAAAATAATATATAATTAAGTATATATATATAAACAATCAACAAAAATATTTAAATAAGAAAAATAGTTTTTGCAGCTTTTCGTGCTGAGAAGCATGTCTATTAGCTATTAAGAAAATAGCGTATCACACTTTCTTTGTGCTACGTGCGGTCGAACAAAAATTAGCTACATGCGTAGACACATTGGTTAGTGATACATGGTGGCTTAAAATACAAAGTGTGCATCGGACTTTCTTTCGTCGTGAAAATAAAAGTGTTGTGTTTATGTTTAATAATAAATGTTAAATGTATGTAATAAGTTATTTTTTTCTAATTTATTTTTATTTTACCGTAATAAAAAGCTTATATAGCTTAAAAAATTAAATGTACCTATAGCAAAATTAATAATTTACTACCCACTTTCTTAGGTATCTTACAACTTAATTGTGCACTATTTTATTTGAACCTTAAGAGTCGCCAATGATTTCAACTCGTGTACAATTGTTGTCTCAAATATAGTTGATTATACTTTTCTTTTTCTCTCCAAAATCGAAGGACGGAAAGGAACTAAGCCTGAAGTATTTCTACTCCCTGTCCCCCATCGTTTATTAATAAATATATTAATAGTAGATTATACTTCATGAGCGCTTACATACGAGCCCACTATACATAATAATAATAATATAATATGTGGTATACATTTGTAAAATTATGTAATCAATTATAATAATTTTCAATACCATGTGGTTAGCATATTATTATATGTCAGGTTTTATATTGGGAATGTCGGAATTCTGAGACTCGAGCGATAAAATAGGATTGTAGTCCAATATATTGTAAATATACTGGACAAATTTAGAGTCAATCATAACGTACAGTTGCGCGATTCTACCTGTATATTAGTGTTCTTGATTTGATGTGGGTAATACCCGGATACCCAGAAACCTGGGTACCCGGGTACCCGTTTATCCAGGTAATACCCGATTTTGTGGGTAGTCAATGTTTTCGGGTAGTGGGTACCCATAACCCAAAATTTTCGGGTACCCGATGGTTTTTGATATACGTGAACGGTTTAGCTAAGTCTTAACTCCTAAGAGGTAATCAGTATTAAATTATAAATTACACAATTATTCGAATAAAAATATCTAAGAAAATATAAAAATTATCTATACAAATATAATCTAATATATACATACCTAAACATACCCAAGATCATTAAACTATGGTTATCGAACAGAAACATATAAGATAAACTAGTCTAGTAATTAATATTTTCATATTATTGTATACACTTTTACTATTATCGAATTATAAATACATATTGGAATTGTGGTCAAAATTTATGGAGTATGATATAAAATATGATATTAAAAATATGTAAAATTAAATATTTCTTACTTTATTGTAAATCATGTGAAACGAATTTATCATTTACAATAGTTAATTAATTTATCATGTTTTAAAAAAAATATGTATTTACATACAAATCCCATCTCTAGTAATGAGTATACAAATCATAACGGGTACCCGATCCATAACGAGTACCCAATCCATAACGGGTACCCGAAATTTTGTAAATCGGGTAATACCCGTAAAACCCGGTTACCCGGGTACACGGATAGTACCCGGGTACCCGGGTATCAAGAGCACTACTGTATTTATTATTATTATATCATAAAATACGAGTACTTGAGATTTGTAGATCAGAACTTCAAATTATAGTTGATATGATATATTATGTATAAGCTATGAATATATTTTTCAGTTCGTCTTTGTCAAAATAATAAGATTTATTAGATTAATATTGGGAAAAAGCAAATAACTCCCTAAAAAATGTAAATAAATTATACAAAAACTCCATGATGTGTTTGTATAAAATACATTTATCATTCAACTAATACGCTGTCTCGATTTCGAATCACTAGAACGGATGTGTCATAAATTCTAACTTCTTCGTTAGTTGGTCGGTATATCTGATAACATTACTTTATCATGAAATTAAAAAGTTTTCTCCCATAACATTCAGCTGTTCAATATTTAGAACAAACAATTATTTTCAAATTACATATATTTATATAATATGTATAAGCGTATTTATAAATAATTTACATAAGTAGTTCGAAGTAAATAATTTATCAAACTAGACACTTGTTTGTCAGACGTCCGGTTAGGTTTTTTTTTAATGTCTTGTCCAGACTTTTTCCTTTTTAATCCCATTATTGCCTTTTCGGTAATTTTGTTTTTATTAAACATGTATAAGAAACATTTATTGTTGAGCTTCGGCTTATAACTGTTGATCATACATGTGCATTTAGTATTACAATAGTAAGTTAAATGTTTTATTTTTTAAAGAGGATAAATACAATATTTTAGAGTACGTTAAGTTAATTAAAAACATTAGTTATTATATCTTATTTTTAATTATGTAAATGTTAAGTTATTATTTATTTTTAATTAAGTTTTTATTAACTATTATTATTATTTCCGCTGAATAGGATGTAGTATAAAAAGGAAATATGATTTATTACCGTAGTTCATTTTGTGTATATTAAATTTCAATTATGGAAATGAATGACAACTGTTTTACTGAAAACACCATTTTGTTTTGAACCTTAATAATTGGGATACTTTTCGCGTGTAATACATACAATTTTAAACTTGTAAGGGATAAAATAGGAAATACAATTTTTTTTTTAATTTATCTTCTTTATTAATTTTTTCATCCTGAAAGAAAATAATTTACAAATTAACATTTAAATTGAACAACAATATGAATTATTTAATACAATTTTGCAGTACCATTGATATAGACGAATACAAATTTTCGTATTGAACTTCAATTTTGAATTTTTCCCACGTAAAACAAATTTAAATAGTTATATTAATAGTATATAATATAATAAATAGTAAATAATATATAATAGTAATTATTCCGAGGAATTCGAAGAAATCAATTTGATATAAATACTTTGTTTTCATATATTCGCAAAACTATCATCACAAGATTTATTACACAGTTACAGAACATGGTGGTGGTTATCCTCACGATTAAAATAAAAACAAGCAATAAACATCGGTGTCATCGAATGCGGTGTTTTCGGTCATTATAGTAGCGAAAATTGTTCATTGATTTCAAACATATGATATTATTTTATAGTTAACGCATCTTGAGCCAAGACGTGCTCTCGGTAATGTGCGCGCGTGGCTGGAAGTTTTTTATTTTTATTACTTTTATTTCACTATCCCCTCAGTTTCCATTTTTGTTTAAAATTAAATCCCACAGCTCGACTCAACGGCGGAAGAACACATTATTATTAAAGGTTCCGCGTTGTTGCGACCTGAAAACCAAATTATTATGGTAATTCTTCCGCGAGCGTCACGAGAATATTACTGGCGCATAATGATTATGTTTTATGACATGATACTTTACACGAGTGTATGTGTGTGTGTGTGTGTGCGCCAGTCGGTGCGCAAGGAAAAAACCGTCGTCGTCGCCAATATACACGATCAAAAGTTGTACGCGAGACCATCCCGAAGACCGTGCACCTACCTCTACCTAACCTACCTATGCCCATCCTCCTCCCACGTTCCACCTCGTTAATAGTGTTTTCGCGTCGCAAATATGGTTAATGCTCGTAACCGATAACGGGTGACTACCCGCCATAAATTTAACGTCGATATTGGTTCAGGGGCGAAAAAATATAAAATATATAGATACGCTCACTTTAAGGTTAATTGTCTTTTTAATAGGCCCCGGACCTCACCAACGGAGCAGCGTCTCACTCCTTCCCCCCCCCCCCCCGTTTGTTCCGTTTTCGGTTTCACGTGCGCAGTTATCTCGCGAAAGGACGATCGACTACGACGATGGTAACAGTAATAATAATTATAATTAATGTGGCGCACACAATGCATGTATGTGAGCTGTCGGTCGTTCTTCCACCTAACCGCTGACACCAACCCATAACGTACTTCCTGCACAGCCGTATTACCATTATGTTATTATTATTATTTCTGTACACCATTGTTATATTCCGCTTTAGCGGGCCAATGAAACTCGTTTCCTTTTTCACCGCTGTACTCGTTGACATCGCAGACATTACATGAACTCGTCTCACGGCAGGTGCCGTCTTCAATCCCTCTAATTCCAAATGGTATAACGCATACGTTAAAATTAGTTTATTTGGTTTAAATTAAATTCAGTTTTTTTTTTTTTTTTTTTTATAGTTTTAGGTACACGCGAAAACAGTTCGCTTCTTTTTCACGAAGTAACGAGAAAATTCAATACCCAGTTCAGATTAAGAAACGAAGCCGAAGAGAGGCTGGGAGAGAGCTCTGCGGTCTGTATCTCAGAGAAGGCCCGTCGTCTCAGTTTTTTTTTTACAAAATTATTTTATTATCTCATTCATCGTAGCATAAGATGAAAATTTGAATATTTTTATTATTCTTAATTATGTACAAGTAGTGTGTATAATATGACCGAACAAGTGTAAGTAAAGGGCGCTTGGAACTGGTCAGCCCTGAGGCCCTTAAAAGTTTTCGTTCGGCCCTGTTAACGATATCGGTAGATTTCGATATCGTGGACGTGGCCTCTGCTCGCATTTGTCTTATGAACTAAATTTGCGTTAAATTACAAACTTATTGCTTCTCAGATCCATTTGAATGAATAATAAAAATCCTTATCACAAGTTACTAATCTGATTTATTGATTTATGTCTATGGATAACCAAAGACCTAACGACTGATCGATGGTGTTTTCTATATATGTGATTACTACGACCGTGGAAGTTCAACAGTCTTTAATGCAAATTATCATTCCGGTATACTTCCGTTCAATACGATATGGGTGAGCATAAGAGTATTATATATGCAATAATTTATTAAACACCTATAATTTTAATAAGAACATTGAACATTATACGAGTAATTCAAGAATTATACATGGATTCTGGATTATTTTAAGACGGAGTTATCACGTCATCAAATTGGCTGTACGTACAATATGAGATTAAAGAGTATATTTGCATTGAAATTATTGTAAATAATGACAAATCACACATTTATACTAATATCATCCCGAACGGCCAAAAATAATATTAAACTTATTCAGAAGAAAACTGTGGCCGATTCTCGAACCGGAAATGTATATTATGTTGTTTGGAAACTTAAAGGTTATTCCCAGATAACAATTTCTCAACTTCAATATTGTTAGAACTTTATAACTAAGTTTCATTAATAATATTATCTATTTTATGTTAGCATAAATTTTTAGAAATATTTTAAGTATAACATTTAACATACAACATTTAATTGAGAACGTAGAATAACATTATTTTAAGTATATTCTTACAATATTCACATCAAACTAATAATGTAACTTAAAAAAGTAATACTCGGAAAATGTTTTGAAAATAATAAATCAATAAAGTAGAATAATGTTTTGAATTGTACATACAAAAAATGTTGTTCATTTTTCTATCCCAAAAGTGTTGGTTTTCGAAACTTTGTTCATAGTATGCGCTCTGGAAGTATCTTCTACTCCAGAGGAGTATGCAAGTGCATAAATGCGTATGGACAAACGGAAATTAAAGCTGCAAATTTTATTATGGGGC
Source organism: Sipha maydis (assembly GCA_034509805.1). NCBI lineage: Eukaryota > Metazoa > Arthropoda > Insecta > Hemiptera > Aphididae > Sipha > Sipha maydis. Next base: position 347,232 of record JASXSY010001496.1, on the reverse strand, counting down.
CGTGCGGGTGTTAAAAGGTACATTATTTAAATTGAGGAACATATCAACATTTATGTTTAACAACTCAAAGAGTATCAATCAGAAATAAACGCATGCAAAAAGTCGGGTGGTGAGGTTTGAAAAAATATCATAACTTTAGTATTGTTGTTTATCAATATTTAATGATAAGTACATTATTGGTAATAATAATATTTCGTGGGGAGGTTCTCTTCGCAGCGAATAGCCCGACAGCAAGTAGTCCGGTGGCGAAATGTCCTAGACCCGTATTTGAAATAATTTTTGAATACAAAAAAAATATATTTTTTAAAAGTATATATAATTATGAAATAATTTATATTTTATTCAAATAAAAGCCCGTCAATTACATTTTATGAACATGATTAGCTCAAAAAATTAATTAATAGACTATTTTAATTTGACATTTAGTATCCCTCACAAGTCGTCGTCGATCATAAACAATATTTTTGTACAATTATTAATCATTGACATTTTCCTAGTAAATAGCGAGCAATAAGCCATTACCCAATAACAAGAATGCCCCTCTAAACATTACAAGTAGATATTAAGAACTACATTTTCGTCTTTCATAAATTCAATTACGAATCATATAGTATAGTGTATTCTGAACAATCTACACAATCTAATCAGTATTGAAAAACAATGTATAGGCGTATATCTAAACAATCTACATCATGGTCGTCGTGAACTGTTTCATGGGAAATATTATATGGGTAAAAATAGACAAAAACCAACATTGATAGTCCAGTTGAATACTGTTATTCATATACTTTTACTCAAATACTTAACAACACTGCTAATAGATACCAAGAAAGCTCACTCTATACACGTATTGAGCTTATAATATAATATATAATCGCAGCTACGTGCACATAGCATAGACAATTATTAATTTTGGTTCACGCGAGTATTATTCATTATAATAGGTTTTGAAAATCCTTCCAATTCCTAAGAAACATTCAATTAGTTGTTTCCAAATATCTACCTATCAGCTGTTAACATTATTCTGATGAATTATTTTGGACACGGCGACTTTATTACTCATTGTCTTTTTATCACAATTTTGGTTATCCACCGTGTACCACCGTGCAGTTCATTGATACACTCATGCTTAAAGTGTGTGCACTTGTGTACATTTTCGTTCTTGAAACAGAGAAATGATCATTACAGACAACAAAACTACGTAAGTATTAAATTATTTAATAATTTTATTGTATTATTTATTTTCTGTAACCATAATTATTATTTATATTATAAATATGCAGTACCTGAAAATAAGTTTGTAAAAGTCTTAAATTTCATGACTGACTTAAAATGTCACAAATCGAACTATTTAAATAGCAATTATTATTATATAAAAATATAAATAATATATTATATAATATATAAATATTATAATTTCTTGAGACTAGTGATTTTAGGTGTTATACATACCTACCTAGGAATTTTCTATATGGTAATAATAAATATATTTAAATGCATTAATTTGTTTCACAGACATCAAAACTCTGAATGTTGATTGGTATTAAAGATATTGGTGATAGCACAAGGCGTTTAATGTCAAAAATGTTTGTCGATGAAGTTCTTTGTAATTACTCATTGTTAGGATTCAAGAAAAATAAAGAACTTTTCACAACTATCCACCTACCGTTTATTAATTGGTAAATGGAAATGTATTTTTTCATAATACTGTAATCATAATAATTTATAAATATAACATTTAACTTATTTAGCTCCCGAATGAGATGAAAACTTTAAAGTGGTAACTGCGAATTACATGATGATTATTAATTACATTTAGTGCCGTATACAGGAATTTTTTATGAGGAGGGGATATTATAATAATTACATATTATAGTCAATTTATAAACAATAACACAAGATATTTAAAATATAGAAAATGGGTCATTTAAATCTGTTATTTAATTACTGTATTAAACTCAAAATAACTACAACATTTTACATTTTCCAGTTTCCATCTTAGGGGGGGGGGGTCGAACCTCCTAAATCCCCTGTGTCTACTTTCCTGATTACATTACATTAGAAAAATGTATCACAATATTCATAAAATAAATTGAGTATTGATTTATATTACATAAACGATTACAGTAACCTGTAACCAAATAAGACTGTTTACAGTATTTTTTGGGCTGTAAATTATAATATTATGTTTTTCTTTTTATTTTATGACTCATATTAATTATTATCATACACTAAACTTATTTATAAATCTTGTCGGCTTGTCCATATATAATAATACAATATATCAAAATTGCAATAATATAATCATTCAGATTTCAGTTAACTAGTATTTTTACTAGGTATCAAGCATTTCCATTATATTATTATACATACTATTGAATATCCTTCACTCAATACAATATTCATTTTATATTACCAATATTTTTCTCTTAGATTGCTAAAAGGCTATATTTCTAAATACTAATTATACTATGTTTCAGACACCATAAGACTTAATCCTAAGTTCCAGAATAAGTTGGACAAAGAAGTTGATGTACCATTGGCCACATGGTTATCCCATGCGAAGTTTCGCATTCAGTCATGACCTTCAGTTAAAAAATATGTACCAAAATAATATTATATAAATGTATTTATTTTTATATAATAAATTACATAATATTTAAAATTCAAATGTTTTATTTATCCAGTTAACCTATTCCTTATTATTATTACAGAGCCGTAAAATGTCATATGCATAAATAAATAACCTATTCCTGGTATTTTTAGTTTCGATAAGTATAGGTATCATACATTTATACCTATACAATATACATAACAATGTGTGTAATATCTTTACCATATCGTTTTAGTTTTAACACATAAATAAAATAACTATTTAACATCAATATCAATATATTACTAATTTGTATTTATTGGCATTAGTAAGTAAATAAGAAACATAACTTATATACATATTTTAGGTAAACTATTTATAAAATGTTGAATTTACAATATTCTTGAAAATAAATAAATATAACATTTCAAGAATAGTTAATTTACTATGTTCTTAAAACATTTAAAATATAACATTTCAAAAATTTTTGATTTATTATGTTCTTAAAACATTTTAAGTATAATATTTTAAACATGTTATATTCATAATATTCTCAAAACGTACAAAAAGCGGACCATTAATAAAGTGAGAACATTTTAAGAACGTTCGAATAATATTGTTGAACTCCAGTTAAAATGTTAATATAAACTTAATATTACTATCAAAATGTTGTATGAAGATTCTTAGAATATAAATTTGTTATCTGGGTTTGTACAAATAATATAATGACTTATAACGTTATTATCTATCATATAATAGTTTTGGAAAGTTTTAATTTGACTTTTTTTCGATTGTTGGTTATTCGTAAGCGAACTGTTATGTCATTTACTACGGCTATGTTACATAGACCACAGAGCATAGAATCGCTATATTATTTACACATGATGTGTAATCATTCGTTGTAACGTACATGATGTTGATACGGTGTAAAATACGATGGTTTGTGGCCAAACGTTTCTGGTTCCTCAACAATCGTGTAGTTGCGTATGTAATTACTCAGAAGTACACGGAGGAGAAATAAATCATCAAAAAAAAAATAAATAAATAAAATAAAATAAAAAACAACCAACCCTACGAACAGCTAAAGCAATTTTTTTACTTTATTATTCACAATATTTAAATTCAACACTGTGATTAATGAACGGTGCTGCGTGAACTTATTTTCCATTATACCGGTTAGAATAACGTGGCATAATGTGTAAACTATGTGATATTCAGATTTGAATCGCATCAATATAAACTTTAAGGCCAACAAAGTTAACAAAGTTATTATAGAAATTAACAGTAATAGGAGCGTATTAATTAGAGAGAGGTGTAATAATGAATGCAATTAATTATTCATTCCTGGGAGGAAAAAAAGCGATAATTTATTCAAATACAATATGGAATTTTATGTTATTATGTGAATTATATTGTAAGCTAACGTTACTCGTACACTCGCAGGCATACAACCGCTCTGCAGATATTACTATAGAACGTTTATATATAGAACGAGTATTTAAATATGATTGGTACATTTACAAAAATACGTACTTACAGGGTGTACTTCAGAGATATAACAGTTGTTATGTTAACAATGTCCGTGGGGCACTCTGTTTTAAATGTTGCTTGGATTATGAGTTGAATAATTATTATATTATAAATATTTATCTAAGGGACGAACGAACCGAACGTTTAAAAATATGTATTGATGTTGAAACGTGAACAAATGATAGTTCAGCAGAAATAGATAATAGCATACAGGAGACATTCGGCTCCTGTTCCGGCTAATCCGAATGCGAATAACTAAAACGTGGCATCGTAGGATTCGCCGTTTCACAGGAATGCTCTATACTGGTATATTAATTATCAATGGCGGCAAAATGTGTATGCGAAGAATTCGATCGTCGTCGAAAATTTGCCGAAATCGTGCGCGTTTCACCATCGTCTGCAACCGAGATGAATCCCACGTTCGTTATGCGAACGTGTCCCCAATAAGACTGTTATGCTAACATTCGAACGGTCCGTTGAACGTATATATTACATCTATACGCAATGGTTATTAATCTGTCGGGTAGTTAAACGAGTGATCGGGAAATTTCGTTACGGAGTGTAAGCATTGCCAATGGAGTCTAGTATTTTCCTCATCAATCGGAACATCCGCACATCCAATACGTATTGTTTTTGGACATTAATAACGATGACGCATTTCGATGAAATATAAACGATCTCTCTGCGGAGATGGGATGGAAAGTTTGGCGTTTTATTAAAAAAAATTAAAAAAAATACAGCTCCGTTGAGGCCGGAAATGCGTTGTGAAGTAAAAGTAGTCGAAACGAATTTTTTTTCAAACAATACAACAATATATATGGTATTATATAACAATGGGATATTGTAAACAATATTAAACTTGTTATTTTTTTTCAAAGGATCTGACCACCGTTAATCACTTTAAAATTTCAATAGGCTTAAAGATCATCTAAAACATCCAAGAAAAAAAGGAAACTTTTTCATAGTAAGCGATTTTATTATTTTATGGTAAAGACATGAAATAACGATTTACATCACATCATGTACGTCGATTTTTCTATAAATTATTTACTGTAGACGCGTATTGTAGATAGTGTTAGCACGCTAAACATTTATTGATCATGATTTATGTTCTAGTACAGAAATGAAACGTATAAAACCAATAACTTATAATTTAGGAAGGTAACAACAAACAACTATAACACCGTATATTTTATTGTCTCAATAAGCTTATTTCAAATTACGAAAGTTTCAATACTACAATCATGCGTACGCGTACTAAGTAAATTATTATCTGTATGGTATACCACGTATACGTGTATTTATTAACTCGATACATTATGTGCGTTTACTACAAGACATGTCAAAATGTTGAACATTAGTTTATAAACTTGCACGACGAATTTAAGGTTTATTAAAATAAAAATAATAATATATTAAATTAACAAGAAAATAAATTATTAGTATTAGTTAGCTTCTATATTTGATACGCTTTAAATAACTACAACCGTTGAATTCCTTACGAAAAGATAAGTGTAACAAGCTTTGTTCCAGATTATTTGTATTTTCAAACAAACCAGTTTTGATTATCAAATCTATAAAATGTATCGAACAATAGTGAATGTATGCATAATGTAAAAGCTACCTTTAACTAATAATTTATATTTATTATTGTTAATATATATACTACTAAAAGATTTTTTATACCCTTTCTCTAGAAATTTAAATAGCCAATAGTCTGGTAATATTCATCCGATATTTACAAATATTACATTCAAGTTTTTAGAATAATTAATGTAAAGTTTAAAGTTTAAAGCCCAAAGTTTTCAGAATAATGTTTTATACAATGTGACTATATTTAAATTTGTACAATATAACGTTTGAACAATTGGAAAGTTTTTTTTTTCAAGCGATTAAAGGGTTGAAAATAAAAATGTTATTAATAGTTATATGTGTCTCACTAACAAAATACAATTGAAAAATTAAAACTAAAAGAAATTCAATTTAAACTGCTGATATAAATATCGGTAAAACATGGCGAGATACCCTGTACGTAACTTTATAATTTATTTTTACTTATTTAATTTAATTATATTAATTTAAGTTTAACAAAAACTTGAACTGCTATAATAATAATAATTTCAGAAACAAAGAACAATGGAGAAGGTATTGTGGTTTTATAGTAAACTCAGTCATTAGTCATAAAACATTACAAGTGTATAAATGCATTTGTTTTAAATAAGTATGTATAACTACTGTTATATTGTTATAAATAATAAATAAGAAATTAAATAATATATTTAATAAGGATAACGATATTTATAAATTAACTTAAAGCTAAATACTTGAACTATACCAAAGTACCGTAAATAAACTTCAGGTTTTACTAGAAGGAAATTGAATATTTTTTCTAAAACTTCGAATAATACCATTCGATATTAATTATATTATTAAACTTTGTAGAATTTTATAAATATAATTTTAAATATTTGAATTAAACTTTATACAGTTTTTAATGTATATTTCAGTCATAAAATTTGTTTATAATAATCACGTTCAAATCAAATACATATATATTATTATTATATGTGTATAGGCAAAAATACTCAAGCTGTTTACGATGTATTCAAACGAATAAACTGCATTAATAATTATGAATAATTGTGAACGATTAAAATGGTTTTTTCCGTTTTCAACGTTTTTCAATAGGCGCACAGTGGTCTGAATGGTGATTTTAGTTTAAACAAATTATTACCTCTTAAAATTTATTTTATAAAAACGTGAAATGAACTAAATCAAAAATGTTTTTAGATACTGAACCCGAATTTCGAATCTGTTTTGAAATTTGTTCTTTTTTTGGAGAGTTGTTCAAGTTTTTAATAGTTTATATAAATTTCAAAATATTTACTCATTAATTAAATTAAATAAATGACACGATAATCCACACTGATTCGTGTTATTTTTTTAAATTTGATAGGTTGCTTGTATTAAACGCCAGACACAATTTTTTAATCAAGATTTAAAAACTGAACTGAAACTAACCAATGATTTTAGCATCATTGGTTAGTTTCAGTTCAGATTTAGGCTGAGTTTTCCATAAATCTGATATATTTGGATCAGAAGAAACAAGTAATCAACGAACAATATCTGTATTATTGTTTTTCTGAGAGTTCTTGCCGTCTAGACGCTGACAACTTTCGCATCTCTACACGTGTGCAATTTTTCCCGCACTTTTCGAAATCATTTGGGATTTTCACACGTTCGTTCGTTTTTTTTTTATGTTTATGTTAAAACTACAGCACTGAAAGTAAAAATTAATAGAACCTTAATTGTAGAACATAACATTACCTAAAAAATATAAGGTTATACATGTTCATTTAAATCTATTATTTTCTAACAAAAACAATAACATAAACAAATCATTCATTTATTTGGCAAAATACAATTTTTATAATTATTTTACGATTTATTCATTTTATTATTACATTTAAAATTTCACGTATATTATTATTATACATTATTTTATTTTATTATATTATTCCATTACAGTACTTTTTCTTGAGTCAGGATGATTTTTCCGATAGTCAGCTACGATTTGTAAAAGATATTGTTTTTGTTCCTCGTTTTTGGTTATAATTAGGGCTAGGATTTTAATGACCCAAAAAACCTAAAAAAAATGACATTAAAATAACCTTAAAATGACCTAAAAAAATGACCTAAAAATGACCTTAAAAATGCCCAAAAGATAAAAATTTTTATAAAAATGCATTATAATTTATAATTATTAATTATTATTTATTATTTATTAATTAATATTTCGGTACAAAATTATTTAAATTATAATGTTATAAAAAAATAGCAAACAAATTTTAATTTAGGATTTTCTTGATATAAATAATAAATTAATAAAGTTTGAAGTTTGGACTTATCATGCAATGGCCAGCTTGAAATTTTCTGAAAAATCAACAAAAAATACTGTAAAATAAAAAATATATACGTATATTTTTTTATTCTGAAAATTACATTTAAATTGTATTATTGCATTGGACAATCAGTAGCTCCTTCAAGTTTTCAAAAACAAATGTATAAAAATATTACCTAGATTTCAAAAAAGTATAAAAAATGCCCGTAAAATTGAAAAAATGACCTAAAAATGCTACAAAATAACCCTAAATCCATAAAAGTACAAAAAATGCAAAAAAAAGCAAAATAAAAACTATATATTTGGACTCGTATATGATCAAATCACATTTTGTGCTTGAAAAGCTATGTCCTGTAAATCCTAAAAAAAAATGCAAAATCCTATACTATCCTAGCCCTAGTTATAATAGAAATGAAATCTTCAATTAGTTTAACTGCTCTTTCGGCACAATCATTTACCACTTTTAAAGTCTGTAATTTTCTTTTAGCATCTTGATAATCCTCACTATTATTCCAAAATTGAGGATCTATATTTAAAAAACTAGTTTTAATATTAAATCGTCTAAAAAAATTTATTGAATTTGAATAAATAAATTCATCGATCGTTTTCGTAACAAATATCTTATAATCAATTGCTATATTAATTTTTTTAATATTATTGTCATTTTCCTTATTTAATGCTTGGACCATACTTTTTTTTGTTTCTAGCGATACATTATCGTCAAAAAATGCTAATGCAGAATTTTCGGGTGATAAATACCATAAATGGTTGCTAAATTTTTTGAGTCCTATTTCACTTACATCTGAATTGATATTTCGATATTCGTAAAGACTTTTTAAATGTTCTAAATCTAGCCGAGGAGCTTCAATTGCGTTTGTCGCAGAAAACCAAAATTTAATATAAACTCGTACAAGAAAAATACAAACATCGCGAACACCAACTTTTTCATCGGCTGTTAAACAAAAGTCATCACGGTACAAAAATATTTTTAAGCAATATATTGCTTTTGCCATCCATCGTGCATGATGAAAGGTACCAGGAGCTCGAATAGATTTACCATGATAAGATTTATCACCCAGAAATAAAATTGCTAAGTTTAATAATTCGAGGTAATCTTCTCTTGGTTGATTTTTGGCTATTCTTGCATAACAATATGTAATAATATTTTCTGTTACGTCATTTATTTCAATGCTACATATTTATCATCAATACCTGGTTTTATATTCTTAGACTTAATCTGTGGCCATTTTTGCTGAAATTTTTTAAATAAAGTTATATTTGGGCCAGTAGATTGAGCTATATTTTTATCAAATATACTTCTAAGAATGATTTCAAATATATGGTGTCTACAAGGTAAGTAGAGAAGATCCTTTTCAAGCTTTTGTTCTAAAAGAACACACGCTCCTTGCAATCTACCCATATTTGAAGATGTCGTGTCACAACAAATACCTTGAACATTTTCTATGAGATTCCATTCTACTAATGTATTATAAACTGCTAAAGCTTGGTCTTTACCCGTTCCTGACTTTATGAAAGGGACACTTAACAATTGTTCATTTCCATCGAAACTGATTACTATCGGAAGTCTGTCGACAATTTCTTTCCCAGATAGAGATGGTAATAATTTTCCATCGAAATGGACCACAACTGTACCAACGTCTTTCTTACGGAAATTTTCACGTAGTTTTTTAGCATATTCAGCCTAAATATTTACGACAACGATAAATTGATGAACGATGGCAATTAACAATCGTACGGCATTTCGGTCACTTACCTTACATGTATCAAAAACAGCAACAAGTTTAGGTGGTATGAATTGATGTCTTCCTCTTTTATTTTTCGGTGAAGATGGACCAGATGCCTCTACTTCTGTATCACTAAAATTTTCAATTTCGCTATGGTTTTGTATATCACACTCAATTTCTTCATTGCTACTACTCGAAGACTCAAATAAAACTAGCTCATCTATAAATTTAAAGCGATACGATTACAAAAACTAATGCTTTATAAATAATTAAATAATAATGTAGCATACCATTCAGTTGTTGACTTTCAAATAATTTTTGTTGTCTTAATTGTTTTGCTTCATTTTGTGATCGTTCTAATTCTTCACGTAGTGCAAAACTACGATCTGGCCCAGATAAAGAACCAACACGTTGTTTTTCTCTTTGACAGGCTAAAAATTGTTTATCTTCTTCTATTTCAATCATATCCATTGCATTCCCATGAGCAATATCAAACAAGTCATTAAATTTATCGATGAAGTTTATTTCTTTTTGTTTTTGTGTTGCTGTTTGTCTTTTTTTACTTTTATTTAAGTTTTTCCATTCTGTGTATAAATATTCTAATTTTTCAATACTCCGTTGAAGTTTTCTAACGGGAATTCTAGCTTTTTCCCAAAATATTTCAACTTCCTTTATGACTAAAGTTGCACTTAATCGCAAGTTTAACTTTACTTTCCTCATGTTAGAAAAGAGTACTCGGAGAACTTGAATATTTGATGGTAGTTTAGCACCCACAATTTGAATCTCGGCATATCCAATTAAATAAATCTGATCCATCATTCTTGTCTCCATGTTCGGTAAACATTTTAATTTTAAAGTTAAATACAACTGTATAATGTGTATAATATATTATATATAAACTTAAACACTCGAATAACATTAAAATAATATTCGATATGCCACTGCGTAGATAAAAGCAATAACTGAAGTCACGAAACCTAACGTTCAATTTAAATCCAGGATAATATTAATATTTTGCTAATACTAATCAAATACTCGTATCAAAGTATTTAAGCTTTGAACAATATCTAAAACGATAAAATTCTATTATTAATTTTTTGCTTATCACCTCAAATGTAATACTGTGTCTTCTTTTTGAACCTAATATAACTAACAAAATTAATTATTGTTTATTTTATTGCTTTTCTCGGAAAATAATAGATTTACAACAATATTGTCATCTATATATTTTTTTAGGTATTAACATGCTTCACAGTTAAGGTTCTATAAAATTTTACTCTAAGTGCAGTAGTTTTAACGTAAACTTTAAAAAAACAAAAAAAATACAAAATAATTGAAAATATTGCCCTTTGGGCAATTTTCAACCCCCTTGCGCCGCGTCTTAGAATTGACTTATCATTGGCAAACTTCGTAGGAATTATTTTTATATGTTTCTTATATGCCCTGATAAAAATATGAATTTTTTTTTTTTTCCCCATAAATAAGGACCACTCTAGTGAGGAGCCATGTGATGGTCCGAAATGATGCTCGGTTATCGTTACAGCGAGCGACCGGAAAACGACACCCACCTCTAATAGTCCAGGAAGAAAAGCAATACCGTGGAAGCCCGGTACGACGTTTGCCGTGTACGTGCGCGGTATTTATCCTGAACATTGCGCGAGTGTATCGTGTACACAAGATACGACGAGAACTTATGACAATTACATTTGATTCAATGATTGCAGAAACGTCACGAGTCACTTATTTTATGAAAAATGAAATATTAGTAAGAAAGTGTACTAGCCATGTGTTTTTATGCGCGCTAGGTGTAAAATTTGTAATTCTCTATTTAGTATATGATGTGTTTTAATAAGTATGCGTTTTTAAATTAATTTTTGTCCAAAACTATTTATATCATACAGTTTTTATCAATGGCCCAAAAGTTTTTCAAGAATTGACTATTGACGTTTCTGCAATCATCGATTCATTTAATCACGAGAAATACGATATTATTATTTATGCTCGAGCTTTAGCGGATTTACACGTTTTTTTTTTTTCTTTTATTCTCTTCTGAAAAGTATTACGTTGCGCACTAATCAAAGCCAAACGACCGCGAGTTGTATTCGTTCGATTATTGCACGTTGCCCGAGAACTCTAATCGATTACGTACTGGTATCGTAGGTATGCGTACTGTTTCAATTAACGTAACGTCGACGAGAGTCTTACGCCCGGATCATTGGCTTATTAATAATACGCCCGCTCTTGGAATATCCTCGTTAATGATTTATTGTATCGTACACCTTGATCGAAACACGCGAACGACAAATCACGCACATCACAGGAAGCCGCGAGCAAACGTCGTCTGTCCGTCTGCAGATGACGCAACATGTTGCGCACAAAATCGGCAACATTATTAGTTGCGATCGCGTCGTGCACCAACGATATTGTCTTTTTCAGCTTTTATATTCTAAAAGTTACTGAAACCGTTCCCGAGAGTGTATAGGTTTTCATTTATATATCAAAACACATCACCATCAAAACAGCGGTTGTATCAAGTGTTTGAAATTCGCAATTTTTTTTTCTTTTACTACACACTAAATTTTAAACGAATGTTGGTACTCATTCAGCACTTTTCAGCATTAAATAATACTACGACCTATGTTCGTGTAAATAATAACTGTTTTTATGACACCAATGAATACGATTTTATAACCAATTTTCAAATTATGTATAACCAACTTTACTTTTCGTACCACATAATATGAAGTAGACTCACTAGTGACGAGAATTAGATACACATTTTTAAATCCAAATTTGGCATGTAATCGAAGTGTAATAGAATTACGGACTGAATGTTAATTTGTTGTTAAATGTATCAATAACGTTTTTTTCTAAACACTTAACTGCTTACAAGCACGCCTCGCCACTGGAGATAATTGTTATTTGTTCGTTATAGACTTCCACACATTTATCTTATCAGGAACACAATTTTCATGAAAACACAGGGGGTTAATGAAGCCTTTCTATTTTTTTCATGTTCTTAATGATTATGGACATCCGTAATCCGTACATTTTCACTGATCACTTTGATTTTATATTTTTATATCAGACATTTTTTTTCATATTTGATAAAATTTAAAAAAATTTAAAATAAGACTTAAAACTTTTTATTTTTGGATATTAATACTTGACAATTTGATATCATCTTACTTTTATAATAACCTAACAATACTGAAAAAATTTCAAAAGTCGTTGGTAATTTTATTTCATATGTGTTTAAGTAAATAATTTACTTAAATTAATAATTATTATTTGCTCCAGAGTAGAAAGAGCTTAAATTAATTTAATCATCTTTTCAAGGTAGTAATTTGAAATTTTGAAAATTTCTACACGTTTGAGTATTAAATCCCAAAAATTCAAAAATTTGTATATTCTATAAATCATTTATATATATTAATACAATTTTAAGTACATTTACGATTTAAATTTTTTTGAATTTACAATGATTTATAAACCTAACTATAATTATTTGGATTTGGATTTCTTTTTTTTTGACTTAAGCCTTTTCTACTCGGGACCAAAGAATTATTATACAATTTTTACGAAATTTATGGTTTTCACATTAATTTTCAACATTTAATAATTATTAAAAAAAATTGGTCCATTCAGCCATAATGAAACTTTAGATACAGATAGAACATGTTTTAATTATTTAGTTATATGCTTGCTATTAATACAAATGACATATAAGAATTTTAAAAATCCTAATTAGTCGGATTTGTCAAATCTAGATTTAAGAAATCTGGATTTACGCATTATCCATATTATCCAATTCAATTTTGATAATTAATTCTATAACATAATTATCGAACATTGGTATATTATACTTCTGATGCACTTTAACTCATTTTAACTTAAAATTGTAATAACTTGTTATTTGGTAACTAATTATAAATTATAAATAATGTTGACGTTATAATGCGTATACAGTAAAAAATATTATGTGTTATGAATTACTTTTCATCACACATAATATTTTTTATTTATTTTTTTTTTTTTAAATAAAATTAGTATGTTGTTAAATAGAAATGAAAAGTAATTATAAATCACATAAAGAGCTAATCCACGAATTTATGTTATTCAAATAAGAATTTGATGTAAATCCATATTTGGATATTTGGGAAACTCAGATCTTTGAATTTCATGACTATCTTTAATTTAAATATAGTCAAATATTTCATCGTGTATAATACAATTAGTCACTCGACAACTGGCTCTTTTTTCAGAACTGATGGCGATAATATTATTTAGACATCCCACTAGTGGTTCTTGACAATTAACCAATTCGATTTTCATCGGATACTAAACCAGCTCTGAACAAACAGCTCCCGGAACGTGTAGCTTATTTGAATTTTAATTATTGCGGTAACAATAGCTTGAGCACAAAGCACGTGCTATTGCCTTGCCGATGTGGTTCCCAAAATGTTATGGAATGATTTAGGATTAAAATATTGGTGTCGTTGTCGGATACTCCACTAAAATTATGTAACTTTATATTTATGATTTTTGTAAGATAAATAACTCAATTTTTTAATATAATATATCTATATTTCCTCACTTTGAAGAAAAAACATATTTTTAGTGCAGTATTGTTTAAATACCGAACTTTATCAAAAAAGAAAGTTGTAAATGATAGCGGACTAAAATTTGACTTTAAGTTATATTTTAATAATCATTTAGCATATACTCGTACTAGAAAAAAGTATTTAAAAAGTTATAATTCATAAAAAATATTTGTAGGTAGAGACTTTCATGACAAGACTACTCTTTAACTATATTTTTTAATAATGAAATTTTAAATGGAAAATGTTTTTCATATCTGGCATTCAAATTCAACAACTTAACTACATAAATTAACTATAGTTCAAAATATTTGTTAACGCTTCATATCATATCAATTTCATCTTCATAGAGTTCTTTATTCAGGATATACACACCTGTGAAAGAGTTTTTCAATACCGCAATATAAATAACAACATATTGACGATAAATGTATTAAAATTTCTGTTCGCGTGATTAAATAATCCCGAAATTAGCTTTATAACCTCAAGAAAGATATCATTATTATATTTTAATAGTATAAGAACGTATTATGAATTTAGCTATTATTAAATCAACTTTCTGTAAAATGATTTAAAAACTCCAGGAACCAAATAAAATAATCTGATTTCAATTATAATTTATTTCATAAGTTTTCATCAAATATATAAATATAAATAAATCTATATAATTGTCTCATCATTTATTAGTTGTGACAAAAATTTTATACTCATTTATATCTATATTTTACAATATACTTATTTTATTGTATATTATATACTTCTTTGTTATACTTTATAATAAATTGTAATTTAATTAGATTGGAATACCAATGTGAATATTATCTGTCTCTGTAGAAATTAAATTGACATAAATTGTCATTAAAATTAAGTAATTTTTTTCTGATCGTGGAATTTACCCACCTCCGTATTGAACTCAGCCTGTATCCTTATCGCTCTTTCAAGCTGTCTCTTATTTCTACTCTATTCTGTACTATATCTCATGTAGATTATATCTGCGATTTTAAACACATCAATTTTAACTATCTTTCTCATTTTCCTAGCACACAATTCCTTTTTTCATTCTTATCTTCTTTTGATTATATCACTTCCAACTCTAATCTCCTTAATTCTCGCTTGATTCCTATAATTTATTACATTATTAATGTCATCAATTCCTCTGGCTTCCTTATTTGAATAAATATCTATATTTTTTGCTGAAAAGTTAAAATGCTAAATTATATTACGTATGTTTAATTTTTTGTTCGTAGAAAAATATCAAACATAACAATTTTCTTTTACACACAATAAAATTTATTCGGATTTCAACAAAAACGGCAAGTATACTTACTTTTAACCTGCTATACACTTTTCAATTTTTAATGATATAGGAGAACACTGTATTTACAGGTAATTGAATTATATGTTCGATAATGTATGAATTTATCTCTACTGTATAGTGATGGATGTTGATAACGTTTTATCATAAGTGTTCAAAGTTTAGGATTGTTCTCAAAAAAACTTATAAGTAATGAAATATTTTTTAAGACCACACATTTTTATCATTTATATACATATTACAATAGTATCTCTCTCACTATCAATACATATGTATACATTTGAAACCGTTCATTTGATGACTTCGATTTTTTTTTTCTATTATATTGCGGAGTAGGTTTTAAGCTTAATTTCAATTCATTTAGTTAATTGAGTGATTATTCATTTAAAATTGTTCATTTTTTAATACCCTACGACGCAGCGCGGAAATAAAAACACAGAGGCATGTCCTCCCACAGACAGATATGCCTGTACCAACCAATATAAAAATAGAACTATATGAATAATTTGAGAAATTTGTATACAATAAATAAATTAATAATACAATTGGTATTTCGATAATAAAGTAATAACATATAATATATAATTTGCCTTCGACGGCACACTGCTGTGAAATAATAAATAAATATGCATATAATTTGCCCACGACAATTATGTAATAAGTAGTATGCCTGCGACGGCTAGATTACATAAATAAACGAATATAATCGACCAATACTCACGTGTGACTGTCTTGAGTGTCGGATTGCGTCCCACGCGACCGTGCCGAGAAGTGTGCTAATGCAACAAACAATATAAACAAAATATTGGAATGCACAGCCCTCGCGTACGTGCGACCACCCAAGCACAGTCACCAACGAAAATGATAGGTTAGAGATCCGGACAACGAAAGGAATAAAAACCGCGTTACTCACAATGGCTGTTGGTAAGTGACCAACCTGGAATACGGTGACTATAAACGACAGGCAATAATATTCGTATTTGCGCAAAACGACACTTACCAAATAGCCGACGAGAAGGATACGAACACAGAAAACGTGGTTTAACGAAAATGGCTCTAGACCAACGAACAACGAATCTGATGTGCACAACACGATGAACACGGACAGAGAGAACGATGGTGCTGATGACATTTACCACGAAGGCTATGGCCGCCGGACACCATATTGACGACAAAGTTTTTCGGTGCCACCACACTAAACTAAAAAACACGAGAAACTTGAGAAACTTTGTGGCACTGTGAACATGACTTCACACCAATACGAAAACATAAACGACAATTTGAAGAAATCATGGAAATAACGGTGATCTTTGGATCATGATAACAACACAATCGCGCTGTTAGCCGCACGGAGGTAAACTTTCTCCGTTGATCGAGGCCGCAACAACGCAACGCACCGCTATGCATAGCTCGAAAATGATAATGACATGAGACTGGGGTGAAAAATGCAAGATGTTAACGGTGTGAACAGTTAAAATGGTCGAAAGAACTCTCAGATCTTGGTTGTTCAGGAGAGAAAGTTAATTTGGAAGACATTGCATATCCGATCCTCTCGAACTACTAAAAATTCTCTTAAATCGTTCTCATCCAGATTCAAAAAAAAAAATGTTTGACATGATTTGTGTGTATAATTCAGCTTTTCAAATGATATTTAAAGACAAATTGTTTGGTGAAGTTTATCACTTTGCTGGTTTTCTATAACCCAGTAATCCAGAAGAACCAAATTGTTTACAAATATATTTCATTGGTGACTCAGAGAATGAATTTAAAAGGAGTTGGTATATTGTACCTAATACCTACAAATTAATTTTGTATTTATGATCTATAATGAGATTTACAAAACGAAAATAATATTTTTTTTTATTTACCTATAGAGGAATCTAATTTATTTTCATGGGCAAAGCCGGATAATTCAAGTAGTGTTATTGTAATATTCATATTCGTTCGTACACTAACTTAAGGTTTTTTATACATATAAATTGGTCGTAATCAAGTTTTTACATGCGAATTTTACATATATATATATATATAATATTTGAAATAGTCAAACTTAAATGATAAACGACCAAAAGCTTTTGAATTAGCAAATTTGTTTTTCAGCTACTGCGTAAAACTTGCGAAGAATATTTTTAACAACTTTTATTTTTATACAAAATATAACGTTTATCAAAATTAAATATAATAAATAAATTTTATGGTAAAACTTTAAATTGCTCAAAGTCCTTGTTAAACCTATTAAACATATCTAATTCAATTGATAATAATTTATAAGTTTAATACTAGTCAATCAAAGAAACTTTACGTTCACCAACGTGATGCTATACAAAATATCAGAGTTTTAATGAAATGTATATTGATTTAATATTAATAAACGCGTTAGTGTCGTTCACGTTTAATAATAATTATTATAAATGCGTCTATCTAATGTTTAAGCCGGACGAGATTGGGAATATGTATGGGTGTATTCAAGTTACGGAGAAAAATCAAATCTTTCGTGCGATCAAGTAAAATTAAGATATATATGTTTAGGTTAACATTTGTTTAAGACATAATACATTTAAATATTATTTTTTTTATCAATGATGTACAACATAAAATGATGAACAATTTCACAGCTTCAGCGTTGATATTTTTAGTTTTTATGGGATATGCGCATTGCGGCAATGGTCCGCACACAGTCTTCCACACACAAATTAAATCCGTGTTCTACGAGTAGTCCATGCCAAAACAGTACGATGTTGGTTTGACTTATATATTGTCATTTGTTCATTTGGACGAGGAGCAAAAGCCCAATAAAATATAAATATAATTTCGGTCAATGTAGCGTACAATTTTCTAACTAATTACTACGCGATTTTAAAGTTAGATAATACACGTACAAATACATATTAACGTCAAGGTACATCGAATTATTACGCTCGTCAAACGGTAGACACGGACCAAAGATTGTACCTGGGTATTTGTTCTGGTGGGCACGATCTAGTACGGAAACATGTAAGCAGTAGCTGTAAAGATACGGCGTCCGTGTTTTCGAGAAGGTAAACGCTTTGCATTCGGAAACGATTGAAGGTAAACCGTTTCCGGTTGCACCGATCGCAGACGACGTTTACCCGATCTGTCGGGACTCGGCACCGTTCGGGCGTTTTACAGTAGACGATCATGTCAAGTCGCGCGCAACTAGTAAACTTCGTACCGTCGATGAACGCGTTAGCGACCGGCGAAACGGTTTCGACGGAACGCCTCGTGACATCGCATGCGGGTGCCCGCGAACGGATTAACGTTGCCCGGTGCAACGGGACAGAACGGTTGATTTCGTCGGGGCGCGAACCGTTACGTTACGTGTCCGACTCTGTCTCCGTAATACTTTTGCGCGCATCCGAAACGTTTCGGTCGCGCGTCTCAAGGCAGCGCTACACGATGCGGCCAACACTTTCGAACGTTGACCACGCGACGGTTCGTCACGTCGTGTACCGGTAATCCGTACGTCGAGTGATAAACGCTCGTGCCCGTCGTCGGCGTTCGAACGATTGCCGCTGAAAGTCGGTACTCTTTTGACCATCGCCGATGGAGAGACGTTGGAAGCGAGTTGCGACTAGCATTCAATGTGTACGCATAGGCGGAAATTGAGGGGTGTTTTGTGTGCTACCCCTCCTGTGTTGAATCGGAGTCGTAACCGTGCGAAGTATTTTCAAGTTATGTTTTTTTTTTTTTTTACTTTTCTTTTTTTTCTGTTATTCGGTAATTGTTTTCTTTTTTGTTCGTTTTCAGCATTTTGTAATGAATACCATTAATCTATGTAACGTAAATGCACATAAGTTAAAGGGGCTTATAAATGTCGATTTTAGTCATATATTTGTATTTATAATACAATGCTGTGTCCAATAGCTTCCATTCTTATATAGAAATGCGTTTCACGATATCTATATTTAAAATATCAATATTTCACTGTAGCTGTTGTCATGTCGTCCGTTGCCAATTTTATGCTACTTTATTTTAGTTGTATTAATTTTTTAATCGTGAACAAATTGATATGTGGATATACACTGGTGGAAAGCGTGCATCGAACGTACCACCATGACACTGGATCACTCGATCATGCGGAACTAGGGTAAAATTAACGGAACCGCTAAAATTTAGCAACATCTTTGTCAAAACATAAATACGTCAATGTTGACAAATAGACAATGACATTGTAGTATGTTATATGTACAATCGTCTATCGTTAACTGTACAGATCTAAATGTAGCAGTTTTGCGATGTGCATTGTGCAAGTGTACACAGTACAAAATACACACGCAGCCAAATGTAAAACAACTATGTCTGTATTAATATTATCAAATATCAACTAACTAACAAGTACAAAATACAAATAAAACAACATTAATTTGGTGAATAATGAGTCTGTATTATTGTACCCAAATGGCAATACTGTTTACAAGATGTATAAAAATATAATTTTTAGATCCGTAATCCATAACATATTAAATTTAATTACATGTTCAAACTCATTCAAAATTAAATGTCTAAACGTATTTAAATCGAACCGTATTTTGTGTTGTAAAATTTATCTTAATAGGTAAGTTATTATTTCAATCTAGTATAAAATATAAATCCAGTTTTTAATATTTTAATTTTTAAAAACCAACATTTGTATATTTGTATAGTTGCATACAGTCATACAATACAATATTATCATTCAAATGACGCTTTGATACCAACAATGCGAAGAGAAAAAAAACATGGCAGTCGGAAGATTTTGTCGTTTTGTGAATTGTTTATATAGACTTATTGCTTATATACATATGAGTAAGCTTGATATAACATTAATTTGAATATATTCAAATGTACCTATGTATATATTGTTTTTTGAGTTACGAAGATACAATTTCAGTTAACGAACATTTGATTAGCTACCTACTTATAAAGTTTCATTGAGACCGTTCAAAATTATTTTACCTGGGTTGTGCTTTAGAGGTAATCCAACCCTGATTGTGAGTGCAAAGTACTTCAAAAATAGCATCCCTGCACTGGATCCAACGTTGACTGAAACGAGTTTTCTTGTGGAAACATTTTTGGAAATACCAATTAGATAAACAAAAAACTGCAATTAAAGCGTCAACCCATGCATCTGATTAAAATTATTTGCGTTATACCAGTTATCACTTGCACCGCAGAAAGAGTATTCTCTTCACTTCGACGAATAAAAACATACTCAAGATCAACAATAAGAGAAGATAGATTAAATGTACTTATGCTCCTTAATGTCAACAGGGGTATTAAAATTACTCCGTAAGAAGTTATTGAAGAACTCAGTGAAAAACAGTGAAGACAATTACAGTTACAATACATGTAAAAAAAATTAATGTTTACATTATATCATTACATCACACAGTTATATCAGTATGTTTGAAAAAAAAAATTAGCACTAATAAATTAAATATAAAATAGAAAGGTGTAAATAAAAATTACTTTCTTTTTTTTGAGCACTCCCTTCTATCTTGATTTTCTGGATTCATACCTGCTACAACGTGTAACTGCATCTGTGAGTCAAATGTTCGGTTTCAATGTTCAGCCAACGTTTGTACGTGAATGCTGGAGCCAACAAATCCGTTTCAAAGAACACGCGGTATGGTGCGGCGTGAAGGCGCGACAACGGTCTCGGTTGCGATGGAACGGACGCGCTTCCGGATGGATCGAAAACCCTCAGTGGTTGATTGATCGACCTTTGGCGGCCTTTTATCCGGTCGCCACCGATCCGTTTGCGTCCATTTCACTCCCGCCTTGGCGTCTCGATTTCCCGAGAAAAGTTACTGTTCGCGCCACACGTGTGCGTTTTAATATCGTACCGCAGCGCGTAACCCCGAGATCGAATGCCGTGCGGTTTCACGCCCGAATCGTTTTTATTCAAATGTCCACGGGTTCGTCCGTTGGATCCTGTGAGTTTCTTTGTTACTTTTCTTTTATGCATATTGCGTTTATCTACGGTTAAACGACACTTTTTTCTTTTTTTTTTTTTTTTGTGCAGCAGACTTCTCTGTCGTCAACGAATTAAATAGTCACTTCTCGATAATTCGAAAAACTTCATGAATCAAACCGAACGCTTGGTCCTCCGAGAAAACCTTTATAATTAGAAGAACATACATGTGTATCTACGACAATTCGGTGGGGTAACTCTACAGTTCGAATTTTTTCTTCTCAATTATCGTTCTCCTTTCGTCATCTCATCCATCCTTGATGCATATTACTACATTTAAATTATTTTAATTATACAAATTTATTGCAAAATATCTCACCTTTTTTCATGCACCACGAATAATTTTTGATCACTGTATTTTGACGAAAACAAAAAACATATTATTGTCTAGTAATATCTTATTAATAAAAGCAATAAAAAAAAAAAAATATATATATATATATATATATAATTTTTGCCAGAACCTCTATAATTCAATTTTTTTTGGGATGATATTATATAAAGATTAGATACATGTATACATAAATAACCTATTTGACATACTCGCAATCAAGCTAATTACGACGACGATATAATATCGTAGTTTATTAATACTTAATCTACTTAATTTAGACTTAAATCGTATACATTTCTGCAATGAATAAACAGTTGTTGGAATTGATTAAAACGTAATCAGTTCAAATGTTGGTTCCGTAAAGTTATATGTAAATAAATATAAATTAACTAGTGTGAAAATAAATGCAATAAAAATTTTCACTTCTCTTAAATTTGAATTATTTTCTTTCAATTTTTCGATCACTCGATAGCGAAATCAAAATCACTATAAATCAAATTTTCAGTTTAGTCCTCCGGATTTTGAATTATCGAGTGGTTACTGTAGTAGTAGATATAAATTAAATACTGTTATAACTGCATTACTTAATACAATGTTTGAGTGTTTCAGAACGGATGGAGAGATGCTTATATTTTAAAACTTTATTTTTTTACGTTCACCTTGATTTAGAAAAAAAGTTAATAAAGTTTTATTGTTTTCAGCCAAAAAAATATGTGCAACGATAATGGTTAGTGTTTTACGAGTAAACACAAAAGAACAAAAAATATGTGTAAACGAGTGATTATTTAATTTATTTATTTTTTTTCAATTCAGATCAAAATTAAAAAAGTTGTATTGGTATTGAATTAAACTTTTTCTCCGCTGTTTTTCTGATATTTATAGTTTATTGCAAAAATCTTATGTATTATTTGTATATAATAAGAAAAAAATGAATCATAGATAGAACTTTGAAAATTAACCGGTTATGTTTACATCAGTCAGTTTTACATCAGTTTTCCGACTTGAAAGAAATACCGATAGTATTTTGAAAATAATCGTGCTTTTTATTTTCAAATAATTATTCTTCTCAACATTTCAACATTTCAACATTTTCAACATTTCACATTTTACCCTAGACTCACAACAAAAAAAAAACTACTTAAAACTATATTTAAATTTAAATACTTGAAATAATACAATTTTTTTTTTTTAAAGATATTTAAGTTTAAAAACAAGTAATTACAACAATTTTACGAAAATTTTGTTTATTTATTTTAATATTTCATTATAGTCATTTATAGTGCTGATATGTATATTCACAACGTGTGAGTACATGTTGTAGGGCTAACAGTTTTAATGCAAGCGTATATTAACTTAAATTGTTATCAAATAAAAATTATTTTTAGATCAGTCACACCATATTTATATTCAATGTTGACCTTTTTTATATAATTATTATAATAACAATTTATAAATATATAGAATAATACAATTATCAAATAAACAAAATAATTTTCCAGCTGTCGTGATTAATAGCTATAATTTTAAATAGCCTACGCCTCATAGTTTTAGAAAAAAAACAACAATACAATTAGATACTCACTGAGTGAAATAACATATATACCCTACCTAGTGGCACATACCGTAAAAATTTGAAAAATTTAATTTACAAAACTTCCATACAATTTGTTTTTAAATTTGCAATATTGTGGTGAACACGTTTTTTTGTTATTTCTAAATATTTATACCTCTAAGACAACTGTAATTCCACATGTGATAAATAGGATTGCATTATATTTCCTCATTTGGTTGGGTTTTAAATGATTTTCGTTGAAAAATATAAAGGAAAAGGTTGGCAGGTTGTTGCAGCCGCAGACTTTTTAACTGCGAGAAAACAAAACGGTTTCTTTCAATTTGCACGACTTAAAATGGTAAATCCGACGTAATAACTTAAAAAACCATTGATGAAAAACATCAAGCTTAATATAAGCCTTGCCACTTCTTACCACGTAATTTAACACCGATGGATGTCAGAAGTCGCCTCTATTTGTCAACAGTCAGCGTCAACTACTTAACCTTAAATCGTAATATTTCGTCACAATACGTAATAGAACATACATTTCATTACTAAATTCTGAAAATCTAACAACGATCGCTATGTCAGTAATTTAATGAACCTGAAGCTTATTAGAAAAATAGTGAGTAAGAAAATAATATCTATTCATCATGCATACATAAATTGTATATTAATTAAGGTAAAACATGCAACCGTCTACAATTTGCTTATCATATATTTTTGTCAGTCATTGTTTAAAAGTACTGAACATTTGGTTGTTTCATAACAATAAAAACAGTCATATTTGTTCTTGATTACATTCTGGTACCAGAGTTGAAAGATACAACGAATACGTCAAAAACATTTTATTTTTAAGCAAAAAAAAAAACTAGACGGACGCAGATAAGAAATAGTGGAGGAGATTTTCAAGTGGCCTTCTGTTGCGTCACCAATTATAAAAATATTTATATTGTTGTTTGCTGATGATGAAAATGTTGAGATAAAGAGGAAAATCAATCTATTGTTTTAAATTTAGTGAATCGCTGTAGAACAATCACAGTTATGCGAGTCACGTTTAACAATTATTAACTATGGATCATACATTATGAGAAAACAAAAATAAAAATTCAAATTGAAAGACAACTCTTTCGTTCCATAATTTACCCCTTACCATCACGTTATCTATGTACTATGATGATAATAATTGATCGAATATTAATAAATCGATTTTGTTTCATGCTGAATTTTCGCAATGTAAAATATACCGAAAAAAATGATCGGATTAATTGCTCGTGGACGATTAATAATTTTTATAATTATTATTTTTTTTTTTAAAAAAAAGAAAAAGTCGCTTTTACATTTTCAGTTATATAATTTCAGATTAGCTTTATTTTATAAGACTCGTATAAAGGTAACTTTAACTTAAAAGTAACGGGGTATAAATATAGAGACGTAGAACATTGCGACGAGAATGTGTTTTTGTACTCCGGTACTGAGGTAAATAAATCAAAAATTATTATTACTCGTTGTTTTAAAACTTAATCCGGCAATGGTGAATAATAATTTTTCATTGACTATTTTTTAACATTGCTCCGTTATCCTTTTATATGCGAGATTTAGTTTGCTACAATCCGGTTATTAACAACGCAACTCGATGGCCCACGCAGATTAATACATTCTTCGGCTTTACTCAACGATAAATAACCCTTTTAATCTTTAAGTTAAAAAAAAAAAATTAAAAACATCTTTACATTTTTGTTCGCCATCTGATGGCGAATTAACATGGGGGGTTTCTCTATTTCATGATATTTAATCAACCTATAAAGTAATTCAAAAATAATATTATGGATCGTTCATTAGCATTATAATTAAATGATGTAGCTACTCACATGAAAATTAGATTCAAATGACAAATATAAATCGGTAAATATTGATACGCATTTTATCTTATATATTTTATATGATATTCGTAGAAAAGATGCCAGAAAATTATAATATGTTCTACAGAGTTCAGAAAAGGGTTATTTCTGAATATTTATTACTTACATTTCTGTATATACTTATAAAGATATTAAATATTTGTGTTATACGACTGAAATTTAATTTCATAAAATGTAGAATATTGAGAGTGAAACAAAATAATAAAATACATACGTAAAATAATTAGAAGTTTTCAAATATCTTTATGATAACCTATTTTTCATTAACTATGTTGTCTCGTTCTAAATCTGTATACCTCGAATGGTGCACTTTAAAATAATTTGATTTTCTATAACGGCGATGTGCATTGAATAGTTAAAAAATCAAAGTTGCATCTTCAAAAGACTATTATATATGGTCCTTTATTTTGCGTAATTTTATTTATTCTTAACAAGTAAAAAAAATGTCTACTGATTATCTACTGAGAAGAAAAAACCAAATCTGGTTATTTATTGTATTGTTTATGTTCTCTGATTTATTTGTTTTTATTTTATTATATTGTTTGGAACAAAAACAATACGAGGAATTTTGTACTTGGACTTTTATTTAACCCTTTTATTTGCACTGAGTATATTCCTCCGAGTTTAATATGTGATATATCTGTATAGTTTATCTCAATGCACTAACTAATATAAGTGTCATGTTGAATCCTAGAAAGAAAGGACATAAGTGTATGGTTTTTTTTAATTTTTTTCCAATGAATTATGTATTTCTAAGTTCAAAATACGTTAAAAAATACAAATAAAACCCATCTTAGAAGCTTTCCTATTTCAAATCATATAATGTATATATGCCACTATGCTGGTTTTATTTATATTTTAAATTACAACATATAATAAAATAATTATGAATTAATTGTAATGAAGGCAATCAAAGTTAATTGCAAATTAAATGTTTTTGTCCATTATGTTTGATTGACGAGACAAATTTACTCTTTTCCGTATATACTAAGTCTTTCTGCCGGATATTTGATCGCTGAGAATTAATTAGAATTGTTTAATGGTTTAGTTATTATAATATCATAAATTTTCGACCGTTTTTAGTTGGGAAAACTGTAAAATGTAACCTATGTAAAACCGTTATTTAAATTAAACTTTTATTAGATATTTTTCCACTATATTAATACCTAATATTTTCTCGATTCTTTTAGATTCTGAACGGAGTGAAGAATGTATTGATCTTACAATGATGTGTTTTTTTTTTTTTTTTTTTTTTTTTGTGTCTGTCGACACGATTTGGGGCTTCGATTGCCTTATGTAGCAACTTTTTTGAAAGGAAAGTGAATCTATTTGGTACTTTGGGGTGTCAAAAGTTAAAAATTTCCAATATTTTTTAAATGCGACGGGAAAAACCATAAAAAAATTTGGGAAAAACGGGAGTTTTTACGCAAAACCAGTTTTCGACATAATCAAATTTTTTATTTTGCTATAACTCAAAAACTAATCGATGTAAATACTTGAAATTTTCACCAAATGTTAAGATTAGCGTTCTCTATACACCATTAAATTTTCAAAGTATTTTGACTTTTATTGAGCTATTTATAGACAATTGAAATTTTCAATTTTTTTAAGTATTTTTTTTTTAAATAACGATAAAATTTTTTTCGCTGCCCAGAAAATCTTGAAAATTTAATACAAGGTTTCTTATAAGTTGTTCCTTAACTGATAAAAAATCTAAAATCGTAAGTCACAACTTTTTTTTATAAGTGCTCAAAGTTCCAATTTATACGAAATATGTAAAAATCACGATAATTTGCAAGTTATTTTGTAGATAAAAATTCATAATTTTGCTTAGTTTTTTTATTTAATGTCTAATTAGGATAATTTTCGTAATCTTACGTTAACGCATTAACTCAACCTTAGCTTTTTATAAAATTGCTAAACATATTTTATTACATTAATTATTATTTGTTAATTTAGATAGTTTATACGAGGCTATATCTGATATGTCTTATGCTTTGTTATAATACCAAATAAAATATTAATATTATAATATGGATAAATACTGTATGATGGTGAATATTTTTTATAAAAAAAAAAATACTTTTTAGTCAATTGCCTTTTTTTTTTTTTTTTTTTAAATATACTTTCAATACATAATTTGAAACACTATTATTAAAATATTTTATTTAAGAAGTAAATTTTTTCTACTTTTATCTCAGAATATTTTCATAATAATTTATATATACATATATATTTACCAACATTTCTTATTTATATTTCGCTTTTTCTTTTTTTTCTCTTAAAGCTGAATATGTTTCCAAATATTTTAATATCCAAATATAGAATATTGAATCGATACACTTGTATAAAGTGAAAGTAAAATAAGATTTTGGAAAAAAGTACTTTGTTAAAAAGTCCAGGAATAAACAAATCAAAAAAAAAAAAAAAAATGTCTGATCTTTGTTCAATATTAAAACATATTTTAAGTGTATTGTTTTCTTATAACAATCATATTTACTCGCTTTCAAAATTATGAACAATACACTGTAATACCAAAAACGTTTAAAATTTTTTGATTCCCATTTTTTGACTCATATTTAATTTTGATGTTGCCAAAAAAAATATGACCTCAACAATAAGATAAGGGGGGATGGGGCTGTAAAAGAGAGGCATGACGTAGTAAAGTGTTGAAAAAGAACTTCAATCGGCCAATCAAATCGAGGCAAGAAGTACAGCTTAAAGAATCAGTACAAGAGGGAGTCGTGCACAAGTATCTCGAGAACAGGGTTATGAACGTCTCAGAAACGTGATATCGTAAACAAGGGTAGCGCGTGAATAGTACATAATTTTGCAGTACATCTTGAAAACGGTTAAAGTGTATATTTCTTATCTGAAGTAAATGTGCTCTAAAGATCACTCGAGCCACCAAAAAAGATACTAATTGAATTTATTTCTCACAATGGTCAAAAAAATTTGTTTTCGACCAATTCACACAAATATTGTTGTATGCCGATGTTCCACGCTATTTTACATGGAATCAATTCCACATAGTCACGAAGACATCACCGGAAATGTTCTAAATGCAACTATTTGGACTGGAAAGTTTAAAGGAGAAATTGCCCTGTTTCTAAGTACTTCAATGACACTGTTAGAATCTTCAATGTACCGTTCTTTTGGCTTTCGCGATGACCATAAATACGTCTCGAGGTCAAATAATGTCCATTGAACATGGAACATGAACATGGAACAACGCCTTGAACTTGGAGAATCCGTGTTTATCCCATCGGTACCTAGATGTTGCATGTACACGAGTAGAGAAACCATCTGGTCAATTTGTGTTAACAAAAGAAAGGTTATATAAATATATTGTGCAACGATTAGTATATTGTTAAATCAAAATTATGAGTGTTTGTACTGTAAAATAACGAACTAAATTATAAAAAAATAATTAAAAACTTACCCGAGCGAAGTCAGTATATATAAATATTTGGACGAATTGATAATATATCTTTATTTTATTTGATTTTATAGCAGTTTAAAAAATGCATATTAAGTAATGCAATGTTGATGAAAAATATCTACAAATGCGTGGGAGAAGACGCAAAGAAAACCGGGTAAGACCATATTAGTTCCGAATTCTTAATGTAGGTTCGTTACACCGTTAAAATGTAATTATGTTATATTTTAAAGATAAAATAAAAACTATGATAATCATCGTATCCGAAAAGCAATACTTATTGGACAATTTAGGTAAAATGTAAAATACATTCTAAGGTAAAGGAACGAAGCATTTTATATACTATAATTGTAACTTAATTGTATTGAAATATTAACTCAGTTATTATTGAAAAATGTGCATTATTGCTTTATTTAGAATTTAGAAGTCACGCCGATAAAAAATTTCAATATTCGTGAAATAATAACAAATTATTGTATAAACATTTAAAGTCGTTAAAAAAAATTGTGGAGTCTGATTTTGATTAACATTTTAGATTCTGAACGGAGTGAAGAATGTATTGATTTTACAATGATGTGTGTTTTTTATTATTTTTTTTTTTTAGATTCTGAACGGAGTGAAGAATGTATTGATTTTACAATGATGTGTGTTTTTTTTTTTTTTTTTTTTTTTTGTGTCTGTCGACACGTTTTGGGGCAGTAAAAATGCTTCGATTGCCTTATGTAGCAACTTTTCTGATAGGAAAGTGAAACTATTTGGTACTTTGGGGGGTCAAAAGTTAAAAATTTCCAATATTTTTAAAATGCGACGGGAAAAACCATAAAAAAATTTGGGAAAAACGGGAGTTTTTACGCAAAACCAGTTTTCGACATAATCAAATTTTTTATTTTGCTATAACTCAAAAACTAATCAATGTAAATACTTGAAATTTTCACCAAATGTTAAGATTAGCGTTTTCTATACACCATTAAATTTTCAAAGTATTTTGACTTTTATTGAGCTATTAATAGACAATTGA
Organism: Sipha maydis; assembly: GCA_034509805.1. NCBI lineage: Eukaryota > Metazoa > Arthropoda > Insecta > Hemiptera > Aphididae > Sipha > Sipha maydis. Next base: position 317,308 of record JASXSY010001496.1, on the reverse strand, counting down.
AATTTTCAATTTTTTTAAGTATTTTCTTTTAAAATAACGATAAAATGTTTTTGGCTGCCCAGAAAATCTTGAAAATTTAATACAAGGTTTCTTATAAGTTGTTCCGTAACTGACAAAAAAAAATCTAAAATCGTAAGTCACAATTTTTTTTTATAAGTGCTCAAAGTTCCAATTTATACGAAATATGTAAAAATCACGATAATTTGCAAGTTATTTTGTAGATAAAAATTCATAAAACTTTTTCTGTTCATACTTAAGGTTCAAAATTTTAACACTAGGTTATCTATAAGCTACTCTTCAAAAATCTTTAAAAAAATTTTTACCGGAAGTAGAGGAAAAAATTTTATGACTGTTTGAAATTTAAATATTTACGAAATTGCATAAAATTGCGATTTATTCTCAAACGATTTTAAATATTTTTTATAATTCAAAAAGTATAAGTCGTAGATTTTTGAAATTTCTACCAGTTGTTAAGATTGGTATTTCCTTTATGTCATATTTTTTTTCAAAATATTATATTGATTTTTAAGCCACTTATAGGCATTTAAAATATTCGATTTTTTTACATTTTTTTTTTTTATAATCGGTGATAAAAAAAATTTGGCTCGAACAAAATACTTGAAAATTTAATAAAAGATTCCACAGAAGTAGTTCTTAAAGTCATTCAAAAATTATTAAAATCCATAGGCACAATTTTTTTTTATAAGCGTTTGAACAGCGAATATTGACATAAAATTACATGTAAAATATAATATAATGTATAATATTCTAGACTGACAAAGATATCGGTTTTTTTTAAAATGCTCTAACTCAAAAATGAAAAACCGCAACTACTTGAAATTTTCACCAAATCTTTATATTGACTTTTTCTAAACATGGTTAAGATTTCAAAGTATTTTGACATATTTTGACTTATTTATAGACAATTTAAATTTTCGATTTAAATTTTTGTTTTTAAACATCTATAAAATTTAATTGGTTGAGCGAAAACTTTTGAAAATTTTATACCAGGTTTACAATAAGTTAAACTTATCGTAACTAAAAAATATCGGTGATCGGTTAACTCAATTTTTTTTATAAGCTCTTAATGCTCAAATTTGTATAAAATGTGTAAAAATCACGATAATTTGCTAGTTATTTTGTAGATAAAAATTCATAAAATATTTTTTGCTCATACTTAAGGTTCAAAATTTTAACACTAGGTTATCTATGAGCTACTCTAAAAAAATCTTTAAAAAAATTTCTATCGGACTAAGAGGAAAAAATTGTATGATTGTTTGAAATTTAAATATTTACGAAATTGCATAAAATAGCGATTTATTCTCAGACGATTTTAAATATTTGTTATAATTCAAAAATTATAAGTCGCAGATTTTTGAAATTTCTACCAGCTGTTAAGATTGGTATTTCTTTTATGCAATATTTTTTTCAAAATATTATATTGATTTTTAAGCCACTTATAGGCATTTAAAATATTCGATTTTTTTACATTTTATTTTTATAATCGGAGATAAAAAAAATTTGGCTACTACAAAATACTTGAAAATTTAATCGAAGGTTCCACAGAAGTAGTTCTTAATGTCATTCAAAAATTATTAAAATCTATAGGCACAATTTTTTTTTATAAGCGTTTGAACATCGAACATTGACATAAAATTACATGTAAAATATAATATAATGTAGAATGTTCTAGACTGACAAACTATATCGCTGTATGCAACTGCCAACCCATCCTAATTGAAAAATATATTTTTCGTTTCAAAATAAAATATACTTTTTACAATGTTTATAAATAACAATGTATTATATCCTAGACAAACATATGAACTCCGTTCAGAATCGTTATTCGTATACAATGATATCTATCATTGCATTCAAATTTAACAAATCCATTATAATAATGACCTATCCTATGAGCGAGGTGCACTCCACCCCTAACTGTACAGCAGAGCAAGGCCCATCCGGTTTTTTATACTTGGTATTCGCTTTTTATAACGAAAATGTTATTTTATACGAAAACCAACAATACATTATACTAGTTTATTAATTTGAATTTTATATGTTATCTAGTGTTCATGAATTGGGGCCCGATCCCAAAATTAAGTGCGAATAGTGACCCGGTTTTATGAAGTGTGAATTGTGGCCACACAATAATGTATGTATTATATGTATTTATATTTTATTACTATATATAATATGTTACATAATGTATAATAAATAATATATACATAATATTATATAGTACATATACATCAAATTAATAATATTAATATAACGTAATAACACCACATTTCTCATTTAAAAATGTTTTTATAAATAATATTGTCTTATCGTTTTATTATTTTTTTGGTAAAAAAATGAAACTCAATGATTTAAATATATCAACATTTTTTATTCCTGTTTCTCGTGCTTTGTAATTTGTCTTCTAATGCAGTAGTTTTCAATATTTTTTTTATAATAACACCCTAATTTCATAATAATGGGGATATACTTAAAGCAATTATTGGATTTTTTAAATTTACAAATTACAAACCTTTGTTAATGAATACAATTATATATTGAAATATTTTTAAACAAATAATTTTAATTTAATTAGTTAAAATATGAACCGTTCAAATAAAGTATTTTAAAATACAATATAAGTTCATAAATATTTGGGCCTACATAGGTCATTGATTTATGGGCGAATTGTCGACAAACTTACGCGTAATTTACTATCAATACCTTTTTTGGTATTTTTTTTCATTTTTTTTATTTCAAATGTCGAAAATACTGATTAACACATGTATGATGATGAAAAGAAAGCAAAATTTTCAATTCTTATTTGGTCATTCCGGCGTATTCATTTTGCATAGAAATCCAAAATGAAGCATTTTGAGACATATAACATTTAGATTTTATCATATTTTTAATAAATGAGATAAGAATCAATAAGATTAATTGTAGTTAAGAATAGTGGATTTTATTATTCCATCATAATCCCATAATAATATCATGTTTGTATTTTGAAAGTTTACACATAGGTATAATTAATAATATTTTGGCACCACGCACCACGTAATATGTGATGCAATAGTCTGTGTCACGACACACCGGTTGAGAACTACGGTTTTATTGTTTACTTCTTTTTCATATATTAACTCACCCATAGTCACAAAATCAGTTTTAAACGACTGAAAATATTTTGAAAAAAAAAGTAATATCAACAACCCTCAATGTAAAAAAATACACTACTAATTAGAAATTAGACGATTATATAATAGGCAATAATATTAGCTTGTAATAGTTTTATATATGAATAATTTAAAAAAATCATTATACATTTCATACTTTTATATTACCAAAATGCGTATCATTTTTTTCAATAATTGTTTTTTTATTGCAACTGATTAATTGTTTATATAAATGTCAAATTTTCTGTACGGATGTAAAATGTCGGTAAAAAGTTGGTGTAAATATAAAAGACAATTATATATTCATCTCAACCGGTGGAAATTGTAATAAACTTAATTTATATTTAAAATTTTAAAAAGCAGAATGGAATGTAGCCACTATGATTATTTTATAATCTAAGAACACAATTTTAGCTTGAAAAGCATTATCTCGGTCCATTTCCAAAAAAAAAGGGAAAAAGTCATCAACTTTCGAGCATTACGTTTTGTAATACATATTTTATTTAAATTAATTTAAAATTATTTTCTTACAGAAAATGTCTAAATTCCACGAATTAATTAAAAATCTAAGTCAATATACTTATGTAAATCATTAATTAATTGGAATAATTAAATAAATAATTTACTTTTTGAAAGTACTTTGAAAATAAAAATATAATACATTTAGTTTTAAAAATGAGAATTAACTTTTGCAACTATACAAATATCATTATAAATTTGCCAACTAACGCGAGGAAAACACTCTTCTTAAAACAGGGCGTTTTATTTTTTTACATTGTTAACATTGTAAACAGAAGTTATTAGTCAAAAACGATTCATGGATATTATGATATCAACTCCATTATGATAGTTATATGTTTTAGGTAATGAGTTTATCGATTTGCCACCTGAAGTATACAGCAGTGTTCATAAATATTATGCTGTTTAAAAGAAAAGAAAAATGACAGTAATATTTTGTACGGCGTAGAATACTGTTTGAAAAACAAATGAATGAGTATCGTGAAGAAGTATTAATTTAAATATATGCTATGGATTAGTATTTGACGCATGTCAAAATGATTCGAAACCTAATAGTTCATCAATATGAATATTAAATTCTGAGGTTCTTGTTTCAATTGATTATTTCCAGGAATTTTAATTTGTATTTATTAAAAACGGGTTATACCTCGATACAACAATGTGTTAATTTTATAAAATTTAAAAAAGTGAAAATATTAAATTGATAGTTGTACGTATAAACCTATTATAGAAAATCGTTTTTACATTAAGGTTTTTTAGATGTAACTTAATATGATTAATTCGTTGTTATCATTAATATTAATTCTTACTTAACAGGATTCAGTACAAAGAATTTTATTTATTTATTATAATTACGATCGAATGGTATAATTAAAAATTATACTTAACCTATAATACCAAATGTTTAAAAATATTTACATCAAAATAAGATTTATTTATTTTTAAAAAGAAAATAATACTATCCTTATGTTGTCGAATATTTAGTTTTTAATTAATTACAAATATTTGCTTCTAATTCGAATGTACCGCGATACGTTATGTATACCCTTATAATACTTCATATTAAAATATTAAATATTTCGGGTCAATAAGAAATCTTATTTTTATTATTATAATTACTGTTTGTTTTTATTTTTAAAACCATTGAACCATTATGCAGTTCGCTGATTTGGACTGTTACCGAACCGTATACGTTGAATGGGGGCGTGGAGCATTAACAATTTTCGAGTAGTTAGAATAGTAGACCGGCGGTAAAGATACAAATAAAAATCTTCAATTTATAGCTGACGTGCCTATGCTGCACCGTTCTCATTTGTTAATCTTTATTATACAAGCGTAAACATTATTCAAACTTGGCTCGTAGGATACTAAGAAAATAAGTAAATATTTCACGGTTAAAAAACAATACCTATTTTTCTGATTTTGTGATTCGGAAAAACCAGACGGTGAGAACATAATTTCCCGAATAATTTCCTTTTGTTTTCGCCGACACCGGGTGTAAAGGTTTGGATAGATGAACGGGCAAGCGGTCCTGGTGACGCGGAGAGTGGCAAGGTTCGGTGGCGGATGATGGTCGGAGGACAATAAGGGTTCCGAACAAAAGGAGAGTGCAAAATAAAGCAATTCTATCGAGTTAACAGGGATTTGACGTTTTGCCAGCAAAAATTCCCCCGGACCAGAACCGTTGTACAATCCGTTTTCCAAAAGAGTGACGAGGAGTGGATGAACTGTATATCTTCAAAATAAATTGCTCAGCGCACAAGGAGTGTGTTTTACTTGGCAACAATATAAAGGTGTTCTCAACACTTTTCCCGCAGCCCATAGATAATCTAGTGCGTAATAATCTTAAACATCTTACTTGAATACTTTTGATTCGGTTTGATTAAACATTTTGATTGACATTCGTGCACATCGACGAAAACAAACATCACGAGCGCTTGGAACAGTATTTACGTAAAATCTTATTATTTCGTAAAGAGTTTAATGTTTTTGTTATTATTCTTAGTACACTTGGGAGACTCACAATATAAAATGATTTACACACTGTACACGGAAACCGTTTAGTTAAATCAACATAAATCTATGCAACTTATCAGCTAAACATTCGTGCAATATCACGACTACATAAAAAATTATGCACTTGGAATCTATGAATTACGAACAGAATCTAGTACTTTTTCGGTGAATATTCAATAGTATTACGGTTTGTTCATGTGGTTGAAATATAATACCGGGTGGTCGATTGATTGTGAACCTGGGTTTGACGCAAAGAATATATAATAATTTTTATAAAATAAAATGGTACTTGACGATAATATGATAAACTAGTGTGGAAAAACGAAGAATATACGTTTACGCGAAATAATAATGTACTAACATGGTTTTATACAACCTCAGAATGAACACCAAAGTTATTCAGAAATTGATACGAATACACCTTCCAAAGTTAATGTACGACCATGTTCGGTGGTAAATATGAAAACGAAAAAATATACTTATTATAGTACAAACTAACCGGTTGAGATGGATTTTAACAATAAGCCGTACGAAGTGACCTAGGACCATTTTCAAGTCAATTTACTATGAAAGGTTTACTTCAAAGAACAACAGCTAACAACACAAAGGAATGATTTGAAATACATGTTCTTACTGTATTAAAAATAATAAATATTTAAGAACTCAGGTCTAGTGTTTTACATTTTAACGTGTTCTCGTTTATGAACATATCAATACGCAGCGTTTGAATTATGAACAAGTAGATTTTGAAATTAAACATCAACTAAATAAAATAAGAAACTACATAACAAATAGTGTTTATTATACTATAGAATACGCTACAAAGTAACGATGCTGTCTGTGGTTATCAATAATAAAATTTATTGATTTTTAAAGACATTTGCCAAATTTTAGCTCATATATATCAATTGTTTTAGTTCTTTTAGTTGGAGTATTAATTAAAAATTATAACCAGCATGTCATAAAAATGTAATTACATTTAAGCAATACATGTAAATTTGTATGATGTCCAAATAAAATATGATTTTTGCGCTCTTCATAATATCTGTATTTACGTTTTTTATTTCAATAATTGTAACTTAGACTTTGAAATAAATTATTGCGCTGAAGTTGTACGCTGCATATTTTTACGATAGTGATTTTCATTCTGATCGATTTAATACTTAACTTATAATTAAAGACCGGATTTTGCATAAAATGCATGTTGTAATCTACAACATCATATAAATGCAGTAAATGAGTGTCCACAAATCATTACTTGATTGATTAAATATCAAAATTTTATACTGCATATTTTTGCATATTCTGACGTTAGTGCATGTTCTGCATATTTTTGCATATTTAAAAAAAACACAGATTATAGGTCCTATTTATTTCACTAATGTATCATCTACTATTCAAATTTAATAAAATATTTATTTACAATGTATCAATGATTAAAAATTAAATTACAATTTAACAAATTAAATTTTTGTATTGCATATCTGTTATATTAATATATTATACATCTTAATAAAATAAATAAATAATTATCACTGTAAAATTAATATAAAATAGAATAAAAATTGAAACTTTTTTTTGCAAGTTTTGGATTTTTTTCTTGCATATTTTAACTTTTTTTGTGCATGTTTGCATGCATATTTTACAATTTAAAATGCATATAAATCCGGCCTTTGCTTATAATCATTATTGTTTACATTTATGATACACATTTTAAAAAATATATATTTTGATCAAATTAGGTCCTTGACTTTTTTTTATTATAATTTAAAATATGTTTTGCAATATTAAATCACAATGTTAATCGATAAAGAATATGTCTATAAAGGTTATCGTCATTAAATACATATTTTCTAGTGCGAAATAAAATATGTTAAAATCGTTTAAATACGTTTTATATATGTAAAAAAAAAAAGTGTTTTACTGGCAGTTGGATTACATGGTTTAAATTTGATATATTTATATTTTTTCCAAAGATATTTTGTTGTTGCAAACTGAATTTAAAACAATACGATAGTTATATTATATATATAATTTTTTTTTAAATTTATGAAATAATTTGTTTCTAACATTTGTGTAATGTATATATAATATTGTTATACAACACAATAATTAAGATCAAAAACAAACAGTGGGCTTTGGCCGTATATGTTATGTCATGGGATGTTGTAAGTCATATTTTAAATGGTAATGTTACATCCCAAGTTGAATGATTTAAATTAATAATTTTTTTGTGATACACATAAAAATAAATAATAATGTTAAAACAGTATGAATTTTATAAAATTAATTAGATTAAAAACGATTTATAAAACAAATATCTGTATAATGATTATAAAATGAAGAAATAATTACTATACCAGTGATAAGAAAATGGTTCCCAGTTATTATAACGATTTATTAATTAGATATATTTTTTTTCTAATTTGATTTTTTTATTAAATTTAGGTAATACATATGGTAATTATTATGGAAAGAAAATATTTTAAATCGCTTTAATCACAAAATTTAAAAAAAAAATTACTCTTATTTTTAAATATAAATAAACTTTAAATTACTAATATAAAATTTATATACTATGTTTGAATACGCTTATTTTTTTCCAACATATTTAGGTTATTATCCTAACTATATGCGATATTATTAATGACTGGATGAAATGGTTAATTATAAATAATAGCAGTGTTTTATTTTTTCATAACTGGTAAGACCTTATTCGTGTTTGATAAAATGTAAATACACATTACATTAATATCCGGACATATTTATACATACAGTTAATTTTTTAACTTAAATTTTAGTTTACATTTGAATTGTTAGCTTATTTAAATCATTATATCAATATTAGGAGCTTTCATGTTTCGGTAAATGAAGAAATTCAAGGTTATAAATCACTTGATCTAAAGTTAATACAATAGTTTTTATCAACAAATAGGACAAGTGAAATGACCAACAAGATTATCCAAATGAAGTAAATCAAGAATTTTAAAACCTAAATTATCTTTAATTTTAATTATTTAATATTTTGCGTAATATAACAATACATATTAAAATGTACGTGTATAAGAAAATTTATCAGGAACGATATGTTTTAACTATTGTAAAACGATGGGAAAGTAAAATGTTCTGCAATTATTACTTTGCACAATGTAATTTCAAGAGCAATTTCATATATATTTTTTTTTATGAAGATATGCAGTAAGATTTCGTAAATGTACTGTATATGAGCTTTCATAGGCTTAGAAATGATTGATAAACCATCATAATGTTATAGTTTGTGATGAGTCTTAAAAGTTTATTTAATAATAATATTTGTACAACATTTATAATAATTTTTACACGACCATAAAACATAACTTTCATGAAAATAAATATTTTACATTTATAATAGTACAAGTAATAGAAATTAATTTTAACTCAACGTCTAAGCATCTCAATTCGATAATATCATGTTTAATTGCTGCAGATAAATATAAATTTCCAAGTCAGCGTATACCAAGACTTTTCAGTAGGTATGTTCAATGTTAGTAGTACTCTGTTCTACTTTTTTACACTACTTTCTCTGGATTACATGTGTTATATTGATCATAATGTTATTTTTGTTTTAAATTGGAAATTTCGTTTAAAAAATATCTTAACTTTTAAGTATTCTAATAAATTTAATATTCTATATAATATAGATATATTATTATTAACAATGTTTGTTGTAAACTATGTTATTTAACATATAAAATAATCATATATATATATATATATATATATATATATAAATCATATAATTTATATAAATCATTTAAAATAACGAAGTGTTTATTCGTAAGTCCACCAACTGGTTTACATCAAACAATTATTTGGATCCAATGCGGTTAGTAAACTATTTATTACCCGCATCGGATCCAAAAAATTGGTAAACATCTCACTCCGACACAAAAAACATTGGCTTAATAATAATTGTCAGAACACAACTTGAGTAAAGTTAAAAAAAAAAAAAAAATTGAATAAACGCGTCTCCCAGTTTCACATTATTTATTTGTACAATTATATCTTTTCAGCCACACATATTTTGTCAACTGGCAAAGTAGTGTGTTTTTTTCTTATTTTAAAATTTATTTGAGACTCAACATTAATAATATTCCACAAAATTTATCGAATTCAGGCACCGATTGCCAAACATAGTTTGATTACTTCTGCAATATTAAGTGAAAATAGACATATTATTGAAAATTGTAGCTCCTCACTTCAATTACGTCTTGATATAGTTCATAAACGATCGTCTAAACAAAAATTTAAATTAAAACCGACAAATTGTTCCATGTATCATTTGCCGAAAGAAAATATATCACGTTCTCGATGATGTTCTTCGCCTAGGGAGAACACCAATTTCAGTTCAGAATCTAATTATCATATAATTTTATTTCACGAATTTCGTTAACAGCGTTTATACAAGGTTTAAATAAATACGGATAATTTGATGTCTTATACGATTTGTAATATAATTAAATAATAACCTAGATAATCATTTGTAATCTATACATATATAATCCAAATACCACTTACTGATCGCCGTAACTCAAAAAACTACGCAACGTACGAACTTGAAATTTGGAATATAGGTTCTTCTCATATTTTCACCGTGCAATAAAAAAGGATTTTTTGAAAATCACATAATTAATTGTCGAAACAGTTTTGGACTGGACATATAAACTTTTTCATTTTTTAGTTACCTAGGAAATATGTTGATTTAAATAATTACTTATTGAGATTTGTGTAAATGATTAAACAGTATAATTCAATAAAATCAATATTATAAATATATTATTTATTTTTTTTTATCTCTCCATTGCCTTGCCATGGTGCCTATACTCTGTACACATCCATTTCATTTTCACGCCGTACTACTAGTAGTTTGGACGCGCTAACCGTGTCTATGTAAAAAACATAACAAATTATTACATTCTACAATATTACCCATAATATTCTAAAATAATATTGTAAATATTGAAAATATAAAAATACACATGTAGGTATACATTAAAATATTATATAATGTAGACTTCAAAAGACATTGCTTCCACAGCATTTTACATTCTAAAAGGAGTTTTTCCGAGAAACCACAAGTAATTCAGCTAGTTATATATAAGATTTAATTGCGTATTATTTCTTTTGGAATAAAAACAGTAAATAAATGCAAACGAGAGAGTTATCATTTTTTATTATTTTTGGTTTTTGCGTCAACAACACAGGAAACTGAAAACCAAACCTGTTGGTGGACCTGCGTGGATTAGAAGACGAAAATGAAATTAATAAATTGAAACATATTTTGTTTTATGCTCAATTCATTCATTCGTTTGAAATAATTGTACCTACAATAAAAAAATAGTTGTTTATATGTTTATGTGTTTTTAGAAAATCATGGACAGGGATAGTATAAATTGGGCGGAAGAAATCTGTTTTGTCAACCACTAGAAATTTTTCATATATTATTATTATATATATTATAAGATTACCACAGTGAAAACGTTTGTAATTACAATAAAAATGTACATTAAATATAACTCTTAGATAACAATAACACTGAATGGGTTTTCATGTATCCAAATGTGGAGGTCATTAATATTAAAAGCTATAACATTATTTTTAATAGATCTCAACGAACGTGCTGTTAAAAGAAAAATCAGTTTGTATTGAACTGTTTGTGTTTAATTTCTTTTCGATTTACAAATATTTTTTATTAGCAACATTTTAAGGCAAAGTTAAAATGTAATCTGAACGTGTGTTTAATTTCTCAAACATAAAACATTTTTAATATGTAGAATCTACATTGTAGATGATTCGTTACGAAAATTTAAGTTAAATCACAAAGAAAATTAATACATATATTTACTACTCCATCTGTCTCAAAAAACCGATTAAACATATTGTACTTACCAGTGCATGTCAGTTCACATAGATAGCGTTTTATAGTTTATTGTATTTCGGTGAGTATTTTCAATGTAAACAATTATAATTTGGATTTTTTTTTTATATTTTACCAAAAATAATAGTAACCGTTGCTAATATTATAATACAATTAGTACTTGGACTACTCTACAAGTGACGTAATTTTTACTTCGACTCCCAAATATATTTCTACTATATAAACTTATCATTTTTTTTAACGTCAAAAATTCCCCTAAATTTAATTTTCTCCATATTTTACATGCCCTTTTGTCATAGCGTTTTATATATGTACCTATATTTCTCATTACTGGACATTTTTCGAACCTAGACAATTTTTCATCTTTGTATTTTACATAATTTTATGCTTACATATAATATTGAATAATTTATTTTATATATGCTTTTTTATATGTTATTCAATTAATTATAGAACTAAAACAAACTGTAAAATTCTCATTATCTTTGATATAACTTAAAAATTAAAACATAGTCATTAATCAAGAACGATAACGAAATACATTTTTTAATGAATCATAACTATTATACGGAGGGTTTGACAAATAAAATAACGAGGACACATTTTAATTTGTTTTTATTTACTAAAGCGACAACTATTTTGATCGTGTACTAAACTATGGTATACATTTGGAATCATAACGTAAACCTAACCATACCATAACATAAATATAAACTGAACAGTATTATTATTGAGTCATATTAATTATAGTATAACATGATGATTTGTAAAATACCTTATCAAGCATTATAAGATAAAGAAAAAAGTAATTGTGTTCGTTATTTGAATGTACCAATTAAAATTCGACAATATTCAAGAATCATCAAAACGTTAATACATTTAAATGGATAATATGTGATTATAATTTTTAACTTATAGGTAGCATAAATATTCAAAAAAAAAACGTTGATATTTTGATCTCATTTTGTTACCTAAGAGAAGCAGAAGTTCCAATGAGATAATTGTCGAGATTATTTGAACTGTGGACCATAACTATTGTGTTATTAAATCATATTTATAATATTCAAGTACATTTATGTTTAATAGTCCACCGATATATGTAGAGTACATTTATACACGCTAACATGAGTTTTTTAATTTCGCGACACGATTATTACATAATCTAACAGTATGTAATAACGAATAATGTAACATTTAATGGCAACATCAATTATTTACTGAAATTTAATTTTTTATTCATTCTTAAGATTGTGTCAACGACAGTACTGCTCCTTTTTGATATTTAACCCTTGGAACGACTAAACAAATGAAATTAATTTCAATAGCACACGATTGATTATTTTATTTTGTGTATCTTACTCATAGTTAAAATGTAAAAATACGTAATAATTAGGAATACGTATTGATTAATTATTAATGCTTAGTTATATTTTATGGAAATACAAAGTAACGTTTTATATTGTACACACAAAGAAAAATGAAATAATCCTAAAGCTATCACTATAGATATTACTTATTACCATAGAGTAGCTATCAGGTGATTAAATAAAATAAATGTGGAATAGTATGACATTATTGAGAATATTAAAAAATTGGCTAAACTCTTGTTGTATAACACTTGACTTTAAATTGAATATTTACATACTTTCGATTTATGAATAGAAATAATTAATAAAAATGCATTAAAAACATCGACGTACAACATATAATGTAGCAGCAAAAATTGTTAAATTGTTAGCTACTCACAAATAATCTGAAAGTATTTAAATAGGCAGCAATTGACAGATAGCGAAAAACTACCAGGAAATAACAATATTTGTCGGAAAATTCTAAGATTTCCATCTACGAGTTGAATGATTTGCGTCAAAAGTATTCGGATGCTCAAAAAGTTACCACGATTGCCTGTAGAAAATTATTTTATTCCATAATCAATGTCAGTAGGTGTTAACCACCATACCGGAAAGAGTTTATACGTTGCCTTATAAGTTTAACGCCTCCGTTGATTTCGGTGGTTTTACCGCGACGAAAAAGCCGTAAAATGCGTTTACACGTCGATGGCATAAGATGCAAAACTCTATTGATTTAATTAATCTATCATCTATTTATTAAATACGTGTACTATTATTACTTACTAGATGTTGGTAGGTACGTAATAAATGCTAATTAAACCATAATCAAATAACTAGCTTTTGTTATTATTATTATTATCATTCGTTGTAATAACCGAATATTGCGTGCGGAGGAAAACTTCAAAATGCCTCCTTGTATATTAGATTCTGAACGGAGTGTTGATTTTACAATGATGTATTTTTTTTATTTTATTTTATTTTTTTTTTTTGTGTCTGTAGACACGATTTTTTTATTTATTTTTTTTTCATTTTATTTTTTTTTTTATTTTTGTGTCTGACGACACCTTTTTTGGCAGTAAAAATGCTTCGATTTGCTTTTGTAGCAACTTTTCTGAAAGAAAAGTGAATCTATTTGGTACTTTGGGGGGTCAAAAGTAAAAAATGTCCAATATTTTTTAAATGCGACGGGAAAAACCATAAAAAAATTTGGGAAAAACGAGAGTTTTTACGTAAAACCAGTTTTCGACATAATCAAATTTTTTATTTTGCTATAACTCAAAAACTAATCGATGTAAATACTTGAAATTTTCACCAAATGTTTAGATTAGCGTTCTCTATACACCTTTAAATTTTCAAAGTATTTTGACTTTTATTAAGCTATTTATAGACAATTGAAATTTTTTAAGTATTTTTTTTTTAAATAACGATAAAATTTTTTTGGCTGCCCAGAAAGTCTTGAAAATTTATTACAAGGTTTCTTATAAGTTGTTCCTTAACTGATAAAAAAAAATCTAAAATCGTAAGTCACAATTTTTTTTTATAAGTGCTCAAAGTTCCAATTTATACGAAATATGTAAAAATCACGATAATTTGCAAGTTATTTTGTAGATAAAAATTCATAAAATTTTTTTTGTTCATACTTAAGGTTCAAAATTTTAACACTAGGTTATCTATAAGCTACTCTTCAAAAATCTTTAAAAAAATTTCTACCGGAATTAGATGAAAAAATTTTATGACTGTTTGAAATTTAAATATTTACGAAATTGCATAAAATAGCGATTTATTCTCAAACGATTTTAAATATTTGTTATAATTCAAAAAGTATAAGTCGCAGATTTTTGAAATTGCTACCAGCTGTTAAGATTGGTATTTATTTTATGCAATATTTTTTTCAAAATATTATATTGATTTTTAAGCCACTTATAGGCATTTAAAATATTCGATTTTTTTACATTTTTTTTTTTTAATCGGTGATAAAAAAAATTTGGCTACTACAAAATACTTGAAAATTTAATCGAAGATTCCACAGAAGTAGTTCTTAAATGTCATTCAAAAATTATTAAAATCCATAGGCACAATTTTTTTTTTATAAGCGTTTGAACATCGAATATTGACATAAAATTACATGTAAAATATAATATAATGTAGAATGTTCTAGACTGACAAACTATATCGCTGTATGCAACTGCCAACCCATCCTAGTTGAAAAATATATTTATCGTTTCAAAATAAAATATACTTTTTACAATGTTTATAAATAACAATGTATTATATCCTAGACAAACATATGAACTCCGTTCAGAATCGTTATTCGTATACAATGATATCTATCATTGCATTCAAATTTAACAAATCCATTATAATAATGACCTATCCTATGAGCGAGGTGCACTCCACCCCTAACTGTACAGCAGAGCAAGGCCCATCCGGTTTTTTTAATTTAAAAATATTATAACTATTATTTAGGTATTATTTTCAACGATCGGTTCAATTAATATAAATTATGTAGAAGTTTTTTTTTTTAAGTATAATATACAACATTGACCGTTGTAATTGTTAACGAAGTACGCAAATTTTTAATTTTTGCGACCTCTCAGGAATTGCGTCCGGGGCGTAGGCAACTCTCGTACAATCTTTGTTACGGCCCTGCTAGAGCGTAACGCAAAAATAAAACGAATGAAATAAATCGTCGAAACCACTAATAAAATTAATCATATACATGATATAATATGTTATATAAGGTTCTAAATGTGTATATTTTACCAAAACTAAAACCACCGATTAAATTAAATTTAGAGTTGATTATATATGGCCTACATATGGTTCAGAGTTTATTAAAATAAAAATCACTGAAGTATAACAGATCCAATCGTATACGTTTGTGACGCGTAATTTTAATTTTTTTAATTTTGGTATTAAATTAATATAAATATATAAATACATTGTAATAAATATACAGAATAATTTTTGTGTACAAATCTAAATATTTTGTTTAAATTTATGCCATTATTTTTTGATTTTGCAATATTTACTTTTTTAAATAAATCAAACTTTCATGCATGATTTTTATACGAATAGTTTCTATGTTTCATATTTTTATTCTACGCGTCCGGCAACGGTTCAGTTTTTATTTTATTATTTACGGTTAGACTAATTACACCGTGTAAAAGCCTCAAAGCCTATTTTTTGTAAAACTAGAATGCACCGGCCATCAGCAGTCGACTCGATAGTTTTTTATTTTTTTATTTTAATAGTACTAGCAGGAGTTCAACTGGCTGACCTTCGATTGTGGTCTTGCCGTTCGTACTCCATGCGCTCGCCAGTCGGTGATGCGATGTCACAGGTGTACAATGTACGTTCAACGTTCTGCGATGGGAAAACGTAAAACAATTTTGTATTTTTACATTTAACCGACAGTTATAATTTATTTATTAAGAAAAAAAAACTACTATTTCGACAAACCGTTAGATTTATTTCTCATTATATATTGATTTCCTTTGGTAGTGGATATTAATTGTAATATTCAATGTAATTTTGAGAACATAATACGTTATACGATTGTAGTGATTATTATATATATATATATATATATATATATATTATACAGGAATTTACAGGAATTGAAAAAAACACGCTATTCTTAATTCCAGCTAACATCAGGTACTTAAACGAAATTTATTTGAATATAATTTACTGTAATCGTGCACTGTACAAAAAATTATGTTAATAAATTCTACCCTAACAATTCGTAAACGTTAATACGTAAAACAACTATAAACTCAAACATGTTTCTTTCTTACATTTATTTAAAACAGCCCATGATTGGTGTTCAGTATACTTGTGCATGGGCTAATTGAATATTAAATCATTTTTAAGCTTCGGATTGGATTATTTATTTTTCTACTTATATTACATTGATAATAAAACAAATATAAACTGTTTGTACTTATAAAACAAATCAACGAAATTAAGATTGCGCTTTACATAATTTCTCATTGGATATCGTATTCTTTTAAGAAAATTGATACTTGATATTATATCAATTATATTCATTAATCTAGTTTTATTGTATGTATTTGTTTTTTGTAGATTGGTTATATTTTTGTGATAAAACTAAATATTAGAACCAGTTTAACGACATCAACTAAAATACAATGGAGGAGTGGATGAAAGTAACGATATGTGTTAGTTTATTTGCAATTTTTCGGGACTTTCGTCCTGTTGATTCATTTTATTCATCATATTTAACCAGTCCAGCAGTAAATTTTACCGTCGAACAAGTAAGTTAGAATAAAATATAATATGATATTATTTATTTCTAATAAATAATATCACAAGAAAAATAGTATATCTTTATCGTTTTTGTAATATAATAATATGAGTTATGGTTTGTAAAAATGCAATTTTACTTGATTTATTTTGTTTATACAATTCTGCGATCTATTGATTGATCGATTACATGATTGAACGATAATTAGAATTACATAGTTTGAAAATACTATTTTAATTTACTTTATCATAATTATTTTAATAATAACATATAAATTATTTTAAAAATAAACAATTGTTCAATATTTTGTTTATCAATAATAATATAAGAATAGGAAAAAGTCTGATTGTATGTAGTACAAATTAAAAATATTAATAATTAGATTTATAAAACAAAAATTTAGCTCAACATTTAAAAGTCAAAATCCAACGTAAAACTTTTTATTTTGATTTGACAAAGTTTATAAATGTTCGTAATATTTGACTTCAAATATTATTCAATATTATAATATCAATACAATTATAAGTAAATTAAAACGTATCATTTATTATTCAAATTATATTTGTATTTGCAATAAGATTCTAAAACGATTCAGCTTATCTCATATATTTATCTATTTTGAATTAATTTAATAAAATAAAAGTAGATAAGCGAGTACTTTTTTTTCATGTCAAAGTTTAGAAAAGTCCATAAAACCATTAATCAATCAATCAATAATATGTGTTGCATTTAATAGCACCAAATTAAAAAAAAATATATATTATACTTAGATATAATTGATAGATATTAATTCAAGGGTCTAAATTGTTTACTTTTTTTTATTTATTTATTTTTTATTTCTTTTATTTATAATTTTGATTTCTGTAGTTTAAAAAAATTCTAGTTAATTTGAAGAAATATATTTATTCCTTTCAATTTTAAATGTTATGTAGTTATTAATACAATTTATGTTATAATAAATATTTATTTTATACTAACTTTTATTGAAATATGAAGAATATGGACAGCTAAATTAAAATATCCCAACCGGATAAATGAAATTTCACTTGTTTACATATTAATTTTATTTTAAAACCTGAAAAAAAATGTAATCAAATTAACTTTTTGTTTCAATATTTTTGTAAATGAAAAATGTATAATTGTCTTTTTTTCATATTTGAAATGGGATTTAGTTAAAGATAATAATTGTTTCAATTTTTATTTTATTTTCCATTGTCCAATGCCTAAGTGTGAAATTATAATCATATTGTTAAAAATAGTAATGTTGAATTAATTATTTAATAATTTTTATCAAATCATTATTATTTATTACATTATTGAGTTTCGTATATATTTATTTATTTATTATTAAATTGTGTAGAATACACTACGTTCGTATTTGTTAAATTGACCTTCTTTTAGAATCACTGAAAAATCAAAATAATATGTATGCAACTGTAACAACTAATAGATTTTTTCTTTTTCATCCTGGGAATTTAAATATTTATTTAGTAATTACCCTATATATTGATTTCAAATTATACGCTGTTAACTTATTGGTCAAGAAAAATATTTTAGTTTAAAATTCATCTAGGTGAATTAAATAAAAAATTGGAGTAGAAAAGCTTTACATATTAATTTTTAACTTACGATCAATTTAGGTAACCGAAGACATTTATCCTATAAATGCATATGCAACTACAACTCTAGTGATAGTTATGTTTCTTATTACCGATTACGTTCTCTACAAACCTATTGTGATGCTGGATGCGTTGAGTTCAATTGTAATGTATTTGTTGATATTGGAACCGGTTACGCTTTTGAAATCTAAAGTAAGTTATTTTTCTAATATTTAATGCATTGTATGAATCGTGGTATTTTTATGATTTTGTATTTATACAGCTGTTTTTAAAAAAATAATTACTAATTAAATATAATAAAAAATTTTCGAGTGAATAATACGTTTTTAATCACCTAGGTATATTATTTTGTACTGCATATGAAATATTTACTAATGTAACATTTAGATACTTGGTCATATTCTATAATAATTTATTATTTTTCAATATATTTTGTTTTAATTCATTTTAACTAATTTAGGCGAACAATTAAATTTTTTTCTTCGTGTTATTTATGTGAGCCTATTAAAAAATTAACTTAATTTAAAAATAAATTAAAACCGTACAAAATTATCGTGTTAATTAAATCGGTAATTGGAACTAAAATTTACAGTAAATTAATTTTTATTGGTTCATATTTTTATTTTTATGTTTTTATGTTCATATTTTTATGTTAATTTATTTCTATTACAAATGAAGTTATTGAAAATGCTTAAACAAAAATATAAATCAAATGTAAATAAACAAATACCTCTATTTATTTTGATGAAATATGTAATTTTATATTTATTTTATTAAAAACTTAATTTGAAACTAAAATCATATACTATAATTGTAGACAAGTTGAATTACGATTATAAATATTTTTTTTAGTTTAAAAAACTTGAAATAAAGCATTGTCACAGACGAAATTTATTCTTTTTTTTTGTTTTATATAATATTATAGTATATATTCTGATTCTAATCCAATTAGAAATCAAAAATATAATTATTAAATAATCGATTTTGTTTTATTAAATATAGTATTTATAGTATTAGAATCAGTTGGTTGTTTTGTAACAGGATTGAAACGTATAATATGTTATAGTATAGAACACGTTATCTATGTACATATTAAACGTATAGTTATATCACATAATTACATACGTTTTATATCGTATAAAAATAAAATCACTTATAATTAAGAATGCATTAATAATTTTAATAATTACAAACAGACAAGTGAAGAACAATTAATTTATTATTAATAATTATCAATATTTTGTTGTGAACGTATTTATAGTGTACTTGTGATATTTATAAAATTTTAAATATTTTGACAACATTTATATTTTATTATTTTATATCAATGTTATAATCAGTGGCGCCGAACCCCCCTAACAAGTATTGTTAAAACAATAGCTTAGATAGGGTGGGTGGTTCTAGGGCCCTAGGGGCTTGGCCTCTAATGGTCATTATGACCATCTAGATTCTAGGGACATACAGTGGTCAGTAGTTAGAAATATTTATTCCGATAATCAATGATATTATAGATACAAGCCAATAAGCTATGACTGCATAATAGGCTGCTCATATATCGTAGGCAGTATCAATATCTTAGTACGTTTAGTTGCCAGTTGGTGGTTATCGAGATTTCTGATAACCAAAATGAAGTTTTGAACCGGATTGTGGAAATCCCTGTTTATGATAATATTGACAACTGTAAATAAATGTGTATTTACTATTTATAACAGAATAATGTCATGTTTTGTTTTCTATTGGTTCCATGGTTCCAATGGTGGTATTCCATTTGCATTTCATCATCGAGTTGAAGTGTTGTGTTGTGGCTGTTTATTATTTTGTGTTATTCAATTAAAAGTCTTCGTTTTTTATTAATTTAAAATTACCTACTATTTCAAAATCTCTTGTATACTAGATTAATAAGAATTGAAAGATCTCTATTAAAACAAAATGTTATTTGATTAAATATTGTTTTATTTACTAATATAGTTTACTTATAAATTATAATCTGTATCAATATATTGTTTTGTTTTGAAAAAGTCGATAAATAAAATAAGTTAATATTTTTATTTGTTTATTAATGAAGTCTTTGAATCTTGGTTCTTTAATTTTAACTAATTTATTTTGTAAATCACTATATTTAAAATCAAATACAAATTTGTGATTGTATGGGGGTGTGGGGGCGTAGCCCCCACGGGTTTGGTTGGAAAATTTTTGGTGGGTGGTACCTTCTTAAAATAAATTTGACAACAGTACTTTTTTTATAGCTCGGCGCCACTGGTTATAATATACTATAATAATATTTTAGTATATATTACATATATAATATATAATAAAAAATACTTGTATGTATTATATTCTGTACCTATAGCAATTTTTTATTATTTTCTATTTAGTTAGATAAGAAAAAAGTGAGAGGAGAAAATTATGAACAAAAAGATTTTTTTTGTAACGTATTTAACATATATAATTTTTAACTACCTAATATATTTTTACTATGTATAATAATAAAAATTTTAATATCTGAAACAGGAAGTATTTTAATTGTTTATGAGTGAATTTCAAAAACAAAATATATTATAAGTTTTAATCATTTTATACGTTTTACACGTAGATCTTATACTTATAACGTACAAAACGTTTTATACTCGTATATTACTAACCCTATTTTGTAATTAATATTCGTAACTTTAAAAGAAAAAACTATAATATTTGTAATAAAATCAGTATATTCCAGTTATGATCATATAGATAAAATAAAATTTATATATCTAATATATAATGTTCGTATGCATCGACCTTCAAACCAAAATAAATTTAAAGACCACGTATCATATATTTTTTTTAAATGTATAGGTACATTAATAAGATTTACATTATTTGCAATAATATATCAAAAATAGTCATATTTTAATGAAAAATGATCTATGCAAAGTTTGATCTATGCCACATCTACTCACTGTTAACTTATTTGTTCAATAAACAAATAGTATCGCATCGAACACTTATTTCCTGTAGTTCCAATATTTATTTTTTTTTTGCTTTTCATATTCACCAAGCATGGACTGGAACCAAATAGAATAAAAAAGTATTAAAACCAAAACCTTGACTAGAACCCATAAAACCATTTATGAAGCAACTAAAACCGAAACCGACAGTTATCAATAAGGTATCTTATGGTACCAATTCAGAACGTGTTGGTAACGTGTTAGTGGAACCTTTACGATTTTACGGTTTCAGTTTCAATTCCAGACAGGAATAAAAATTTTTTCTTTCGATCCTTATGATAGATAAATCGTGATTATTATGTATTATAATACTGAGATTATATCATATCCAATTTTCACAATTTGATTCAAAATAATACGTTATCTAAAAAAACAAAAACAATAATGAACACAAAATTTACATTTTCTGGTTAAATTATTCAGTGCAAAAATGTCTGCTTGGTTTTACGGAACATTCGACTAGAAAACCTAAGCTCGGGAGATACCAATATTGTTAATTTTTTGTTATTGGCATTCTCTTTAACATCTTGATTATTGAGTATGTATGTTCATCGTTATCGGGAACAGACTTATTTCACGTGTCGCAACCTACCCGTTATCTTCCGATATTATTATGACGCAACATTTTGATACCGGCTGTAACGAAATCACTATTAATATGTAAATATTATTCATATTCTTATCATCGATAGTAATAATCCTAACATATTAAAAACAACTTTATGGCAGTATCTAAATATTACGATCTCGATCATTGATAGTCGATGATCACAACACATGTGGTAACGATCGTAGTTAGCCGTTTATAATCACACTGTGACGGAAAATAAATTTTACGGTAAAAAGTTTCACTACGTTTTTTCAGCTAAGTATGGTTTTATTGGGACTGACGTCGGCTTCCGAAATGGCGTACATGGCATACGCGTACGCGAAGATCCGCGATCGCCAGCTGTACCAAAAGATGACCGGTTTCGTCAGAGGATCGAATCTACTAGGGAAATGTATAGCAGCTACATTCGCTCAGATAGCAGTTTCATTTGTACACCTGGAGTACAGTTCACTTGTTTACCTGTCACTTGCGGGTAAGTGTCACACAATGTTTTTTTCTCTTTTGCAAAAAAAAAAAAAAATCATCATTTTGATTTCGTACACCTTTTATTTTTGTACGTTTTAATATTATAGCGTCACTACGCCGATAATGTAATACGGTCGTATGTGTGTGTGTGTGTGTGTGTGAGATGATAATGAAAAAAACAAAACAATAAAAACTTATCCCATCGCGTACAATTAAAAAAATATGTTATGTTAATTTTTACTTGAATTGTACTAAATGGTTTTCGTATTTTAAGCCATTTGTGTTTTTTCTCCTTCTAATGTACATCTTCAAAAGCATATTATCACCACGTGTTACCGGTTATTTATTTTTAAACTCGGTAATAACTTAATCGATGCACTCTTTAGTTCAAAGACAAATTATGATAATATTATTTTATATAAAATATAATAATTAATAATAATAATAATAATAATTATAATAATATAATAATTTAATATTAAATATATAATATTTGTACTTATTTTACGTTACTGAATAATTTTTGCTAATTCTTTTTTGTTCCACAGGTTCAGCTTTAGCTTTTGTGTTAACACTTTTATTTCCTCGAGTGACGTCAAGTATTTATTTTTTTCCTGACAGTCCTATTTTAACGCCGATTATAAATTACAAAACATTTGAAGATAAATCTACCGAGGTAAATATCAGTACATATATGTTTATTTAATAAACAATATAATTATTTTCTCTCAATCTTACTAAATATCGAATACCGTTAATTAAATATAAAGAACGTCTACCATAACGGAATCACAGTTAAAAGTTTCAAACAGAAATTAAAATTTTGAAATGAGTTACAGATTAAAAATATTTAAAACTCAAAATCGACTGCAAGTGAATAGGGTTAGTCTTAAGGATTTTTTGCGCAGCTGCGTTTTTTTAATATTTTATTATTATTATCAGATTACTTTTTATCGAGTTCAAATGTTGAGTATGTTATGTTGCAGCATCTACATTGTATGACTAATTATAATACAACATATGCTCAATTATGTATGTGTATATAATATATATACGAGTTATAAAAAATATATTTTTGTAACCTTAGAATTTTCAATATCATATGTCATACCAGATTACTGAAAAATATTTGAATTTTTATTTGATATTTTTGATAAAGATAAATTCATTTCTATAAATAGTAATTCATTCGCAGAATAAGTTTTGAAAGGATTTTTAAATACAACTATTTAAGAAAAAATTTGATTGATTTGTTAGTTTACAATGATTAATATATTAAAATATGATTAAAATGATTAGATTTTAAACTTATTTTTGACAATCCATTAATGTGTTATCAAAGACTGCAGATATTTAGAATAGCAATACTTAAAACAGCTTTATTCGAATTTCAATCAGATGAATAATTGTTAAACCGTATTTTAAGCGCACTCTATTTTCAACCTCTTGTACTACGAGCTTTCAAAATATTCACTAGATAGCATTAAATGTATATAAAATGAATACATTTTGAGAAATCCCTTTGCACATTTTTTATTTTCCTTCATTATTGTTATATTCTGTTGTTTCGATGTATTCTCTGCGATATTCGTTTGTGTAAGTTGCATATTTATGTATGATTAATAAATAATTATAAATAATTTAACTATTAAAGTATATTTTGTATATTTGTAATCATAGCTTTAAAAAAGCGAAAAATATTTCACAATAATTTAGTAATTTTTTACTTTTCATATTATACCATTAGTTTTTAAAGTTTATATCCATACGATAGTGGAAGAGATTTCTACTCAAGCCAAAATACTTTATGGCTCTATTTTTATTATGCTGCCGAAAATGGTACATTCAACATTTTTAGTTTAAAATACAACTTAACGTTGTTTTTATAGTATTTAAATGAGTAACGTTAACATGTTGATTGTGGTAGATAAATGATAATTTAGTTGATACAAATAACTTTAAACAATGTGTTTTTGTGAGAAGTGCAATTCAAAAAGTAAAAAAAAATAAACATTCAAACTGTTTCGGGCATTTTATACGGATAAGGAAATCGATTTCCCCATGATAATTTGAATATATCATCGTCCCCATTCGTAAATTTCTTAGCAATCGACCTCTTATCGGAATAAAATTACCATAAAACTTCCGTCGGACAAGTGCAGATGCCACGAAAACAAAACGGAACACTAAGATGCCATCTTATCTCTAGCCTTGTAGCAATGAATAAAATCGATAAGCCCAACGGTTCTGAATGAGTAAAACAGTTTTTATTTTTATGTTATCGGGTATACAATTATTATTTTGTCGGTGAATTAATAATTTGTATAAAATTTAATTTTTTGCCTTTTATCTTCGGCGAATATAAAATTCATGATATTAAAAACTATTGTTGGCATACATTTGAAAGTCCCTAACAGTTTAATCTGTTTAACCAGTATAACTTTCGGTTACAAAACAGAGTGGATATTTTACTCAAAGAAATAATTCCAATGGATAATTGAATAAGTTAAAGATTATTATTTGTTTTAATAAGAATACAATATTTCAGTTTTACCTGAAAATTTCTGGATAACATTATTGATTGTGTCTTATTTTTTAAAATTGTTTATTGATGTATAAAATAGATACACTGTTCTGTACTTATTTCTTAACCTTAACAAGGTGGTCACGAAATAATCATCATTATTATCCATGATCTTCGTTTGCCGATAACTGAACTATACAAGTGATACATAAAAGTACTATACGTATATAGTAGATGTATTATTTTACAAATTTGATAAGATCTCGACAAATATTTTCGAAGATGTCTTTGGTAAAATAATTCTCGACATTTATAACACATTCATATTTTTTTCTATTAAAATAAATCAACGACGTTACAATTTAATCAAGTAAAAAGTTTTCGGTTTAAGGTTGTTTAGTTGCCGTTGTATTCTTACGTTTTTAAATTTGATACATGACACTTTAGATTAGATTTTATACTGTTGCAAAATGTATTTTAGCTTAAAATTTTGGATTATAATATTTTATAAAAAATACATGGAAAACTTGATGATATTTTTATTATGGTATAGTTTTTGGTGTCAATTTGTTTATTAGTATTTCTTAAAATTATTTTAAACGAATTGTAAATATAATAAATTATATAGATTCTTATGTGATTTAGTTTCTTTGTGAATTTTCTGTGCTTTATAGGTTTAGACATTTACTAAGTAATTAGTAGGTAGCAATTTTGTATTAATTATTATTTGTGAATAACTCATCATTATTTTAGATTCTGAACGGAGTGATGGAATCTATTGGTTTTACAACGATGTGTGTTTTTTTTTTATTTTAGATTCGGAACGGAGTGATGTAATCTATTGGTTTTACAATGATGTGTATTTATTTTTTTTATTTTTTTATTTATTTATTTTTTTTTCATTTTATTTTTTTTTTTATTTTTGTGTCTGACGACACCTTTTTTGGCAGTAAAAATGCTTCGATTTGCTTTTGTAGCAACTTTTCTGAAAGGAAAGTGAATCTAGTTGGTACTTTGGGGAGTCAAAAGTAAAAAATTTTCAATATTTTTTAAATGCGACGGGAAAAACCCTCAAAAAATAAGGGAAAAACGGGAATTTTTACGCAAAACCAGTTTTCGACAAAATCAAATTTTTTATTTTGCTATAACTCAAAAACTAATCGATATAAATACTAGAAATTTACACTAAATATTTAGATTAGCGTTCTCTATACACCGTTAAATTTTCAACTTTTATTGAGCAATTTATAGACAATTGAAATTTTCAATTTTTTCAATTTTTTTTTTAAAATAACGATAAAATTTTTTTGGCCGGCGAGAAAATCTTGAAAATTTAATACAAGGTTTCTTATAAGTTGTTCCTTAACTGATAAAAAAAAATCTAAAATCGTTAGTCACAATTTTTATTTATAAGTGCTCAAAGTTCCAATTTATACGAAATATGTAAAAATTGCGAAAATTTGCAAGTTATTTTGTAGATAAAAATTCATAAAATTTTTTCTGTTCATACTTAAGGTTCAATATTTTAACACTAGGTTATCTATAAGTTACTCTCCAAAAATCTTTAAAAAAATTTATACCGTACTTAGAGGAAAAAATTTTATAACTGTTTGAAATTTAAATATTTACGAAATTGCATAAAATAGCGATTTATTCTCAAACTGTTGACAACATCGCCTGAAAATAGCCGTGCGGTTCTAGAACATTCTATGTTCTGGAATATTCTAGAACGCACGAAAGGAAAAACCCCGGCCGGCGGTGACCGTCAATAAATAGGACGGACCGCGGCACGGCGGGTGTGTATTTTCGTCGTGCGCTTGATGAAGAATGTTTATATACAGTCCATTGTTGTTTTTTTTTTAATACATACAAAATAAAGTTCAGTGTTTTTTCTTATGTTTTGTTTGTGCTTTATTACAACTATTATACAAGCGAAGTTATTCCCTACCTAATCTAATTGGTAGGATTACGTCGCCAACATTTGGTCCTTCGGGCCGGATCCAGGTATTAGTTTCTTTTACTGTTTTAATCGGTTTAGTTGCTCGTTATGGCACCGTCAAAACAAGTGCAAGTTAGACGGGAATTGACACGAGCCCGTGTTGCGCGGGACACGGCGCTTCAGTCAATACGGAAAATTTACGAGTTGGCAATGGAAGCCGCCTTAGATGAACAAAAGCGGCCGATATTTCTTGCACGTCATAATGCACTAGAGCGCTCAGTGGACTTGTTTATGTCTGAACAACGTAATGTGCTATCATTGTTGGTGGAGTTGGAGGAGCATGAATCATTTGCACGAGAGGACGGCAAGATAACAGAAGAAATGGAACAACTCTGTGGAGAGATCCAGGTAATATTCAGTCAATTAAATGTAGTATCAAATAAAACGCGGGATGAAAGAACAGAGCAAGAAAATGTGTTTTCGGCGCGTATGTCAACGCTTCCAAAAATCGAGCTTCCAAAATTTGATGGTAGTCTAATTAGCTGGTGCGCGTTTCGTGACATGTTTATATCATTGGTACATGAAAACCGATCGATAAGCGATATTGAACGTTTTCATTATTTGATTTCATGTTTGTCCGGTTCGGCTCTGGATATTGTAAAAATGGTTCCATTAACCGCATATAATTACCAAATTGCTTGGCGTGCTCTATCAGAACGATACAATAATAAACGGCTACTCGCTACGGCACATTTTGAGAAAATATTTTCATTCGCGCGATCACAACGTGAATCGGTTGCTACATTATCAGCTTTCGTTAATACGTTCCGTGAAAATGTTGCCGCGATCAAGGCGTTGGGTGTTAACGATTTAGCCGGTTTTTTGTTATTTTATATCGGCGCTCGTGTAGTTGACCCCGAGACTAGGCGGTTATTTGAGGCAAGTGTACCGCAAAATAGTATACCAGTATTAGATGAACTATAAGATTTTACCGCACAACGTTGTAAGATATTAGAAAATACTGGGATGGAAATGACTGCAGTGTCGGTGAGTAACGGTAATTGTAAAAAGAACAAGGGCAACTCGCCGTTCGTGAAGACTTCTTTGGCGACTACCGCTTCTGCCAGGACCAAGTGTGCCCAGTGTAGTTGTGATCATTCATTATTTCGGTGTTTTATATTCAAAAAAATGCCAGTCACAGAACGACGAGAGCTTGTTGCGAATAAAAAATTATGTTTTGTATGTCTTGGTGCCGACCACCTAGTAAAGGCATGTCAATCAACATATAAATGTCGGTTATGTGATGGACGACATAGTACGCTGTTACATGTTGACTCTAAGCATACTATGGTAAACAACCAGGACACGAGCAAGGCTGGTGAAAACCCAATGACTCCGGTTAGTGGAATGAATGAAAACAGTTCTTCGTCATCTAGTTTTTCCGGTACAGCACAATCAGACATGCGAGTAGTCTTAGCAACAGCATTTGTGCGCATCAAAGATCACACAGGGAAATATGTGCCCATACGGGTTTTATTGGATAGTGGTTCTCAAGTATCGGCCATAACTGCGGAGTGCGCTACAAGGATGGGACTTCCGCGAATTAAAAAACGAACAGACATAGTCGGCCTTTCTCAGCAACCAGTGACAACAGTAAAAGGTGTAACCAGCTGTACGTTTGTTCCTGTCGCTGTGGATGTGCCTCAATTCCAGGCCAATAATGTCATAATATTACCGAAAATAACTACATTTATGCCAAATGTAAAATTGCCAGATTTTGTGCGTGAACGATATAAACACCTCCAACTTGCCGATCCAACTTTTGATGTTCCAGGTCCCATTGAGATGTTGATTGGAAGTGATTTATACCCGTTTATTCTTCAAACTCGTTCAGAAATTATTCATAGCCCTGGTTTACCGTCTGCACTAAGCACGCAGCTTGGGTGGGTTGTCGTAGGGACGGTGAACGACTCGACTAACTCCCCAATGACATCGTTATCAATCAGTACAACACCAGCAATTGATGATTTGATGAATAAGTTTTGGGCAGTTGAAGAACCTAATGATCCGGAGAAACCTTGTACAGAAGATGAAATCTGTGAAAAGTGGTTTTCTAGAACATTTTCGCGTAACCAGTCAGGGCGTTTCCATGTGGCACTACCATTTCGTGATGTCGTTCAGTCATATTCGAATGAATCCTCAAAACGAGAAGATATACAATGTGACGCGCACGCAATCGGTTTGGGTTCATCACGATCTATGGCATTGAACCGTTTATTTAATTTGGAGCGACGGTTAAGCAAAGATCCTGAACTACGTCATGCCTACCACGAGTTTATGCGGGAATATCTCAAACTAGGTCATATGAAACTAGCTCAGCGTCCTGGCGAATACTTTATTCCACATCACGCAGTAATGAAGCGCGACGACAAGGGAATACAAATTCGTGTTGTCTTTGACGCTTCAGCAAAAACGTCATCGGGACGTTCGTTGAATGATTGTTTACTGACAGGACCCAAACTACAGGCTGACATCACAGAAATTTTACTACGCAATCGTTTTCATAAGTTCATTTTCAGTGCGGATATAGTAAAGATGTACCGTCAAATCTACATTAAAGAAAACGACCGTGTATTTCAACACATACTATGGCGTGAGTCACCTGAGGCAGAAGTTCAAGAATATGAGTTATGCACAATTACTTACGGCATGAGTGCGGCTCCATTTTTGGCGATTCGCTGTCTAAGACAATTGGATTACGAGGAAGGCCCTGAGTTTCCATTGGCAAGACACCTGCTAGCTACGAGCACGTACGTCGATGATATCATCGCAGGAGCAGATACCGAAGAGGATGTAGTGCGTCTTCAGGGGCAAGTTGTCGCAATGTTGAAAAGGGGCGGCTTCGAACTCAAAAAATGGGCCAGTAACTGTCCTGCCATATTAGCAACAGTACCGGTGGAAGACCGCGCCAATTATCCATATTTTGAACCAACAGAAGGCAATCTCATCAAGGTGCTGGGATTATATTGGGATCCCAGAGAAGATACGTTTGGTTATCGACTGGATATATCTAAAGTGCAATCCACCAAACGTTCGATTCTATCAACCATTGCACGAATATATGATCCTGTTGGAACACTGGGACCAACGACATTCTGGGCCAAGAGCTTCATGCAGCAACTATGGTCTCAAAAACTAGAGTGGGATGTTTCAACGCCAAGCTGTATTACCAGTAAGTGGGAAAATTTTATGGATAAACTACCCTCAGTGAAAGATATAATTATTCGCCGACACATTAATATTAAGCATGCAGTGGAAGTACAATTGATAGGATTTGCCGATGCTTCTCAGAAAGGTTACGCTGCTACTGTTTATTTACGAGTCTTGGATCATCAAGGTCACATCCAGGTACATTTCGTGACTTGTAAATCAAAGGTGGCTCCACTAAAGTCATCACTAGTAGACCACACACTGACCATACCCAGATTAGAACTATGTGCAGCTGTATTGTTATCAAGAGTCCTTTCCCGCACGCTAACAGTTCTCAAAGACGTGGTGCATATCAATCGTGTACGGGCATTCTCCGATTCCACAATTGTCCTGGCGTGGCTACAAGCTGAACCCAAAGCATTTAAGATGTTTGTTAATAATCGTGTACAAAAAATCAAGAAATTGCTACCTCAAGCTGAATGGAAGCATGTGAGTTCTCAAGAGAATGCGGCAGATCCAGCGTCTCGTGGAATCATGCCAGATGAGATGAGACAGTGTGATTTACACTTAAATGGTCCGTCATTCTTACGACTACCAGAAGATCAGTGGCCATCGGTGTTATTACCGGAAGTCTTGCTGGATAAATTACCAGAAGGCAAAAAAAACATACAAAGGATATTGCACTCACAAGAAAATTTTAATTCGAATACTTTTATACAACGTTTTTCATCGATATCAAGAATGCAACGGACACTTGCATATTGTATACGTTTCATAAATCGCTGTCGCAAAGGGAAGGTCACGCTTGGAAATTTGACTCATGCGGAATTAGAAAACGGGCTTACTATTGCCATTAAAATCACGCAGAACGTTTATTGGAACCAACTACAAAAACAATTGAAGCGGAAATCAACCACGGTAACACCCAATGCATTAGCTCACCTTTCTCCTTTTCTCGATTCAGAGGGGATTATCCGAGTCGGCGGGAGGCTGCGATTCTCATCCCTTCCTGAAGAAACTAAGCACCCAATATTGTTACCAAAAATGGCACATTTAACTAGATTGATCATTTTGCACACACATTTATGTCTACTTCATGCGGGTCCTAAGTTGGTGATGAATATGATTCAACGAAAATTTTGGATTGTGTCATGTAGGTCAATCACTCGTCAGATAATTCATTCGTGCATCCCATGTACTCGATACAGAGCCGTTTGTCCACAACCACGAATGGCAGATTTGCCAGAAGCTCGAGTACAAGCCAATCGTCCATTCGCGTTCGTGGGAATGGATTACGGTGGCCCATTTACAGTGAAGCAGAGTCGACTTCGAAATACAAAGACTAGCAAGGCGTACCTAGCATTATTTATATGTATGTCCACAAAGGCGGTACACTTAGAGGTTGTATCCGACCTTTCCTCTGAAACCTTCCTCGCCGCTTTTGATAGATTCATCGCCCGTCGTGGTATCCCCAATGAAATACACTCGGATTGCGGTACTAATTACGTCGGAGCTGCGCGACAATTGAAGTCATTATTTCACGAAGCAGATTTACAGAACCGTCTCCAGTCTCGAATACCTTGTCGTTGGAAATTTAACCCACCAGCAGCTCCGCACTTTGGGGGATTGTGGGAGGCGGCCATCAAAAGCGCCAAGACCCATTTGCGTAAGGTTATAGGCTCTCAAGTCTTTACAATGGAAGAGTTCTGCACACTCGTTATCCGAATTGAAGGGATCTTAAACTCGCGACCACTGACCGCGATTTCTAGTGATCCAAGTGACCTTAGTGCTCTTACCCCAGGTCATTTTTTGATTGGTCAACCTATTATGGCGTTACCAGAACCAGATATAACTCTTACCCCGGTAAATCGTCTTCGGAGATGGCAACTTATACAGCAAGCCCATCAATCATTCTGGAAGAGATGGACGCGGGAGTACCTGCACACATTACATGGTCGTCAGAAGTGGTATGTTCCCAATCCATCGTTAGAAGTTGGAGATTTGGTCACAATTAATTCACCCAATAGTTCACCTATGGTTTGGCAGCTTGGACGTGTCATCGAGGTGCATCCAGGGGCCGATCAAATAGTCCGTGTTGCCACAGTAAAGACTGCGGACGGAATTATAAAGAGACCAGTGGTTAAGCTGGTAAAGCTACCAGTGACCCCATAAGAGAGAAGGTAATTCTCTCAACAGTTATGTATTTTGTTGTTTTTTTATTATTCTAATACCATGTTAACATTAAAAAAAAAGAGAGGAGGCTATCATTTCTTTTGACATTTTTTATTTTTATTTTGTAAGAAATTTGCGTCTGATTTTGTATTTTGAAAGACATCTCTTTCAAAGGCGGGAGGATGTTGACAACATCGCCTGAAAATAGCCGTGCGGTTCTAGAACATTCTATGTTCTGGAATATTCTAGAACGCACGAAAGGAAAAAACCCCGGCCGGCGGTGACCGTCAATAAATAGGACGGACCGCGGCACGGCGGGTGTGTATTTTCGTCGTGCGCTTGATGAAGAATGTTTATATACAGTCCATTGTTGTTTTTTTTTAATACATACAAAATAAAGTTCAGTGTTTTTTCTTATGTTTTGTTTGTGCTTTATTACAACTATTATACAAGCGAAGTTATTCCCTACCTAATCTAATTGGTAGGATTACGTCGCCAACAATATGGTTAATGACCAGTAAATTTACAAAATGTATATAGTATATGAATGGGACATTATCAGAATGGTAAAAAATATGTTTTTATACAAAAAAAGAATGGAGATTGTATGTGAAGGGGTCTTCTGCTAAATGATAATTTATAATACGGTAAGAATAGTACTAAATGGGACGTTCCTAGGAAATGGATACTCATAGTTCCATAGATTGAAATTAGTACGTCCTAGTGTAACCTATACTAGAAGTTATCGGTATAATCCTACAATCTCAATGAGAAAGTAATACATCTTATATGGGACATACTAGTATTGTTAGAGTCTCAATATTGTAAGACATAAAATAACAAATACTCAATTCTAAATATTATTTTAAGTAGAAAGATTTATTATTAAAAAAAATAAAAATATATAATTCATTAAAATGTAACGTAAATATAATTAGATTAGCGACATTTGACGTAAAATATTTCGCTACTTCCCAAAAATAACACGATAATAAAATGTAAATGATTCATGTGATAAATAATTTTGACAATTATTATACATTAAATGAAAAACATGATAAAATGCAAAATTGTGGATTGAATTCCGAAAATGACAAATTGAGAGTGGTGTATACCACGCACAGTTAATACCTATAACAAAGCTAAAACAAGCTCAACAGCATTAATTTGTCAAAGTATAAATGTATTATTTCTCAATAATAGGCAGTAAGTTCTGCTTATTAAAATGAAAATTACTATCAAATTACTAAAATGCTGTTAAATAATTCAACTTTTTATTTTTAAAACGTATGAAACATTAAAAGCACATAACTATAATTTATATAGTTTACAATGAGCAATTATATAATTAGTACAATAGACAGTAGACACTTATAAATTAATATTATAATTATAAACTGCATACATTTAGAACTTCGCGTGTTCAGTACATATGTCTAAAAATATTACGGATGGTGTTGTAAAAAATTAGGTGGTTAGATTTTCTAATCTCTTTAGGCGATCAGTCCCCAGTCTACTTCTATGTTAAAATATTATTTCCACGCGTCATACCTCGTCAGTTAACAAATATAAAATAATTTTCATCTGCAATCTCTATTGGGTAAGTAAAAGTCATTATTTAATCTATATAATATACATTATAGATTATAAAAGAAATTTAAAAGTATGAGCACTATTCGCAACTGGTCGGACCGCTGGGATAGTACTGAATTTTAGTGATGGCGTATCTCACAGTGTCCCAATTTTTGAAGGATATGCTATACCTTCTGCTACCCAACATTTAGATTTTTCTAGCCGTGATTTCAGAGATTACCTAATGAAAATGTTATCTGAACGTCGTTACAATTTTGAAACTACCATTGCATGAGACATTATTGGTGATATTTGAGAAAAATTGTGCTGCGTTCCTTTAAACTACGAACAAGAAATGTCTACCGTTACTTCGTCTTCCACATTGGAAAAATCCTAAAAATTATCTGATGGACAAGTCATCACAATTGGAAATGAAAGGTATAA
The DNA here is from genome assembly GCA_034509805.1 of Sipha maydis. Lineage (NCBI taxonomy): Eukaryota > Metazoa > Arthropoda > Insecta > Hemiptera > Aphididae > Sipha > Sipha maydis. The sequence continues at coordinate 282,522 of JASXSY010001496.1, read as the reverse complement.
AATGTGTTTTTTCTTATATCTTTATTTCATATACTGTTTTCTTAAATATATTTTTTAATAATTTTAGATTCCGTTGCAAAGAAGCTCTTTTCCAACCTTTACACTTAGGAATGGAGGCTCATGGTATCCACCAAATCATAGATAACTCTATCATTAAGCGCCGATGTAGATTTTCGTAATCAAATGCACTCTCATATTGTTAAGTCCGAAGTCAACACTCTATACACAGGTTTTGCTGCAAAAATGCACACATAAATTAATATTTTAGCTTCAGGCACAATAAAAGGAGAGAATTTCTAGACCAGAAAGAAAACACTCTATATGGATTGGAGGTTCTATGTTAACTTATCTGCCAAGCTTCAAACCAATGTATATCTCCAATACCGAGTACACCAAATCAGGACCGTCTATTGTGCATAGAAAATGCTTGTAAAACATTTATATTAACAAATGTTAATAATAATTATTAAAAATGTTTATTGTTATGGTAAAAAAATATGTTATTTTTATTGTACTGTATGCGTGTCGTGCAATGTGTGTAAATGTGTATGTAACAAAAAATCTATTAAGTTAATAGTGTTACAATTAATGGATATATTAATATGAAAGAGAGCAAATATTACGTGCTCCACGTAGAATTGCCGTATTCAGGTCTATAGATTTGACGAGTCTAAGCCGCTTGAAGCTTTCGTGAACGTGTTACTAAAATTTATATCAGAGTCAGTTAAAAATAAACATTTGTCTTTGTACGTAATTTGTTTTGAATTAATCATCTCTTGGTTTTTGTTTTTCGAACAATGTTAAGTAAAACCTCGGTATCTCGAAGTTCCTATCCATCGATTTTTTTTTTCAGCCCCGATCATTCAGTATTGGACTTACCTTTTAAGTTATTTCACTAATGTAATTATGTTTATCGTTGACTTCTTTGTAGTGGCTCATATTTCCTTCGATGTTGATATTGCAAAAATATTTATGTAGGTGATATACTACAACACTAAAGTGAGTAGCTCTGAAGAACAAGATATTACGACAAACGATATTTTCAAAATCTAAATTCGTAGCAATTTTATCGTAGAGAATCGAATAACTAAAATATATTCTAGTTTGCTTCTACCTACAGTTAATTTCTGTTGTCACATAGAAACCGAATACTCGAATACATAAATCACAACAATATTAGCCAACTTTTTTTTTTAATCAAATATGAAAATTGTTAGCTAAAATACGTATTCAGTTTAATACTTTATTGGACGATAGTAAAGTTTGGTTTACATCCATATCCATTGCAGAAGTGTAGAGCATAAGTATTTTTTTCCTTGAGGTTACGGGATCAGTTCCAAGGAACGCGTCCTTTTGTTTTTTTTTTAAGTTTTGAAAAACTTAACCAAATTAATTAAAATTTCCTATTAAAAGTGAAGGAATATATTGAAATTTCTTTCGTTTTTTAAAAAAACAAGAATGATTTTAATATTTTCTTTTAGATTCTGAACGGAGTGAAGAATGTATTGATTTTACAATGATGTGCGTTTTTTTTTTTTTTTTTGTGTCTGTCGACACGATTTGGGGCAGTAAAAATGCTTCGATTGCCTTATGTAGCAACTTTTCTGAAAGGGAAGTGAATCTATTTGGCACTTTGGGGAGTCAAAACTAAAAAATTTTCAATATTTTTTAAATGCAACGGGAAAAACCCTAAAAGATTTTGGGAAAAACGGGAGTTCTTACGCAAAACCAGTTTTCGACATAATCAATTTTTTTATTTTGCTATAAATCAAAAACTAATCGAAGTAAATACTTGAAATTTTCACCAAATGTTAAGATTAGCGTTCTCTATACACCATTAAATTTTCAAAGTATTTTGACTTTTATTGAGCTATTTATAGATAATTGAAATTTTCAATTTTTTTGATTATATTTTTTTTAAACAACGATAAAATTTTTTTGGCTGCCCAGAAAATCTTGAAAAATTAATACAAGGTTTCTTATAAGTTTTTCCTTAACTGATAAAAAAAAATCTAAAATCGTAAGTCACAATTTTTTTTTATAAGTGCTCAAAGTTCCAATTTATACGAAATATGTAAAAATCACGATAATTTGCAAGTTATTTTGTAGATAAAAATTCATAAAATATTTTTGTTCATACTTAAGGTTCAAAATTTTAACACTAGGTTATCTATAAGCTACTCTTCAAAAATCTTTAAAAACATTTCTACGGAATTAGAGGAAAAAATTTTATGACTGTTTGAAATTTAAATATTTACGAAATTGCATAAAATAGCGATTTATTCTCAAACGATTTTAAATATTTGTTATAATTCAAAAAGTATAAGTCGCAGATTTTTGAAATTTCTACCAGCTGTTAAGATTGGTATTTCCTTTATGTCATATTTTTTTCAAAATATTATATTGATTTTTAAGCCACTTATAGGCATTTAAAATATTCGATTTTTTTACATTTTTTTTTTTTATAATCGGTGATAAAAAAATATTGGCTCGTACAAAATACTTGAAAATGTAATAGAAGATTCCCTAGAAGTAGTTCTTAAAGTCATTCAAAAGTTATTAAAATCCAATGGCACAATTTTTTTTTATAAGCGTTTGAACAGCGAATATTGACATAAAATTACATGTAAAATATAATATAATGTATAATATTCTAGACTGACAAAGATATTGGTTTTTTTTAAAATGCTCTAACTCAAAAACGAAAAACTGCAACAACTTGAAATTTTCACCAAATCTTTATATTGACGTTTTCTATACATGGTTAAGTTTTCAAAGTATTTTGACATATTTTGACTTGTTTATAGACAATTTTTCTAAATTTTTCGTTTCAAAATAAAATATACTTATTACAATATTTATAAATAACAATGTATTATATTCTAGACTAACATATCATCTCCGTTCAGAATCGTTTTTCGTATACAATGATACCTATCATTGAATTCAAATTTAACAAATCCATTATAATGACCTATCCTATGAAGAGTCGCACTCCATCCCCAAGTGTACAGCAGAGCGAGGCCCATCCGGTTCTTTTTTAATTTTAAATTGAAATTTAACTGCTTGTCGAAGATACATTAGTATTTATCGTGGAAATACCACCTAAATTGATATATGAGAATTTGTATTGTAAAAATCTTTGGATAGACAACACTGTTTATAATACAATAACAGAAACAAAATTGGAACATATAACAGTCCACAAGTGATGATTACTTTACAAACAACTAAACCTGTATTAAATGTAATGTGTGACATTGATAAATGATTTTATATGTTATGATGATCAACATGATTAAAACGCTTTAGAATCGTGGAACATAAAGTTATTTTACTTTTCAAAAATTATTCTCAGAGTATGTAATATTAAATTTATTTTATTTAATACTAGCTAAAAATTATATAATAATAAAGCTTGACTATATTCTTATACCGAATAATAAAAATATTATAATTGCTTCTCGGATCCAATTATGTTAAGTGTGAGCTCTTAAATTAGAAGACTATTATGAAACAATTATTTTGGTTACGAAATGCAATAAATGTCTAACCATCGACGGTACGGTATATTTTTATAATATTTTCAAATAATATAATCATGGTACAAAAAAGTATAAAAAATTAAATCTGAAGTTTAATACGAAATAAAATAAAATTCTCAAAAATTACTCCTTGTTATGAATTCTCTAGGTTTCCAAATAGATCTGAACAATCTTTGATTTTGTTTTGAGGGATATACAATATATCTCATATATATACAGATAAATCAAAGTTTCTATATGTCGATTTTTTTTTTTCAGTTTAGATTATTTAGTATTGGACTTACGTGTTAAGTTATTTCGGTAGGTATATCGAATTTCCATATGTCGAATTAATAAGTCGAAGTAATTATCCAATACCCATCGTCTTTTACGGTTCTGTAACTCGAATATATGACAGATTAGATAAAGTATGAAATTCCCAGACTATAAAATATAAGATAAATGACCTTTTACATGGAATATATACTACAAGAAGTATTTGAAGAATTATTTCCAAAGAATGGCTTGAATATCAAAGAAAACACTCCGATTTCAATATTTCATATCAAGAATTTTTGAATATTTTTGGATACTTTGAGTACATCAGAAAGTTTAACCGATGCAGAAAGTTTTAAAACATCTAATATTCTCAATGAACCCGGTACAGATTTTGCCGACGAAGCAATCTAAGGGGAAAAAATTGCTATTGTTGAACCTTTTATACATGGTGCTCAAGCTAAAAATTAAGTGCATGAACTTCGAAGTTACGTCCAGCAACAGTCAGGAGTTTTTGACAATATTTTTTCTGCATTTAATATTTTAGGTATTTATATATTTAATAACATTATGTAAACTTCCCTAAATGACGAATATTAATAATATGTATTCAATATATAAATATATTATATATTAATAATATAATATAGTATACTGGTAAGTTATTCGTAAACAAATTTTATAAAACTATAAAAATTTTAAAAAATATTTCAGTAAATGATACATTTTATGAAATTGGCAAGAAAGAAAGAAAAACTGTAACAATTGCACAGCAGAATCAATTTACAATTTTTAAAGAAAAATGTGTACAAATTAATGATGTAGCGGATAATTTAATTTCACTACAAGAAGTAGTCCGCATCTTTTCTAATTTAGGAGGACAGGATATGATCAGTGCACTTATACGCAGCTTTATAAGGCTAATACATGTAAGCGTAAAAAGGCGGTAGAATTTGTAAATCTAAATACCATTTCAGCTTACCTTGTGAAAATAAATTAAAAATAATTCTAAAATGTAATAATATCAATAAAATAATAAATTATTACTTACTTACATATATGTTATACTTTGTTCTAAAATATTTATAATATAAAAAAATGTATATTAAATATAATTGTTTTATAGTATTCACTGTTTAATAAATATGTAGTAACTAATAATAAAATTATACTAAATTATTACTTAGTAAAACATTGTACATTTATTATTATAACAATTATTTATTTCTGTTGGAGATTCAAATTGTTCGGGCAGGACCAAATTTCCCGACCATTATCCGATATTCCATATTGTCCGTAACATGTATATATTTCATTCATCATATATATCGTGTGATTATAGGTTAGGTTAGGTACTCTACCCCACGCCACTATCAATATGCGCTACACGGTTACGACATGTACCTACCTAAAATGTATGTCCAGTAATTATACGGTAAATAATGTTATTCATAGTGTTGTGTATATGCTCGTGTTAAACATACACTTAGTGATTTTTATAAACTTCTTAAATACAGTACACATAAACATTAATGTTTAGCGTTCGTAACAGATAAGTAAATGCATATGGGATATGGGTTATATATTCATGATTGTTTTCTCAAACACGGTCACATTAATTTTTTTTATTATAATATTATGGCCTGTTATGATTATGACGATGTAATAATAAACTGTTGTAAATTATATGCAACCACGACCGTACACAACGTTGCCCGACAGTAACATTATTGCAATTATCGACGTAACATGTTGTGGATTTCTATAGCGTCTGTGGCCACAATACTACTATCGTATTAATGTTTAATTAAATATTTGTACAATTTACGATTTTACACGGTGTCACGCAGATACTCGTCCACAGGAGCGGATTTAAGGCACTGCGATATATGCGGCCGCATAGGGCGGCAAATTTTGAAGGGCGGCAAAATTATGTTGAAGATTTATTTTGATTTTGTAAAATTAGGTACATAATTTTTAAAATTGTATTTATCACTTCAAAATCTTGAAATTGTGGATTTTGTATTTGTTTATTTTTAGCAAAATAATATTTCTATTTTCACAGGAACTAGTCTACGACAACGACGATAGTATTGTATTATAGCTTATCTTATTGTTTAAGAAATGTCTCGTAATACTATAATAAGCAAAAATTGCATATTAGATAGGTATTGAAAAAATTTATTTATTTGAGGATATTTTATTAAGAGGTAGTAAGTTTTTTTTAGATAGGGGCGGCAAATTTAATTTGGCATAGGGGCGGAAAATTGTTAAATCCGCCCTTGCTCGTCCACAAAGCAACGTCGAATTTTACGTACAGATATTTTACTAATTATAATAATTTATATAATTATACGACGACCGCGCACGTAATTATTGTCTCGTCTCGATAAAAACGCGAATCTCTCATACGGTCTTTAACAATAACTCGAGTTCATAAAATGTATTATAATATTTTAGTATGCCTATATATGTATATACGTAATATGTTTGTATTATAGTTTTAACAAAAAACGATAAATCAAATCAATAATTTGTGTTGGACAACTTAGTAAAATGTATAGTCGATATATATTAATACTGTATATACATAGGGTCAATAAGATTCAAGAAAAACGTACATAGAAAAAATAATATTATAAAATAAAAACTGAAAATATTAAAGTTACCGCAAAATAACAGTAAACCATAGCATTTTAAAAACAATTTCGAACACGGCGGATTCAGAACCATATAAGGGGTAGTCGAAAGCCTGTATGTATAATATTATATTTAATGCTCATGTATACATAATATTAATACTGATATTATAATATATTATACTATAATAAATTATATTATTAATAATATAATATATTTTAGTATTATATATATTTCTAAAAAAAATCGCTTTAAGAGGATTTATTAATTTTTGACGTAATTCCCATGATTTATAAAGAGTACTAGAATTAGATCAAATGTGACCTTATAGTTTGGTATCCTGTAATAAGTAAATACTTACGTTAATAGTTAAATTTTTAAAACACAAAAAAAGCTGATTGAAATACAAATAATCTATTACTTTAAAATTATAAATAAAAATAAAAATGTTAAACAGTCGAACGATGTACGTCATTACATCTCTGATCGATTTACGTTGTACGCAATACGAATTACTCATAAAAACTATAATTCATGGCTCACGCAATACCCACACACGCGTTAACCCATCGAGACACGTAAAATAAAAAATGTCGATAAATCCAACGACTCGTCATCAAAATACTACGTATCTTTATAATGCTTAGTAAGTTCCAGAAAGCTCTTTCACAACGGTAAATCTAAGTATGGTTAGTATATAATATTAGTATTACAGTAGGTAAGAATCTTATAAGTTATAAGTATCGTTACTTCTTGTTTAATGGATATATAAAGCGTATATTTTACCGTAGATCTTAATAAAATAAAGATACTTCACTTTTACAATCTACTTTTATCATCTCCTCTTTGGTTATCCCAAAAGGTCTACTGAAATTATCTATATCCTACAGCTTCCTGGTCATTTTTCTCACTGTTACATATTTAGATGCAGCGAATGAAACTCTGTAAGCTGTGAAAAAATAAAAAATGTGCTATTAATGTATTTTTGTTTCTGTGCTATAGTTATAACCATGAATTTTCCGCATTTAACCGCTGTAATAAACAATATATATATATTCCCGAAATGCATATTTTCCGTGATATTGATGGAAGCAACGGAATAAAAACATCAAATCTATTACACGGAAAAAACCCCTGAAAAAACTAAACAGTTGATTTAACAATTTTTATAATTTAAATAACAATAATTTAGAGCTATTTATATTATAATATTAAGTATTGTTAAAAATAATAAATTTAATTAGTTATATTATTTTGGTTGGTTTAATCACACAATATTTTACTATTTTTGAACAAATATATACAACTATATTATAAACTTTATTTTGTAGTTGTAATAGCCCAAATATAAATTAAATAAATGTTTCCAAGAATTCATAATAACTAATTTAATAGTTGATGAATTAAAAAATTGACTTAACCGTTTAAATGCTTTCAAATTAGTTTAACTAGTGTGTGGTTGTAAGTTTGACATACATGTATAGTTTAAGTAACTACTAATTATAATTCACACTAGACAGATAAATTGAAAATGTTTGTGATTAAAAAATAATATTTGATTATACTTGCTATATTTTAAATTAGTCACCTCAGTCATATATTATAGTAAATCATAGAATGGAACAATATAAAAAAATGTTAAAAAATAAATAAATATTAAATATTCAAATGTTAAGTCAAAACAAATTTAATTAAATTCTGGAAATAGTATAAATAGATACATAAATACAATTTAAAATATAAAATAAATAATAATACATTAAGAATCATGTTTTACATATAAAAAAGTATTTATTAGCAAATTAATATTTCATAAATATATGGTAAAAATTCTAAAACTTGTTTTGCTGGATTGATTTAGCATAAGTAAATTAATTTTCTATCCGTATAAAATAATATATAATAATCCTCCGTGTGTCGGACGTAATTGGCTTATGTGATAGCAAGATAAAAATTATACTTATCGAAGACTACTAAAAACAAAATAAAGTGAAAATCGAAGGTCGCCTGAAACTCCGTGGTTAAATGATATAGAATGGATAAATGCAATGCCATGGTCTTTTAATCATGAAGCCATTTAATGAAATCGTTTCGAAATAACCATTCTGAGTGACAGAGGTCAGGTGAATAAGTCCATATTTCTAAAGATAGTTGATATAGTAGAACCAAATGTCATAACATAGTAGGTTGAGCTTTTATTGATGTGACTTCCTTATTTATTATTTATAAATCATGTTTAGAATTTCCAATTTATATATTTTATTGCTACAAAGAAAGTCTTATAAAAATCTTGTATTTAATTTTTGAGTCTTGCAAATAAAAATTGAGAATTTTATGAATTTATTACCATAGTAATGTAACGGATTTGTATCATTTTGTCGAAATTTAATATACAAACATTTGTTTTAAAATTAGGCTTAATTTTTTTCTTTATCGGTTACAGTTTCAAAATTATTTGTCAAATTAATATTATTTTATTGCAATTTATGAAAAAAGCTAAAAAAACAAACATGACGATTTCTAAAAATAATTAAAAAAAAAACTAATAAAATATTATTCTATACATAAAAAATATTGATTAAAGTATTCAGTGCAAATTTCGAATCTTAACGGTAAATATTTTTTAAGTTACGAACTAATAAAATTCGAGTTAGTCGAAAACCGATATGCCGTAAATGTAAATATTAGCAATATTTTTTATAATTTTTCGGCAGTTTCTTTAAATGATTAAGAAAGTGTTTGGAAATTCATAAAATTACTTCCTTTCTAAGTACCTACTAAAACCAATTTCCTATCTTTAACTTTTTATTTGTTGTTGATCGGAGCAATCCTTTTAGTCTAAAGCGAGTACACAGACAAAAAACACATCATGGTATAACTAATACATTACTCGTTTCACTTATAACCTAACATTGATTGAAATAAATCTTATATATTTCTTCAATACAATGTGTTAAAACAAAATAATAATAATTTAGGAGTAAAAAATATCTTAATGGGTTAAAAATGAATGAATACCCAATGAAAAAATGAACAATTTTATAATTTACTCGAATACATTCTGTATAATAATGATTTGTAGAAACTATGCCATTGATAATAAAACATTTTTGATGTATTACAATTATAAGCACTGTAATCATAATTAATTGTTTTACGCCATTAAGAAAATCTACGAGTTGTATCCAAGGCCATTTCATTCCCGCTAAGTCCAGTAAAGGATTATCACTGGTGTGTAACGCGAACGTTTTTAAAAGATCTATCAAACCCTGACGCGGGCTGTTTCATATGCCGTCGTCTCACAGTTAAAAATATACCGTACAAAATCGACGTGTCATAACTCGACTTACTCGGACTCGCAGCATGAGCGGATCCCATGCGAATGGAAGTTCACCAAGGTCATAAAAATAAATGTTGACAGATTTAGTACAATATTGTCACGTTATTTTTGAGGACGTCTAAGCCCTCCTAAAGCACCCATACTTACGCCTACGATCAGCTATATTGTATAATTTCTCCTATAAAGTGTCCCGACCACAAGTAGATGCTAAATGCGCCCTTGACTCGCACACGTTTATCGGTTTCGCAAGCTCTTCCCTGGTGACTATTACGCAAACGACATCTGTCGGACCGTCACGGGTGTATTACGCGGTACCGAAATAAGCTATCATCGCAGCGATGAAAAAATAAAGCGATACATTTTTTTTCTTCTAACATAAAAAACACGAGCGCTTTAAATACAATTAACTATCGGCGAATACGAGACTACCAAAATATCTACAATCGTGCATAAAGTTGAACGCATTTCGAAACCGACTTTTTAACGCCACTACTCATGTATTCATGGCTCGGGTCTGCTAGGAAAAACATTTGGTTTTTAGACCGCTAATGACAATTATTATTACTAACAGTAAGTCGGCCTATGTGATACGTCTACGATTTATCACGTGTTAACGTAAACGTACTCTTTTAATTCTAGCACTTTGTTCGATTACCGATTGTTTTTGCATCGTCGTAACACTGTTGCGTTATTGATGTAGAATAAATTATTTCTATTGTGTGTTCCACCTAATATGTGTCGTACGACAAATACGACGTACGACTATTCAGAACTTAACATTAAGGACATTAACATTCAGCAGTGGCGCCGCGCAAAGGAGAACGCAGTGTTGCAGATCTGCATCAAATCGAATACGCAGTGTCGTAACTAAGGTAACTACTCGAGGCCAGCGGCGTTATTAAGAATTGGTTTTGGGGTGGAATATAAATTTATATTTATTGATACAGTGGAGAGCTAGCCCCCCACATCCTCTTTTGGTCATTAAGTTTCATAGATTACAATATTCATTATTTACTATTAACTATATACTTACAAATTGACGTGGATGTCATAGTGAGTACATAGAAATAAGAAATGCTTAAATATATGAAAGTTTTAATTAATTCAGAAAACAGTTTAACTTTCTTACCACATTGCTAGGTTGGTATTCTGAATGATATTTTTTTAAACTGTCTTCTTGAACGACTTGATAAGTTTCTTTAACTTTTTTTAAAAAAAATTAAAGAAAGACATCTAACTGTTTTTTCATTTTTAATTTAATAAAATATTTTATTAGGACTATTTGGTATCGGTTATTTAAGAGAATTACAATTTAAAGACATTAATTATAATAATTATTTTAACTTTTATTGCTGTTATTATATAACTGATAATATACATTAGTTAGTGTTGCTCAAGGTTAGTAAAAATGTTCAAAAATTGACATTATACCACAGAATAAATCATATTTAAAATATTATTATGTGTTTCTATCAAGAGAATGCTTAGATGGTTGAGTGGAGTGACAAGAGAAGATAGAATAAAGAATGAATACGTGAGAGGTAGTGTTGGTGTAGCGCCAATTGTGGACAAGATGAGAGAAAATAGGCTGAGATGGTTTGGGCATGTGATGAGGCGAGAGGAAACGAATGCAGTAAGAGTGGTTATGAAGATGGACGTTGAAGGGAAAAGAGGAAGAGGAAGACCAAAAAAGAGATGGTTGGAGATTTTGGAGAATGACATGAGGGCTGTCGGTGTGTGCAGAGGAGATGTGATTGACCGAGTAAAGTGGAGGTGTAGGACAAGGGTGGCCGACCCCAAATAGTTGGGAGGAAGGCGAAGTAGAAGAAGAAGATGTGTTTCTATCAATAAAAACACATAATTTAGTCAATAGAAAACACTATGATTTAGCCGGTTAAAAATGATAAAAAATTAACAATAGCCGTTAATTTTATCTTTTAACTATGGTAATTTCCATAAATTTTTATTTCTTAAAATAAAATGAAAATCTTAAAATCATTAAAAGCCAAGTGCTTACGGAAATTAATTAATTAATATTTTTCTTAAGAAAAGGCTCTGGAGGAGATATATTCCCATATCCCCCCCCCATAGTTACGCCACTGCTCGAGGCCTGTGTGCAAATCAAAATCTTGAGGCCCGAGGCCTGTGTGCAATGCACACTTTGTACACCCGGTTTTTACGGCACTGCGAACACGTGTTTGTGATCAGTTTTAATAGCGCCATTGTGTTCTAACAATCATCGGGTAAACGAAGCGTTGAGCGATCAGAATAACATCCATAAATATTTATTTATTTAACATACGTACAAAACGTAAAACGGTTAATTTTAATTTTCAGGTCTTGCTCTAATTTATTTTTATTTGCACACAACGCAGTTGCCATCGACATTCTCGTGGGCCGTTGTTTTTGCACGAGAATACGTGAAATATACTCGATGTTTTATTTATATGTTCGGCAGGAATCGTGACCGTAATAATAATATCACGACGTTATTGACGTCCCACGTTTAGCATTATGTGCGTGCACCTACCACATTACTTCGCGCGCATCCATCGCGTTCAACTCAGATTTTCGTTATCAGATTAATATTAGATCGGGCCTCCGTGTAACAGTTCGTAGTCTCGTTATCGGAGGCCGCCGACGTTGATTTTAATTCAATTGATTATAGTAATACAACGCCGCGTATTGTTTTCATTTTACATTATAATCAACGGTTATTTTCCCGTCGGTTCTCACTCCGTTGACACTACAGTGTCGAGGTCGACCGACTGCAGCTATAAATTATGATAATAACCGCATCAGCCATATACTGACCATATTATATCTATACATTTCCCTCCGTAAACCGTAAGTACTGTAATTTTTACGTTATACTAGAGGAGCGAATCGAATAAAATGATGTACAACGTAATACGCTTTACGATACGCTGGGCGAAAAACGATGCCGAGAGCATTTAGTTTCATAGCAACAATAATGTTATGTTAACAAATCTTAATTACTAAGAATTCGTGAAGAATTGTTTGATTTGAGAAGCGAATCGTCGTAGACCGAAGCGGAATTTTGATATAAATGTAAGACAATTTAAATAATACATTTATTTAAAACTATGATTGGCCTTGCATACAAGTATATAATTTATTACACATGGTTCAGCACGAATTTAAAATTCACTTATCCGTTATGATTTCTTCCCTCATTTATCGATACCTACTAGTAATAACTGCAACCAGAACTCATTAAAATGTAAAGTAATTGCATTTTGAAATGTACACGGATTAATCGGTACGACAACTGTTGTAAACGCTGTAGTTAAATTTTTCACGGGTTCTATCTTCGGTCACTTAACACTATGTTCACCGCTCTGTTCCGTATGACCGTGATAAAGTAACGACTCGAATTCGGAGCACTTAAATTACAATTCAATGAATGTGTATATCAGATGCGATTTCGAACTCTTTTCGTACGCGTAAAATCTCACTCGCAAACTTTTTTTTTCACTCTTCAAAAACCACGTATTCTAGGTAAAAAATCCGGTAAAACAGTAAAGCTCTCGAGTTTGAGTAACAAATGTGTCACGAAGATGTATAGCTCATGAGCTAGTCAACTCGGAGTCAACTTTTTGAAATGAACTGTAGAAGTTGAATCAGTATTTCAAAAATCGGTGACTCAGTTTAACCAATTTATCAAATTTAATTCACCAATCAGTAATCACTAACCTCACAAACTGAACACGTCTCTCGACAACTCTTCGACTCTCGGTTGATGTTAATAGCCACAAATTTATTAATATATGTTTACATAACTGTGTTGACACAGAGTTAGTGCATGGTCGTATTATATTGTAATTTGTAAATATATACGTATTATATTATTAGGTGCTCATGTGGTATGACGTAATAAATCATATTGTACATTTCCAGTATGATTTCCGAGTAATATGAGATTGCGATAGTATAACGATTCAAGTAAACAATGAAATATGGACTATGGATTTGCGAGTCAATTTGAGACTCCGAATTCCGAGATTCGAGATTTGATTGAGATTCAAACTAAGGAGTTGGAAGAGTTGAAAGTCGATATACTGGTTCAACTTAAACTGAGCTGAGTTGAAAGATTCGATTCGCCAAAATGCGTTGAAATTCCCATCCCTTGTAACGAACGAAACACTCGGTAACTTGACGTCACCGGGACAAAACTACTTGTCTGCGAGATCGCGCCCACGGTCACTGATGACGTCGATATTTGCGGTAGCGGCGTGCGTGTATGCGTCCGTCCAGTGCGCATGCGCATCAATGTTTCATACCGCCGTCGACACGATAAACAAGTTTTTTTAATGATAGACGTTTTGTTGTTTTATTTGTTTATTTTTTTTCTCACTGTGCGTCTCTCTCGTTTGTGGGCTACGACGTCGAAACAAGTGGGTGTTCGACCGTAATGTGTTTATGGTGATTCGTGTGTCGTGTTCGCTTATGCGCCCGTCCGTGTCTACGTGTGATTTTCGGTAAAACTTACCCGAGCCTTACAACGTACGAATCGTGTAAGTAATCGCGGAACTCTAAGTTGCGAACGCACTTATAATATACACCCGAGTTACATTGCCGCGCGCGCGCGCGTTTGTGTGCACCGAACCCTGCAACAGTTCGGTAGCCGTTTGATCCACGACGTCCGGAGAAAATACCGCGTTTGAACGAAAAAACATAACGATAGAGGTAAACGAAATAAATGATAAAAATGACCAGCGGTCTGGAAAGCTGCCTTCGTCCGTTTTTTAGTGTGTGGGGGGGGGGAGAGCTGGCAAGATGGTTTTTTATCTTTGACATCAATTCAATAATACTGTTTTTGTTGTTGCCCTCAGGGTCCTTTTTTAACAGACACTAATGCCTCTAATGACACAATACATGGGACAATACTTTGTGATCACTCGTTACTGCCTAAAGGGTTTTTCCAATTTTTGAATTCACTTTGAACTCAATATAAATAATACCCTGTTGAATACTCTTGCTGTATGATTTGCATCCATCCAACTGTTACTTACGGTTGTATAACATTTCATTAAATAACTTATATTGCCCTACCCAAAATACATTGGTGTACAAATACTTAATCTTCTTGTGTTGTTAAATGTATGTAACTCAAAATAATATTTTGTAGGTTTCACACCAAATGTTTTTAACAATAGTTATTGCCATTATCATTTCAACAACATTTTCATCAAACTAATATTGTTATTATGTATATGAGTACAAAATGTATTCATAATAAGCAAATTACACAAAAGGTCATATTATAACATTTTGATATATCTGTTTCAAATGTTAATTTACTTATTCTTAACACTTTAAATACATAGAATATAAATTTTCAATTGCTCATTAATGATAAAATGATGTCTTATGATTTTGCATTCTGATTTAAAAGTTCATCTATGTGATTTATATCACAATGTAAAACTCAAATTAAAATAATTGATATAATTTATTAATTAAAAATTATTGGAGATATCTATTAAAAACTATTAAATATGATTTGGTATATTTATATTTTAAAAAAATTCTTTTACCTTAAAAAAAAAAACTTGATGACTTATAAAATATATTATTACATTTTTGAAGCAAATAAATTGAAGAAACCAAAAGTCCTTTTCTATAATTCTTTAATTTTTAAATTATTGCACTTTTCCATAATGCCTACCTGAGTTAATTTATAATAACAAGTACTCTTGGCAAGGTAAAGGAAATGGAAAAATATTTAAGTTTTAGCTATAATGGTACCTATAGGTCAGGTGCAGATCCAAGGGAGGGCAAAGGGGTGTACGCCCCCCCCCAAAATCCCTAAAATAGGTTTAAAATATATTGGGTTTTCGATTATTTTCGTGGTTCAATACAACTACTAACTAAAGTAATATACAATGACGAAAAATAAAATAATATTATATTATATTTATTGTGTATTGACTAGTGTGTTGGTATGTTATACCCACGGTTAGTAAATTTTGTAGTTAAAAATAATTGTTTGAGAATGTTTTTTTAATTCAATTTTTTATTTTATATATTCCTGAAGGCTATGGGCCAGCATAATTGTTGTTGTTTTTACGTATTATGTTACAATTCAGGCAGGTTAGTCGTATGTAAACAATTTATTTTGTGCCCCCTCCGTAAAAAATTTCTGGATCCGCCCCTGCTATAGGTACTAATATAAAAAAAAATTAGAAATATATAAGTAAAGTTTATAAAATATATCGACAAAATTGTATGTCTAAGTAACAATAGAATCTCAATAATACCAAATCAAAAATAATATATAATTTTTTGTATTTTATGGATTCTTTATAGTAATAAGTAACAGAATTGTCATTTATGTATATTTAGGTACCCAGTTATTTGAATTATCATTATAATAATTATTATTATTATTAGTATCTTTATAATCTGGAATATTAGGAACTAATTTTAATAAATACATTAATAAACTAAAAACTATACTACCATATGCATAATTTTTATGATACATTTTTTATTACAACAATAAGTTATAAATCATGATTATGATTATTTAATTTAAATGTTGACATTGATGATTCGATTATTGCATACTTATAAAAGCTTATTAAATTGGAATTTAACCTGGTATCTATACTTTAACCTCATATAATGATTAAATTATTTTAAAATTATATTTATATAAGTTGATTAATATGTTAAAATGTAATAACTGTTGAATTATTATTTTCCAAAAAATACCTAGTAAAAGCAATCTTATTAATACTAATATACAAACTTAATTCTTTTTTTTTTTTATCTTGTTCATTTGTATTTACATGTATATTTAAATTTTGGCATGTATTTCTAAAGTCTTAAAATATCATTAGCCTGGTGGCCAATTGGGATTTGGGCAAATTATCATTTCCAGGTCAGTTGGCCTTCTTCCTACTTTTAAATATTAAACATAATTTTAAGTGTTATTTTCATTAGTTAATAATTTTTTGAAGTTTGGGCTTTTATTGAATTTTTAATCATAATTAAGTTGCATTATTTATTTTGTGTTACTTATAAATTTCATAATTTCTTAAATAAATTAAGTTATTAAAAATTATTTGATATAACTATTAATAGTTTTTACTGTCAGTAAGTTGTTTTAGATTTATTTACAAGTTAAATTTGCTAAATTATATTACATAGTGAGAGAAAATCAACTTGTCATGCTTCTTTAGTGACCTCGTATTGTTAGAAGGTTGTATGAAATATATTATTCTTGGTACAATCTAATAGGTTGAGTAGCATTACACACTTTAAATTAATTTCATGGTAATTAATACACATAGGTAGTATATATCAAAACTATTAAGTTATATTTTATGTATTTGTTATTGTGTACCTATAATTAGAATTAAAATAAGGGTGTCTTGATTATCTTTATAATTATGAATCTTGTTATAAGTTTATCCCATTTACAAAATAATAATAATTTCTATTATCTACGTATTTACGAAAGTAAATTATTATTTATTTCATTGACCTTTGTCTGTAGTGGCATTCGTACTTTAAAATGCATTTTTACAATTATAATCAAAAAAAAATTGTGATAATACAAATTTATTGAAAATACTTAATTTTTATAATTGCATCATTAGTTATAGTAAAAGTATCTTTAAATTTTAAATAACAATTAGAAAATGTATTAATTGAAATTCTAAATGTTTTTTCAACACCAAAAACAAAAAAAATTAATTTCAGATTCTTGAAATGCTTTTCATGCTTAATGTTAAAGTTCTAAGAACAAATATTTGATATATTTAACACTTAAATTATATATATGTATATATATATATATATAAAAAAAAACTTAAAACATTCTTCATGTCACTCAAAGTGTATGCTCTAAATTCCAACTTATTATGGTTGTTAAACGTGGCAAGAGTTCTGCCTTTTTTTTGAGACTTCATACTTGAACATTATTCAAATACCTAATCATTTATGACCTAATTTTTTATACTTTTCTTGATTATTTTTTTATAGAAATCAACATATTTAAAAGTCTTTTTGAAAAAGTCATATTTAATAGTTACTTATTTCCTTTTTTTAAACTATAGAATGGGGGTAGCCAACTTGCAAATTACAAGCCACATATGGCTTTAGTCATTGTCAGATGCAGCTGGTGTTTTATTTATAAAATTAAAATTTACTTATTATATTATTATTATAATGAATTACAATTTTTTAGGTATATATTTATAAAAAAAATTATCAAACTTTATAAAATGTATCTTTTTGGCTCTTCGTATTATTGTATTTATCCATGTGGTTCATGAATCTATTCATATTGACCACCCCTGTTATGTAATATGCTATTCAAGCCTATTGATAGGGGAGAATGAAAGAATGAAAGGTAGAATTCCTCCTGGGCCCTAAACATTTTAAGGGGTCCGTAGTTAATTATTTAATTCATACACTTTTATATATATATATATTTATTAAAATAGAAAAAGTATAAATATTTGAAATTTATGTGGTCTAGAAAGTGACCGTGTCTCCTGCAAGAAGGTGACTGTGTCTCCTGAATACACCACTAATAGGGTCCTTTAAGCATTCTCCTCCCAGGCCAAAACTTTTCTCTCTACGACTGATGCTATTCTTAAATACCTGTATCAAAAGATTATTTCTTATTATTTTAAAATTAATTAAACACGATAGATATTTAATATAAATTATACATTCTATAAATATGTAATTTACATCTACTTTTATGTTAGTAGAATTGATATAAATTTAAAAAGTTGAACTTTCTTATTTTTCTCCTAATTACAGTACTGTTACAATAAATTAGATTACATTATAAGTTATTATTTCATTATACATTTTTTTCTATAACCTTTGTTTATTTTATATACTAAAAAATTGTTTATTTATTTCTTAAGATATACAATTTTTTAAGATCTACTTATTAATTATATATTGTCTAATTTTTAAATTAATATACATCTTTTCAAATTATGTATAATTATTGTATTCTATAATATTCAATTTATTTTTTATTAATAATTTTTTATTTAATTCAAATTAATTAAATCTTAGATTATAATTATTTTATTTTTCACAGATACAATGGAAGGTGTTCAAAATACTATTAGCCATGGTAAACCAATACCTATTGTCTTGGCAGAAGAGAGCCATCAGTTTATTTTAGATGAAGAAGCCCTTGAAGAAATACTTCTTAAGGATGAAATTAAAGACAGAAATGTTGTTGTTGTTTCTGTTGCTGGGGCTTTCCGCAAAGGCAAATCATTTTTACTAGATTTTTTCCTTAGATACATGAAGGCAACAGTAAATAATCATAAATAATTTAATAATGAGTTTTATAGTATTTGATAATTAATATAATTTCAGTATCATTTAAACCTAATCAAAGAAGACACTCTTTGGATCGGTTCAGATGATAAACCGTTAGATGGGTTTTCATGGCGTGGTGGATCTGAAAGAGATACTACAGGTATATTGATGTGGTCGGAAGTATTTAAAGCCACTTTAGAAAATGGAGAAAAAGTAGCAATTATACTCTTAGACACTCAAGGTACATTTGATAGTGAGAGTACAGTCAAAGATTGTGCTACAGTTTTTGCATTAAGTACTATGCTTAGCTCAATACAAATTTACAACCTATCACAAAATATACAAGAAGATGATTTACAACATCTACAGGTAATTTTTTTATTTATTTTATTTTATTTATTATTATTTTTTTTTTTTTTTAACTGTTGAACATTAATATATTATTTCTTTAGCTATTTACTGAATATGGGCGTCTAGCCCTGGAAGATACTGGTAAAAAACCATTTCAGAAATTACAGTTCTTAGTTAGAGATTGGAGTTTTCCTTATGAAGCTGATTATGGTGCAGAAGGTGGACAACAAATATTGGATAGGAGACTGCAAATATCTGACAAACAGCACCCAGAACTTCAGTCTCTAAGAAAACACATAAAATCATGTTTTTCTGAGATCAGTTGCTATTTAATGCCCCATCCGGGTTTGAAAGTTGCCACTAATCCAAAATTTGATGGCAGACTCTCAGGTAATAAATAAGTTAAGAAGTTTATTCAACTGTAATAATTTTTTGTTATGCCTTAGATATTGAAACCGAGTTCAAACAGAATCTCTTAACATTGATACCGATGTTATTAAGACCCAATAATTTAATACTGAAAGAGATTAGTGGACAAAAAGTAAAAGCTAAAGAGTTAGTCCAGTACTTCAAATCATATATTAATTTATTTACGGGAGATGAATTACCTGAACCAAAGTCTATGCTTGTTGTAAGTCTTAGATCATTATAAATTATTAGGATATTATTAAAATGTACAAGAAAATCTATCATCATTATTGTTACTTTTACAAACCATTATACATATTTAATATGTTTTTGCTCGTGACTATTCTGTAATGAATATTGTGTTCATTTGCTATTAACTGCTATCAAGTAAAAATTATTGCTACTGATATACATATTTGTTATCTAATGTAGTATGCTTAATATTTAATATAAATCATTAATACTTTTTCCATCAATTTTAATAAATGTATTTTAGTAAATTTTAGTAAAAACCACAGATATGTAATAATTAGGGCTCGGAAGTTGATGACCTTATAAACAATAAAAAATGACCTAAAAAAATTACAAATATTAGTTTTAAATTAATAAAAATACATTTTTTTTATATATTTTACTCTATATTACTATAAAATTCTATATAAATTTATCAAAGCTTCAAATTACTCAAAATATGACATAAAAATGACAAAAATGTCCTCATAAGTAGGGTACTAATATTAGTCTATGGTAATTTCCAAGTTTAAGTTATCAGCATAATGGTCGACAAGAAACGATAAAAAATGAACAAGTGTGAAATCAATAAAATGACAAAAAATGTGGGATAATGACCTAAAAATCTCAATAAATGACTTAAAAAGTAATAAACACCAAAAAATGTAAATTTAAAATTAGTTATTCAGATTCACATGCTAATGAAACAGATTTGTGGCCAATAGAGCATCGTCTAAGAAGTTCCAAAAAATAATGCAAAATGCATCAACTTCCGAGCCCTAGTAATAATATTAGTTAGCCGTCTTTGTGTTATTGAAACACATATAGCATCGTGTTTCAAACATTTCCTTATATTAAATGACAAGACGACTATCTAGTATTGTTATATAACTGTGGTCAAAACATACATTTTAATTATTTCATATTAACATATAATTTTAGGCAACTGCAGAAGCAAATAATTTGTCGGCTGTAGCATCAGCTAGAGAAGTGTACCATCAAATGATGGAAGCTGCTTGTGGTGGTAACAAACCATACATGAACAGCAATTCTTTAGAGGAGGAGCATTTGTTAAGCAAAGATAAGGCAATGGAACAATTTATTATTAAGAGAAAAATGGGTGGTGACGAATTTTCAGAATCCTATAAACTAAAATTAGAAACTGTAAGATTATATACATACATTTATCAAATTGTGCGTAGAATCATTTTAAATATCATTATATGTATATTTTTCAGGATATTGATGAAGAATACTTACAATTTAAAGCGCACAATGAAAGCAAAAATATATTCAAATCTGCTCGTACGCCAGCTGTATTCTTTGCTATTGCAGTTGTGTGTTACATCATATCTGGAATATTTACCTTCTTTGGTGTATACTCCATAGCCAGTTGTATTAATTTAATTTTGGGCATTACTCTTCTCATCCTCATTTTATGGGCTTATATAAGGCTAGTATAAAATAGATATATGTTACATTAATATTTATATTTAATTTAACATTACAATTTTAATTGTTTATTTTATTTTAAAAAAATTAAACAATAGTAAATTTCTAAAATCTTAAATAATATTGTCTACTTCTATTAGAAATAATTTTAATTTTGTATATTATTACAGGTTTAACGGAGAACATAGAGAAATAGGTGAAGCTATTGACGAAGCTGCTAATATCACGTGGGACAATGTTAGTATCTTGATCTACCGTTTTAATAATTATGTCTATTAGAAGCGTAGCATGTATACAAGCACTGCTTGTACTTGAAAAAGAGGAAAAATACAAAATTAATACTAATGTTATTATAATATCAAATTACAATTCAAATTAAATTGTTGACTATTTTTTTTTATTACATTTTCAACAAAAGTAAAAATAATAAATAATATGTTTAGAATATAGGATAACAATCTTGAAGAACAAAGCCATATTTTGATTGTTGTCATCAGCCGTTAAATATGATGATGGAAAATCTATTTTCATTTTATTAATACATTTTATTGACACATCATACTGTCTTGTAACATGTTCTGAAACTGGTAACATGAGCTAATATACATGTCGTGGAGGGGGGGGGGGTTCGTATTTATACACAATTTGTAAACACTTATGATTTTGCATACACCATAGTACCAAACGGTTTTTATTATTTTTATCTGCGATATGGTGATAACCGACAGCTATGCATTTGTGCGATTCCAATATTTGAATTTATTTGACATATATTATCATTATTTTTGTGTTAGTATGTTATAGAATATAAATTAATAATTATATACACTAATTTAATTTTTTTACAATAGAAATCGATCTGCCTTCATGTTCTTAAGGTGTGAATTTAAATATCAATAATGTAAATGCATTCTTAACAATTATTAGTATAATTATTTTGGTCATATATTTTTGTTGAAAAACAAAATATTTAAATAATGGTAGACCAACTCCAAAACTTTTAGATTTGAAAATAAAATGTAAAAAATGAATTCCGGTATTTTAACCTTTATATTACGATTCATACAAATGGCTATTTAGTCGTCAAAATTCTCAAAAATTGAGTTGGTCTTATCTTTTATTTTCATATGAATCCAATGTTTGATCGAAATATGGTTGCAATGATTTGAACAATTGTTATAATTTAAAGCATTGTTTTGAAATAACTTGTTCAAGTATTGAATCTTTAATTACTTTAAAAAAATTTAAAATAATTACATAAACTTAATTTAATTTTAAACAATTATTGATTAAATAAAGGAATGGAACTAACAAAATTAGTTTCTTTGATTTTAATTATTCCAACCACAAATGCATGCGCTGAACGATCATTTTCAACCCTTAAAAGAATTAAAACTTATCTTAGAAATTCACTATCTCAAAAGAGACTTTCGGCATTATCATATTTATCAATTGAAAAAAAATTTTGATCATTGTTCAAAAACAAAATTCTTTCTATGTGACATTCTTGAAGACTGATTAAATTGATGAAATGAAGAAATTGATAAATTATTTAAATAAAATTATAATTTGTACATAAATTGTTAAAAATTATAAAAATTAAATTAAAAAGAGTTATACATATTTTTATACCAACTAAATATAGTTGACTGTAGAATACTAATACATTTCTAATGAACTAGTTTTTCTGTTTTCAATTTCTCAAAATTCATGTTATAACACTGATTTTTGTTATTAATGTATGTATTTTTTTTTTTTTTTTAGTTCATGAAACCAAGTTATGAAATTTTCCTTCGAAAAGGCATGGAGCAAGCCACTAACAAAGCAATCAATATGGCTGCAAATAACTCTACTTCACCCATCTCTAATGTACAGTCACCATTTGGCAAGAGACCTATGCAAAGAATGAATTCTCATGTTGAGATGAACGGTAGGTTTAAACAGTCATGATATAATGTTACCGCATGACGCCATTGTTAAGTCGTCTTCAAATTTGCCCAAATGGCACATATGTTAACTTACTGTGATTATATTTTTTATATATATTATGTTATATCTACTTGTATGTGAAATGTATTATGATTATCATAATTTTTAAATGTTAATATGTGTTAATACTATTGTGTTAATTCATATTATGTAATACATATTGTTTAGTTTTTTTTTTTTTTGTCTCATTAGTAATTTAAATTTAAACAAACCGATTACATACAAATTTTTGTTCTAAATGATTTTAACTGTAAAATTACTGTATAGAAAATAGTAAAAAATTTTATTCAAGTAACCCCATCCCTAGTTTTAATTTATTGTATGAAAATAGTTGGCCTTTTTACATTTCCAAATAAGTAATCATTTTTAATAAATAATAGATTCTATTCATTCATTACAATAAGAATCCACATTTTTTATAGTCTTCCAGCTTTCTTTTTTAACTTTGGATTTTTTTGGAAAACTTTGAAGTTGCTCAAATCACAGAAACTATAAATAAACTATAGTTTTTTTTCTAATTTCCACTGTTTTGTGTCACTACTATTAATAATAATTCTTTACAAATGGCCTATATGCCTTTATCGCCAATAATGTATTAGCAATAATAATAATAATGTTTGAACTGTATAAATTATTTTAAAACTAATTTTTTTCATAATTCCTCCCTTTCGAAATTCTATATTTTATAATTGTTATAAATTAAAGCATTCGATTAAATGATTTGTTGGTAAAAAATGATGTATTAATCTATTAATATTGCCCCAACTAAATATTAATTTAAAAATCGTGTTATGGGTACATGATTAAAAATGTATGTAGATAAATAAATTATTACTAATTTAAGTGCCATGGATGTATAGTTAATTATGGGACTGTTATTTTTTCTGGATTAATTTTATAGTGTATTAATATTAATGAAAATGTAAGGGTTATATTATTTATTTTTATAATGTTCATATATGTTTTCAAACGAATAGGGTCTTGTTACATGAAATAATAGAGCAATCAAAATCTTTTTATTTGTGCTCATACAAATGTTTAAAATGAGTTACTTTGTTAAAATATGAAAGTATGTTTTACAAATATTATGTATTCATAACTTACAACTTGTGTAAACCGTGATTGCTTATGTTCGGGTGAATTGTACGTTAGGTTGTTATATTCGTAATTATTTGATTAAATATATGTTCTATATTTTTAATTAAACCTATTTTGTATTTAATTAATTAATGAATGCTTTAATGCAAACATGTTGAAACTGTACTAATACAATAATGGAATTATTTTTTTACCAATTTGTTAAAATGGAGTAATAGAAGTAGAAAAGCAGATAAATTTAATGAAATAAATTATTAAGACATATACTTAATTACACTATATATTATGTTGCACACTTTTCATACATTATTGATTTTATAATTCATTCAAAATTTAAAGTACGATTTAATTTATTTACTATTACATAATCCAAAAGTGTCCTCAGGAGCGACAGTTGCCCTTCCCCCATGGCCTATTTTTCTTCAGATTTTTATTATTTAATGTTCATACCATACTGGGAAAATACATGTATGAATTTCGCCACCCGCTATAAAAAGGTCTATCTAGAGACGTCAATGATATGATCCATATATAAATAACGGGTATATTGAAAAACAGAACGCACTCGTTTCGAAGGATAAAATGATTCATTTATTATTGTTACAAAACGCGGAAACAATGTTACTCGGGGGCGGCTGATTGGCACTGGAACGAGTGTTGTAGTCGCTGCGACGGTGAGTATCAAGCGAACATTTTCCTGACCATGTCCCGATAACTGGCGTGCTGCGTTCGAATGCCGCGCTCGGCCTCGTTCAGATAGTGCTTGGCTTCCGAGTTGTCGGAATCGCTCGTCAGCACGGACCGCGCGTCGGCCGCTGCTTCATTGTACAGCTTGAGCTCGACGGCCGCGCGGCACCGACGCATCAGCGCCTTGATGTTGTTCGGTTTAACGGTCAGCACCTTGGAGCACAGCCGGTACACGTACTCCGGGTTATTCAACTGCTTATGGCACGCGGCCATGTTGTTGCACAAGTCGCAGTACAGCACTTTCCACGACGGCGTGTCCACTGTCCGCATGAACAGCACTTTCTGCAGGGCCGCTCTATACCGGTGGAACGCGTCCTCGTAACGGGACAGCTCGAACAACCGGTTGCCGGTGAGCTTGTACCGCAACGCTGTGTCTAACCTCAGCTGATCGTCGTCTTTGGCATGCGCCATGGCCTTCACCACGGCCAATAGCTCAACGCGCCCCGACACCAGGCCGCCGAGTTCGTCGCCCAAGCAAAACTCCCGCATCTCGCCCACCGTCATTCCACGCAATACCGCCTCCAGCCCCCTGTCCACCATGCAGTCCGCTTCGCCGATCACCGGCCGCCGTTCGTACGGCATGCCTCGGCTGTTGCCGTCTCCGCCGCCGTTCAACGTATTGGAAAGCCGACAGCCTTTTGACGGCTGCACGTCCCACAACGTCAACACGCACTCGTCCCCCGTCATCGGCCTGTACACGCCGGGGCGCACAGTCGCGTCCGTCACCACTATCGGCTCATTGTTAAACACCCTGTAGATCGGCACCCTCCTGCTCATCTCTGCAGCCGATCGTTCACCCACGCTAAGCTCTGAATCCACAGAGCTTCAGCGAGCTTCGTGTCGACGCACAACGGCGACGGGTCGCGTTCTACGCAATCTCTGCAAAACACAATACACGGTACCCGTTGGTGAACGCAACGGTCGACCGCCGAAGCGGTGGACGTTTGCGTGCGACGGGACGAAAAGCCGAGGACTCCCCGGTGCACGCGTGCCGACAATGATCAGAACCCGTGAGTTACGCAAACGTTTTGTTACATTTTTACAGTGGTGTATTGGTACGGATACGTGGGGTATACGCCGTATATCCGTCAGCATATTTCCGACTTTCGACGTATACCCAATATAAAATATCAGTTTACGGGTATACGCTTTTAAAATAACTCGAAAACCAAATAAAACCTATTTTATTGTTCATGGGCAAAAATTATTGTTTTATCGAATTATTCATTCGTTTATCAACATACCTGACACCTGTATATGCTGTGATTAATGTACTTCAAGTTCAATTTATTAATTACATTTTAAAAAATAGATGAACTATGAATGCTCAGCTCATGGTTCTCAACATACATCATGCCATTTATAACGCACGGCAAATGAGCTTCTTGCGGTGTTTTGTTTTTGTAATCACTGATGCTATTAATTATTTATAAATTATTATTACTGCAATAACGAGAAAAAATATTCGAGTGGATGAATAAATCATTTTTTAGGTGGAATATACATATTTTATTAGTGCGTATACCCATAAAAATATTTACCAATATTCCATTGCATATATACGTATTGTTACGTATATATATATATGCTTTTAAATATACCATCGTTAAATATTCAAATTTTTCGAAAACCGTCGACTCGACCGCGCAAAAAACAACAGTGCGAATAATCCCAACCGACGTTAATCTATATTTTGCTGTTAGTACAACCATTGATTATAGAATAGATATATTCTATAATCAATGGTATAACGAACTATAGATTAATACGACTGCGTGTGTTTATTATTACTGTTAATACTATCGTGTACGGATACTTACGAGAAGTATTTCCCAGTGACGCCTCGGAGATCCGGTGACAGGACCAGATGCAACGGAGTCTGCGCGCCTTCAAAGGGTGATTTGGAAAGCAACCACCGCAACGGCAGATAAAGCTTCAGCAAGAACGGGTGATAGGTTTCGTTGAAGTATACGTTCCACAGCACCGTCCTCACGTTACCGGGATTCGCATCGTTCACGGTAACCCTGGTACCTGCAACAACCACCGGTTTTAGTCGAGTATGGCACTGGTGCACACCCACTTATCATAGCATGTACATGATGACAGAACGTATTGAACGGAACAAGCACACGACCACCATTTGCGTTACATTAAAGGACCCCAGCCGTATAGTACAAATAGACTCCGACAGGGTCGTTAGTAGTAATAGTGTACGCGCATGCGCAAATCAAATTAGACTCTCTGCGCATATTCCTTTTGCCGGAACGTCATTAATCCGCTCGCAACCATCGTAGCAGGATCTCATATGCGGGTTGCACGTGGCGGCACATTTTACAAATGCGAGTGCAATTAAAAACTGCCCTTCCACTGTTGCATTGGTCCATACATTCTTATCACATATTTAATTATTTTAAAATAATCAAATATTTTATTATCGATAGAATATATAATATAATAATATATCATATAATTATGTATATATTAGACATAGAAATATCAATAAACAAATATATACTGACCGATGATTATTACCCTTGTTCATTTAATTCCCATGCAACCAGTAGTTTTTATGAAAATTTTCAAATTTTCTAACAAATTATTGAGCATTAAACTTTTTAAACCAACTTCAAAGTGTTAAACTTGAGTCGACTGATTAACATGAACTTGATTCATAATTTGAGCCCTCAAGTAGTTTATAAGCCAGTGACCTTCAACTGTGGTTTTTTAAATGATTGTGAAACTGTTGGGATATTCATAAGATGACCCTCTTTTAAAGAACCAACTAGACAACATTTCCTAGGAAAAATCTCCCATAACTGTGATGATCGGAGCAATCCTTGAGGTAAAAATTATGTAAATGAATACAAAACATAACATACATTTTTGACGTTCTGGTATATTCAATATATTCCTTGATCCATTTAGAATCTAAAAATGTAATCATTGAATAATTTTTTAATTGTATCTATGATTTTAATATTTTAATAAATGTACTTATAAATTTAAAATATCTATCTTATTTTTAATTTTGGTTAAAATTTTACATTTTATTCAAAATACCAGTTTAGAATAATTTATAAGCGTAAATAGCCATTTTTAACGCATAGATACATATTTTAAAAGCATATTCCGTGATTATCCGAACATTTTGATTTCAAATCAATGAAATATTTTTTTTATTTTTTTTATAATGAATAGCATAATTAAATACTTCACCGATAAATATTATAAATTAATAAAACCTTTGAGTGATCACTATATTCATCTATATTCATTAACGATCGTGGCCACGGATATTCAATTTTAAAAATAGTACAAGCAAAATTACGGCAATGGGAAAATTTATAAGCAAGATATATTCTATCAGCAGTACACTGTTGAAATGCTGAAAATGTATGAGTCTATAATTCGACTGGAAACCATGTGGGTTTTGTTCCAAAATGTATGTTATAGTATCATGTCAATCATATTATTTATTTTCTTTCATTAAATTTGAAATGAATCTCAATGGATTTCAAGGTGTTTTATTTATATTTCGTTTGCAAGATCGAGATTTAAGTAAACAATCAAAAATTAACTTTAAAATGCTTTATTTTTTATGGTTTTTTGTGACATCACTATTTAATTTATTTGCAATGCTTTATTAATTTATATTCGTTGCAGTCTCGATTCCTAAAGTGGACTCTTTGGATTCCTGGAGACATCATTTGCAGATATGCATACGTAAATTTATAAAGTGGTTCAAATAATATTCTAACACACAAAATATTTAAATTTCAGTACTAAACTGAATCACTAAATGCAAGAAGGGCACATGTCCACATTTTATAATTTTCAGGAATGACAAAAAACTTAATATCTCTGGAAAAAATTGAAGAAAATAATTTAAATAATTCACATAATATGATTTTATAATATACCAGTAAACTGGAGATGTGTCCTGTTTGCACAAAACGGATGTATTTGTCGAATCTAAACAAAAATCTGTAAAATTGTGATTTTATGAAAATTATGGACATGTGCCTTTCTTGCATTTAGTGATTCAACTATACTATAGTATATGCCAAATTTCAACAAATCTACGTATAAGACCACGAGTTTGTTCAAAAATCCTATGAAAAATACGACTTAGTTTTTCCAAAATTTCTCAATTTTTCGGACAACCCTTCTAATTTTTTTCTCCCGTAAAGTTCTTATTAGGACTACTTAGAAAATTTTAGCAAAAACTAAGTTAAATCAATAAGATTAGTTCTCAAGAGATGCACTAGCCAACGGACAGCATTAATTTTCAACTATTAGATTTGGACGTACGCATTATCGACAAGTATTTACTTTTAATTGAGGTAAATACCCTAATACTCCGTATGTTCACACAAACAATATACGCGTAAAAATATAATTATTGAAAAATATATTTTACTTCGTAAACGTGAAGGTGACAGTGTTTCAAATTTGTTATACAGATGTACGCATCGTTAAGGTTAAGAACCGCTGACCTAGTACAAAGTCGTATCTGAGAAGTGGTACATGGAGTTCGGACCCCTCCCCCTCGAAATGTCTTCAATATTTTAAATTAATGCTTTCATCACAATATGCGTTTTGTCTGTTACCGAATTATACGTGCCGATCAACCGCAATCGAGAAGACCTATGAATTTTATTGGCAACCGATTGAACGTTGGAATGAATGAGATTAACAATCATAATATACCTTAAGATACGGTTTCCAAGCTGCAGCTGGCTGCAACGACTAAACGCAGCGTGTCGACTGATTTCCTAAAATGTGACTAAACGTTATAGCCGAAGTCCATTTTATCCTAATATTGTGTTAAGTACAGACTTGTTTTTTGGTAAATTATATTTTTGTTATAATAATTACTGTTAGCAAAGGAGCAATAAAGAAAGTCATTATTAATTTATACATATATACCTATGATTTACTTACATTTTATCTTACTTCACTTATTTTAATTGTATAGGCCATTAAGGTATACATTTTATTTAATTTAATTTACAAAAAAAAATAATAAATATTTCATATGTTGCATTTTTTAAATGTATTAACCATCTTAGACTCCTTTCCAAAAAATAAATTCTAGATACGGCCTGACCTAGTACTTGTTAAGACTGCACGAGGATATTTGGCGAACAAGGGATCGACATAGTTTAGTACTTAGGTACCCCTATAGCATTTTTACTTTTCTTTGATGTTTTATTATAATATCGATCCCGCGGAATCCTCTTTTTTTTATATCTCATACATTAAATCCTACGATGTACGATGCGGTAAATTTCTTACCGGCCAGCGACAGTGAAAGCTTATGCGAGAACAGCTGCAGACAAGCTTTGGACACAGCGTACGCAGTAAAGCGGCTAAGGGAAAGATGGCCCCAGTCGTCGGCGCGGCTCGGTTCCAGTACGCGTACGTGCCGGTGCGCTTCGCACGTGACGTTGACGATGCGACCGCCGTCCGGGGACGAGTGGATCAGGTCGAGCAACAGGTGTGTCAGGAGGAACGGACCTATGAAATAACACCGTCGTCGGTTACACGTGCACGACTCGAAGTCTATTTTTAATTTTTTCTAGTCAGGATTCCTTAACATACATTTCGGTCTCGGGCACCGTCCGGTTAAAAACTACATTATAACGTTAAATTGGTATTTAATTGACCACCACTGTGCATGCACGTTTTAAAATTTTGATCATATTTTTCAATATCGATTCAATTTATTCGTTATTCTTTCCATACCAAATCCAATAGTTGACAAAAGTTAACGTAATAGTAAAGTAACATAAATGATGTTACATTTTTACAACATACACTTAATTTTATTATTTTCCGAAATAAGTTCAAATTGGTTCTACGCAGGGACCTATCGATGATACTTTTTTTAATATATGCTCAATACATTGTCCTAAGATATATCCTCCTACAGGTATTATAATTACCAAAATAATATATAAGAAAATAACAATTGAATTCATCTATTACATTATTGATTTACTATTTCACCATAGCCATTCTATAGAATGTATTTTAGATGTTATAAATATGTAAGATAATAGCAATTCAGAACATGACGTGGATGCAGGAATATTTACAGGGAGGGACCTTAATGCAAGTTGTATGATAAAATATCGAAAAATAATTAGTCATAAAAAAAATATCTTAAGAAGAACTTCCCTCACATCTTAATTTGAGATCAAGATAAAAAATTTAAAATACTTAGCAAAAGTAATAACAATATTACAGTAAAATCTAGATAGCAAATAATCAGTTATTTTAATTTAAATTACAAATATTAAAAGTGTAAAAACACAATTTAAAATATTTGTAATTAGTAAAGTACCTTCTATTACATATGTATATAACATTAAAGCTGAATCATAAATAAATAAAATGTTTAAAAGGATCTATTCGAGTTTATAAGCAGTATTATATAAATATAGTACGAAATGGGTTCTTGCCTAAATAATTTGTCTGAAATGTTGACTCAAAATTGTCTTCAGTCCAATGGAAATGTTCATAAAACACTGCAGCGTTATTCACCAACGCATATACAGAGTCAAAACCTGAAAATAAACAAAACACAACGCATTCTATACATTTATAATTAATATCATCTAATCATATTTTGCCATTTAATGTGTATATTAAATTTATATTATTATATACAGTAGTAAAGTAACACTTATTTTGTTATCATAATATTGTTAACAGAAAAGAACACTTCCTTTGCACACTTAAATCATTTCTTATAATACTTAACTAGATAATTCTAACTAAATACAGATATTGCGTAATAGAAAAATGATGTTTACTTTATATTGTTATTTAAGTTAACGAAGAATAAATTGAATAAAACATATTTTTCATAAGTCACTCATTAAATACAATGCAATTTTTTACTCATTTATTAAATTCTCATACTTGAAGATCAATTTATATTTATGTAATGTTGCATGTGATAAACATAGCATAATTATTAATCATGTTTAGATAACATTTTAATTTTCTATCTACATAATTAGGTAATTTAAACAGAATTCAATCAAATCAAAATTTAACTAACAAATTAATAAATCAATGGTAAAATATTGTTTATTTATATTATAAGTATTAATTTTATTAAATAAATTTTGTTTATTGTTTAAAACAAGTTGAACCGATTCATGCCCGATAATAATTATTTAGAGAGAATACACATAATACAGTACTATCAATTGTGATTTATAAATAATATTCTAATTTTCTCTAAAATGCATAAAGTATAATCTAATCTTATTTGCTTAAAATTTGAAGTCCTTATATTTTTTGCTTGCTTTTGCTTCTTGAGCAGCTTTTCGTTTTTGGCCCTTTTTCTTTTCAGTTTCAGTACCATCATCTTCGCCGCCCTGTTGATCTTTCATTCTTTGCTCATACCTAGCAGCCATAGCTTCAACATCTCCAGCTAACTCTAATTCAGATGGATCTAAACTGACTTCAACTTCACCAGGTTTATTAGCAACTGCAGTAGGTATGTCGTACATATGAGTGGATGCCATCATTGAACCACGTACAGTATCAACCTTCTTCTCTGGCAATACATGGTAAAGCGGTTGTTGTTCACTACTTTCCATTTCAGATTCGATCTTTCGTTTTCTTAGTTCAATATATTCAGGCGTTTCATAACCACTAGGCAATCCAGACATAATGCCTGAAGGTGTAGCTAATCCTTCTGCAACTGGTGTAGCAATACCACTAGCATCAATCGCCACTTCCTCAGCTTCCTTCACTTCTTCTTCTTCTTCTTCCTCTTCACTTTCTTCAGCATCAGATTCTGAATCCGGTTCTCCCCACATTGATTTATCTATAAGCTCTTCAGCTACATGGGATTCATCATAATCAGATGGAGTACCAAATACATTTCCATAAAGAGGTCGCCCACGTTCATCTACAGGAGGCTTTCCCCAACCACCAGCATGATAACCAAAAGAACATCCTTCAGGAATGGGAGCATTAAGACCAGGGATTTTAAGAGCTGGATATGATGGAGGAGGACCATAACGTTGCATAGCAATAAGCCATGGTGGAGGTACTTTGTGGGCATTATGACCAACTGGCATACCTAATGCCGTACGCAACTCAGCGCTTAGATCACCAGGTTTTTTTTCTCGGAGTTTAGTTTCATATTCTTTACCTTCATAGTACAAGTCACCATGAAGAGATAATCTAGGTTTAGTTTGCAATTTAAAGAAAGCATCGTGTAATTTCTTGTAATCAATATCTATTTTACCCATTTTAGGTCTAACTCTTTCTCTCATTTTATTTTTTAGAGATTTTTCATCTTCTTTTTCTTGGTGGGCAGCTCTCATTTCCATAATACCAGTGCGCTTAATAAAATCAGGTAAATCAAAAGGTGGTTTTTCAATACCTCGTTTGCCTTGCAAATATTTACGCTTAAAACACCAATGACGAGGTACAGGTACAGTGTTACGGTGAGCTTTTAACTGTATTAAAAGATGAGGATCTCTAGCTGTAACATCATGCATTTCCACCACATCTGGCCTAGAAACAAGTTGTTTAAGTTCAGCTACGCTTAAACGAGTAACTTTTTTAAATTGTCTTCTTGATAATTTATCAGGTCCTTTGGGTTGATTATCATCCTTATCCCTACCATCATCATCATCATCATCTTCTTGTTCAGGAAGTTTAGGTACTTTCTTCAAATCTAAACTAGGTAAAGTTGCTTCTTGGCCACCAGTAGTATCTGCTAGTTTCTGTTCTGGTTCAGGAATTTTAAAATTTTCAAAGACTTTAGCATATTGTCTATACATAGGTACAAGATTAAATACACTAAGTGTTTCTTGTATGTATTCAACCTCTATATCTATTTTTTCAACCTTGTTCTCTTTATCTGAAGACGATGATACTTTTTTTTCTTTTTGCTCATTTTTCAACTGCTTTTTCTTTTTCTTCTTGTACTTCTTCTTTCTTCTTTTAGCTACTTTACGATCCTTTGTAGACAATTTAACTACTTGCTCTTCTTCATCATCTTCTTCATCATCATCATCTTCTTCATTTACAGACTGTACGACTTCACTTTCATTTTCTTGTGAAAATTCAGATACTACTTCTGTAACTCCATCAATAACACCAACTTCTTTTGCTCTTTCTTCTTTGTAATTCAATGCTTGTTCAAGGGCTGGGGGAAGAGCGACATCTTCACCAGGTGGTATTAGTGATTCTTCTTCATTAACTTCAGTTTCATACATATTGATGGATACACAAAAAAAAAAAATTGAACAGATATTTTAATTACAAAATAAGCTTACGGTCATGAATAACTTGAGAAAACTCTCGAATACTGTTGAATGATTTAAGATCCAAGAATAAATACTCAATGTCCCAAACCCACTTTTCGTAAAAAAATAATTTACTATCAAATCGATCTCGACAAGCTATCACCACTTTAGCACCTTAAAATACAAAAGATAAATTAGTACTTATACAAATAA
This sequence comes from Sipha maydis, assembly GCA_034509805.1. NCBI lineage: Eukaryota > Metazoa > Arthropoda > Insecta > Hemiptera > Aphididae > Sipha > Sipha maydis. Next base: position 247,642 of record JASXSY010001496.1, on the reverse strand, counting down.
TTTAAAGAATTATGAATAACATTTATTACTTTACCTTTTTTAGCTAGGGCTAGAACAACCTCTTTACCAATACCAGTTGAACCTCCAGTAACAATTACAATTTTACCAGACAAATCAGTATTACATTTACAAACACCACCAGCAAAGTAACGCCTAAAATTATCATTAACATAACATTAGCATAAGTATATAAATTCAGAGTTTCTTTTTATGAATGAAATACCTATTTTAATCATAAAAAAATACTTAAGTTAGTCAATAAAAGTTAATTTTAGAAACTACTTTATGACTTAATTTTATAACTATTTATCTTATTTAAGAAAATTATTTACAAAAGTAATTATTACTTTATCAGGTATAAGCCAACAGCAACTGTGGTTGCATATGGTAATAACTTGATGAAATTAATCATTACAACACCTAAGAAAGTAAAATATATATATATATTTATATCAAAGATATGAAAAAAAAGTTTTAAAAGTGGATATGTAAATTTATTATGCATATTTTAATAAATAATATTCAAAGGCAATATTTATTAATTGTACCATGTTATTATATTTCAAATAAATGAAAGAAGGAACCATTACCTATCTCTGTTTTATATTTCAGTAAATATTAAATACATTTTATAGAATTTTAAAATTAATCTATCCACGAATGTCTATAATATTTTTTCAAATTCTAGGCTCTCATAGATATAAAATACCTCAATACAATAATTAATCATTTTTTCATTTAAATTTATTAGACCAGCGTTTCTCAACCTGTGGTACGCGTACCCCTAGGGGTACGTAAGAAGGTATGAGGGGGTACGTGAAAAAAAAAGCATAATGGCAGAAAAAATTACAATTGGTGTATTTTAAATGGTTTGTAATTTGTGAAATATTTAATAATGTGGCACAGGCCACTGGATTTTATCTTATCGAGTTACGTAACGTTGTTCAATACAATGTCAATCATTTGTCCATTAAAAATTCATCAACCATTTTTATCTTATATATAGCCGCAGAAATAAGCCATACCCATGCGCACAACTCGGCCACCGAGGTCCGGTCTTATTTTGAACAGAGTATAGGTACATCACTCTCTGTTAGTTTGATATAGAAATCTATTCTAATAATTTTATAAGTCTGTCGCTTGCTTTCAGTGTGTCCGTGTCACATACGACGTACATAAAAATCTTTCGTAATTATTATTTTTTGATATTTTATAATATTTTCGACTATTGATCATTGGTTAAAAACTGGTAGCTTTAGTAAAAGGAAAATCGAGGAGCCAGATTTCAAAAAATTATGTGCCAGCAAACAAGCCCAAGGGTCTTATTAAAATTAAATTGTAAAGTTTATATTACTTTATATATATTCGTACATTATATGGCTAATTAAATTAATTAATTTTTATTTTTAAATTTTCCATCATCGAACTTATTTCATAATATCTTATTTGTGTAGTGTGTGAATATATAATAAATTTACATTTGGGGGTACGTAAAGCAATGGTGAGAGGTCAAGGGATACGTAAATGAAAAAAGGTTGAGAAACGCTGTATTAGACGGTACATTTGTGAAGTCATGATTCATGTTATACTTTTTTGTAAACTCAAGTTACTTACAAGATAATTCCTATATATCTATAACCAATCACATTTTGTAAAATTATAGTTTAATTATAGTTATTTTTTGTGAAACGACGACATTGTTTAACAGTATAGTTGTACAATCATAATGTTGCGTTACAAATTTGTAAACAAAATAAAAGAATAGCCGTAAACACGTAGCAAACACACGTATTACAGATAATAACATTACTTTGTTCTTAGCCGACAGTTATGTTCACAACAATTGTTATTATTATTCATGTCAACAACACGAGACGGCCGACCGGCGGTCCGCATGAGCGTTTACGTAGGAGTTTAACAACACGACGTCAAAGCTAAACATGATGCACATACCATTTTCAGTAGTTCCAGTCGGAGACAATCGCGAGTGCCAACGTCGTCGACTCGATCAGGCCACTGTCAATTCCTAAGAACCGAATCACTGGACGCCAAAAAGTTGACAGAAAGCACGGACGCGGTAAACAGGTACGCGAGAAATGCGTCTAGTGTCGAGAGTCAACCTCGATAATTAATTCGACAATAATGTGCAAGCACTGCAAACGCTCACGGTGATAAAGCACTGGACAGATAATATTAAAAGTAAAACAAAATAAAACAAAAAAAAAAACATTGTTCCGGCGTCCAGGAGGTTGTAAGAGTTCGCGCCAATTTGTACCACTTTTATAGGTTATTCCAATTTCGTACGATAGAAATAACAATAGTGTTCGATATTCATTTTCCTGAATCCTGCCTGAGCTTATTTATAATTGTGATTATTTGGTACCGGTCTGTGTCCGACGACTTTTCGTCACTTCTGTAGTTTTGTTTGTTAATTGGCGACTCACCCATCAATTTATTTCACTCGTCGGGTATAATAATCAAGTGACTATATATCTTAACGAAACCTACAAGGACATTGGATATTATGCTAATCTGAGTCATACACAGTATAACTCTAAAACCGTAACAATGCCCAAAAATAAAGACTGGAATAATGCAAAAAGAATGAAATTAGACATGGACGAACTAGAGTAAGCTATTTTTATTGATTTCATGTTAGTACTTAGTATTCATATTGATAGTTTATGGTATGTTTGTTTTGCTTTCAGAATGACCAAAAGTGAAAATGTTTCATCTCCAAAAGTGACTGCAATTGAAATACCCTCTGATGAAGAAGATGAGAATTTGACGTATGCACAACTTAGAGATAAAAGGATGAAAGAAAACATTAACCTATTAGAGTGAGTTAAATTATTTTAAAAATGTTCATTGTTGAGGAAATTTTTATTAAATTACATTCCATTTTCTTCTTAGAATATACTTATACATTTTTCTTAACTATATGTAGATAGGTTCCATTTTTATTTTATTTTTATTATTTTAATAATATTGATTTACCAATCCTGCCATAGACTCTTTTCTTGATCGATATTATGTTTATATAATTATTTTATTGTTGTTTTTATTTTTAGATATTATTAAGATTTAATTATTTAAGTATATTAATATTTCAGAATTCTTGGTGTTAATGAAGCTGCAGATACATTAGCAGATAATTTAAAAAATACCATACCTGTTAAAAAAGAAAAAAAACTGCTCAAAAAAAACTACAATTTAAGAAATAAAAGGATGTCAGTGTTAATTAATTTAACCCTATAATTTGATTGTTAACTTTTGACCTTTAATTTTTTTTTCTTTTTTTAGACCTACTAGACGTTCATTAAGATTAGCAAATATACCTTTAAGTGACCTGATAAATCCTACAACTAAACCTGATAGTCTAATGCAAACATTAGATACAAACGATGCTGATGATAATTATGTTGTTAATCAAAGTATGTATTTACATTTTAGGTTCTAAGCCATATAATAATTAGTTTTTAAGTTTCTTTGTGCTTTTTTTTATTGGTTTATTTACATTGACATGTTTCATAAGTATAAAATTTTGTTTACTAAGCTTGACTAGGGTTTACAACAAGAAATAAAAAAAAAAAAATAAAAACTAAAAAATTAGTTTTGATCATATATTTTAAAGTATTGGATTAGTTTGCATAAATAAACAATCTAAGATTTGTTAAGAAATACGGTACTGCTCGGATATACGGTCTACCGACATTTTTCTGCGCAGATATGCGGTCTACATAATATGTAGACCTTACATCTATAGGTAAATAGTAAATAAAAGCAGTAAATAGTAATAGTAGTATGTAAATAAATAATCAAATTAAAATAACAGTCAAATATTTTAATTATTAGTATATTAGTAAAAATCATTAAAAATAATGGTATGTAAATAAATAATACAATACGCATGGTAACGTTTCGTTGGCAGTGTCTAATAAGCCATGCTTCCTTAAAAATGCATGCATTAGCACAGCAGTGGCATTTTCTTCACTACAGGTGACGGTTGAATAGAACTCTTTTAATTGCATAATGATATGCACTTATACATGGTTAGGTTACTGATCGACAGCTGTTCGGTTACTAACAAACTTATTAAATACACTACCACACTGTGGTATATCAGTGATTTTGTCTTTTAGTATAATAATAGGCGGAAAATACAAAACTATATCGTAGGTATACATTATATTACAACAAATTATATTTGGATCAATTTTATCTTCTAATGTTTTTTTTTTATCGCTGCTCAGATATGCGGTCTACATACATGTTTGTAGACCGCATATTCGAGCAGCACCAAAAATACTCGGGTAAACTACAGAACATGAATTTTACCAATTTCAAAGATTATAATTATCCTTTGAAAATAGGTTCTTTTTATGCACCAATTTTCTGATAACACCATTGAATATTTTTTTTATTTCAGCTGATATGTATTAAATATGTAATAGTATGTAATAAATATCAAACTAATTATTAATGGCAATTTTTATTTTTTTATTTTTATTAGTTTCTATATCTACGCCTAATGAAGATTCTACTTTTTTTGAAAAATTAAGTACTGATTTAGTTGTTAAAGAAGCGGTTAATGATTTTCATACATGCGATATTGATAGGTACGCATTTGATTAAAAATTATTGGCAATTTAGAATTATGGTCAGGAAAGGTAACCATAATATATTTTATAATTTTCAATTAGATTTACTAAAGTAGTGAAAAGCCTGGATATGAATGAAGACTCAATAAAAGTGTCTGGTGGCCGCATCTACTCGCTCGCGGTTCATCCTTCTGAATCATCTCTGATAATTGTAGCTGGTGACATTGAAGGAAACATAAGTGAGGTCAATTTTAATTATTTTTTTTTTTTTAATTTTAAGATATAATAAACCTCAAATCTTAATGATTAATGAGTATACTTATTAAATAATTATTAAATTTTGTAGCTTTGTTTAACAAAATTGGTAATGACTCGCGAAGTTATCAAGTACATGGTGCTCCTGTGAATTGTATTTCATTTTGCACTTGGGATCCACATAAGTTGTTTTCAACTAGTCATGATGGATCTGTCAGATGTGGTGATATTAATAAACAGACTTTTGATATTGTCAGTTAAATATATTCATCCATAATTTTTGTAATTATTTAGCTTTATTAATTAAGTGTTACATTATTTATATAGATTTATAACTCAGATTTGCAGACAAGATCATCTTTCAGTCACACTACTTGGCATACTGAATACAAAAAAAATCTTCTTATAGGCAGTGGTATTTTTTTATTTGTTGATTAAGTTTTATTCAAAATTCTAAAATAATTCTTGCATTTTTTAAAGGTTCTGGTCATGTAGATTTAATTGATACACGAATACCTAATAAAATAATGAACACTTCTTGGTGCCATAGTAGATCTGTACGTACAGTTCAGTGTCATCCATTGGAAAAAAATTATTTTTTAACTTCATCTGGAGTGGGGTAATCAACAATTACATGATTAAATTAATAATAATATATTTAGTGACAATTTATTTTTAATTTCAGAGAGGTTTCTTTGTGGGACATAAGAAATATGACAGAAAAATCAATTAATCCAGTATTACAGTATGAACATTCAAAATCATTAACAAGTGCATTTTTTTCTGCCTCTGGAATTAAGATGGTTTCAACGAGTAACGATGATAAGATTAGAATCTTTAATACTTGTAAATTAAATTCAGAATCTACAAGTAAGTTGAAAATCTAATTATTTTCTTTAGATTAGAATAAGTAATCCATTAGTTAATTGTATAAGAAATATTGTTGATTTTTGAAATTCATATGAATTATACATTTTAATTTATTTTTGAAGAGTCAAAACTAACCAACTATAAGAAAAATATATTGTACAATGTATATATATATATTTTATCATGCTTTTTCAAATATATTTTACTAAAACTGAATAAATTTAAAATTGGTTGAGTTATACTAAAGATTACATTTATGGAAATCTGCATAGACTAATGAAGTAAACTGGTATTTTTCGTACATAAATAATGACTAACTATATAGATATAACTAGATACTAACTATTGTCAATCTAGTGATTCTGTTAAATTGAGTACTAATTAAATAAAAGTTGAAAATAAATGTAATTTATATCATAACATTTGAATTATGTTATAATAAATATAATATTTTTTTTTAGAACCCTTCGCGAAAATTTATCACAATAATCATACAGGGCAATGGCTTTCAGTAATGAAAGCAAAATGGAATCCAAATAGAGATGACACATTTTTTATTGGTTCAATGGTAACACCTAAACAGGTATATTATATAGACTTCATATAGTAAAGTGAAATTAAATTAAATATACTGAAATAATGAATGAAATATTAACCAAATAATAATAAATTATAAATTTTGTTTAATTTTTCTTCGTAAAAAAAAGTACAATTTTACTTTTTGATTCTTAATTTCTTAAATTTTTAATTATTAAACCATGTTTAACTTAACTATAAATTAAATTGCATACTATGTAAATAATAAATATACAGAAATATTTATCTTACAATTTGTACCAGTATAACTGGTATTTCAAATTAAATCAATATTTTCAATTTTTATACTAGTTACAACAAATCTTTTTTTTTAGAATTAAATGAATTATCACCTTTTACTTCAAATTATAAAAATAATCAATGTAATTTTCTTTTAAAAGGAAATTATTTATTTAAACAAACATATATTACTAAAAATATATTAAAATTTATTATCCATGATATGTCAAATCATAGATTTATAATATTGTAATATACTGATATAATAATATATAAACATATTACACAACTAATAATCATTTTTAATGCAAATGTCAATAGTTAAATTTTGTTCTAAAGTTTTGTTATTTACAATTGTATCTATTACTTATTTTTAGTTACAAGTATTTCACTCCGACGGAAAATTATTACACACTCTAACTTCTGACAGAATGACTACTTATTGTCCAGTCATAGAAGCACATCCTACTCAGGCTATTTATGTTGGAGGAAATTCGTCTGGTCGCTTACATATATTTAGCACAGAACAACAATTCTAAAAACTATTTTTTATATTTGAAACTATTAATTATAACATTTAATCAAATTGAAGAGTTTTTTGCAGTTTAATATTTTTGTATTAACAAATGTTCTGGATTCAAATTTATCACTATCTTAAGTAATAAGAATATAACATTTTGTATTTAATATTCTTAAAAATTGTATCTATATGTGTATATATATATATTGTCATAAATTAAAAATCAAAAAATTTAATATGTGGGTTCTTTCATTTACTTCATATAAGTAAATTATTTTATTTTTTTTAAAAATAATATAATTACTAGATTAAGTAAACTGTGTTACTTTCGCTTTTATTATTAAAAATTTATAATTCAACAATATTTTGTACATTTTTTAAACACATTTTATAGGATTTCAGGTTATTTTGTTATTCCTAGAAAAATTGTTAACTATTGATGTTTCACACAGGGCAAAGAAAAGAATTAACCTTAGTAATATAAATGTATGCTTCAGTTATAAACACAACATAAAGAAAGTTGGTAAGATAACAGTAGTGGAAATTCATCCTTTGGTCCGCGGACTGGATAATAGTAATGTGTGTATTGAGTTTTGAAAATATTATATCTTATTTGTTTAGTAAAATGATTTTGAGCAAAGCTTTAGTATAAAAATATACCACATATATTTTACCATTTTTAGTTTAATTGTTAGTAAGTTTTTTTTTTCATCAACCTGTTTAAAATGTTATTATTATAATATCCATATTTATATTACATTATTAATGTATTTTTTTTTTTTTAGCCAATAAATATTATTGTTGTTTTTTAAATCACATTGGATTTTAATCACTAGAATATGTTTTGTATATTTGTTTTTTTTTTTTTATTTGTCATTTTTAAGACTTCAGATATTAGTAAATTTACTTAACTACTATTAATTTTTATGTACTAGAATATTAAATTATTTTAAAGAAAGCTATATTTATATTTTATTGCTTTATTATTATTATACTTAATATACTTGTTTTAATAGCTCTCTAAATTTAAATATTCATTTTGGCATAAAGAAAAAAATATATAGAATAAATTAATTTTTTACTTTTACTAAAAATGTACAGATTTGTTTTAAATGGTCTAAAAATCTTTTAATTTTAGATGGATATGGAAGCAAAAGAATAGGGTATACTTATTAAGAAAATTGAGTGAATGGAAATATTCAGAATTATATTAGTTTCATTAATTAAATTATTTCATTTAAACAAATAGACAATTGAGTATTAGATATTGTCTTTAGTCAAACACTAAGTTCAGCATTTGAAAATGTTTTGTTTGAAATTATAATGATCTTCATATTTTGTTTACCGCTTAAGATCTCCAAGATCTTCAATGTAATCTTCATCAATTTCTGGCCATTTTTCAGGTATAATATCAAACAAGTCGTCTTTCACATCTCCCTGTATGACAATTTCATCATCACCAGTCACACTTGATCCACAAGCAAATTTAGTACCAAAAAATTTAGCAGCAACTTTTAAATCAATATTAAATGAGCTCAAGCCAGTGACTACCGTAACAGATTTCTTTTTGCCTCTTGGTGCTCTGGAGAGACATACCTAAACAGTTTAAATAAATTGATAAAACGCTACATTTATTAAAGTTATTATATATACAAGAAATACACTTACTTGTTTAGGTCCCTCTTCTTTCTTCTTTGACTTTACCATACCTTTACCACCACGTTTTTGACGTTTTTTCTCATCAGAATCATCTCCACCAGCAGCCCCACTTGTTGTCATGAGTCTACTAAATTCATCTGGTAAATATTTTTCTAACCATTCCCGACAACGATCAGTGTCTGAAGAAAAATCACAATACTCAGGAGGAAGTGAACAATTTCCACAATATAAAACTTTCAGTGGATAAGATGGTTTCAAATTTGATTCCTCTTCAGCCATAATTGATAGTATTGTAACTAAAGTAAATAAACACTGAAATAAAGTTTTGAACTAAAAATGTATATAAGTTGTTATTAAGTAAATCAACATTTTTTTATAAACACAAGAAACACTTATACTAGGTTATATAAATGACTAAGTAATTATATAAATTATTTTCCGATTTAAAGTTGCAAAAAATGAAATAATACATTTAGAATTACAAAAATGATTACAAATTGCAACGTCGATTGACACCATAAAATTAACAAATTAAGTTTAGTAACTTACTTTAAACGATATATTTAGTTGAGGGTTATATATAATTTAAAAAAATAAAAAATACAATTTGAATGAAAGGTTTCAGATTATAAATTTATTTTTAAAAAATTTTAAAATACAGTAGTTAAATATTTAGTTTAAGACTAAATGCTAAAGTTTTTTTTATACACAACTTCTGTAAGATCTCATGATCTTTCATGGATATTATCAAATTTAAAAAGAAAGATCTAGTCGGATGTCTGTAATCTAAGACCGTGGTATAACTTATTAAAAACGTAACCTAAATTTCGACTATCTAAGATAACATTTTCGACCACAAACCATGTAACTGATTGATCTGTGGTATAAAATGAGCTACCATTTTAATGGGACATATTTTTTGGCGGTAAATGTATGCCATGTTATCACAGTCACAATGAATTCACAACTACAACGCTGAGCCGTTTTAGTTAATAATTGTTTTAGATCATTTTGTACCTTTTTTTCAACTACAAAACACAAAAATACGATCGAGTTATTTCGTCATCCGTCAGTAGTTCACTACCATTACCATTGTGTGCTTAACGAGTAAATTGTAAGTGCTTTCTGTGTTTTTATTTATATATGTACAGTAACCGTTGTACTTAAAATAATGTTCGAAAACGTGCTTTGTTTTTAATGCTGTTTATTCATCCTCGATAAGATTGTCAGTACCGCGTGAATTCGCTGCTGCATTTGTAAAATCTCATATACCATTTTATTAAATCATCAATGCCTGTGATTTATTTTTTGATATTTGCATGTATGTTACGGTGAAAGACGAAAATGGGTAAATGTCGTCATTCACCGGTCATTGACGTCATTAACCAAAATGATTTAATTAAGTAGGTAAATGTTGTAAAAAAACATATTTTAAACTCAAATGTACATCTTTCACTGGTCGTAATTTGACGTAATTTACCTAAACTGGTGGTAAATGATGATAAATCTGAAATAATTGTTTTAATATAGATACTATTTAATAATGATTTATTGTTGGTGGGTGATTCATTTTTGAAATGTATTCCAATCAAATTAATGAAAGGTTAGATTAGTTGAAATGAATAAAATAGGTGCATATTATTAATTATTTATTTGTACAGTTTTAATTACTATGGCATTTTGAACTGCATAACATTTCCGCTGCATTGCAGGCACATTTTTTTGTACCACAACCAGTTTTACAATTACATTGAGTGAAGCCTTGAAGCTTTGTCGCGTACCTATTCACTTATCACTTATCTTTCACAATGAAATAAATGTGTATAACATCATTCTCCAACTAAACTGGGGATTGACGACAATAACCGGAGAATGTCTACATTTACAAAATTAACCAATTTTTAGGTAAATGACGTCATTTACGACGGTTACATCATTCACCGTAACATATACACCCAATGCATTGTTGTTACGACCAATGTAGTCATGCTCACTGCTAGGATTCTAGAAGAAGTATTATTTGAGTTTATTTTATTTTTCTAACATTTTATCAATCATTCCTTTTTATTTTTGAACTATTAACATGAGTTATATGCAAGAATTCAAGTTTTCAGTACATTAATACTAATTTTCAGTCCAAAAACTACCAAATATTTCCATTATTTTGTACACAGTAAAACTATGATACAAAATATTTTTCCATGTTTACCTATTTGTAAATAATTACAAATATATTGTTTCTATTTTATTTATAAAATTTAAAACATATTCTGCTATCAGTATTATTTACTTGTTCTTTTTCCTTTTATAATTGTCCTGTCAACGGACTTCATTTTTTATTATTGTTTTTCTATGTCATGTCTTGGATCTTTTCAATCCTGAATTCTTTATATTTTTAATTTTCATTTTGTTTACTTTTTCATTTTCTTCACTTTTACTTTATGGACTATTTTTTTACTACATAACTGTCATCCCTTCTACATGTATGTTCAAATCATTACAGTTACAATCAATTTATATTTTAAAGTAACAATCAAACATCCCCCCTCCCGATCTTGTTTAAAAAAATATAATACACTAGCTGAATCCATGCATTTTGTAGCCCGTTAAAAATCCTATCTCTTATATGTCTCAAACTGTGTGTTAAATTCGTTAATAATTTAATAATAATTTTTAATAATTTTTTTTGCACTAATTATTATTATTAAAATAAATAAAATATAAATAATAAATTATTAAAATTTCCATCATAAATATCAAAATGTCTGCTTGAACACCTTCCAGGGTTACTATCACTTTTTAACTTAGCCTATCTTCTACCAGTAGGTCTAATATATCTCTGTACCAAATTATATATAATACTATATTGTTGATTTCAATTTCATCAATTCTGTTCAATTTCATTCTTTCATTCCACGCTTCGCATTGCTCGTCAGTTTGATTTGCTCTTCTGTATTTTTGACTCGCTGAATTGTGAATTCTAAGACTTAAATTTATACGTCTAATTGCTAACATTTTTAAAAACAACCATACCAAAACTCTTTAAAAAATGATTAATACTTATCAATAAACTTACTGTACTGTGGAATTTTGATGGATGCATCTGTTTTATACGATAAACTGTGATTACGTATTTCAGTAATCAAGGGAATACATATATATTTATACACGCCAAAAAAACAAACACGAAAAAAAAAGATCAGGTTGTAGTTAGCTATATAGGTATACAATTTACACGATTATTTAGTTTTTAATTTTCCGTTCAACTTTCTTTTTTCATTTTTTCTTACATAAGAACCTTCTCCTAGCAATTTACGAACAATTAAAAAAAATTTGAGCCAAATCGGCTCAGCCGTTCTCACTTGATGAATTGTTATACATTTTTGGCTCCATTTTTATACATATTTATAGATTTTATATAATATTTTTAAATCCATATTCTTTAATTCTTCCTCTAAATCCTTATCATTATTTATATCTTAATTCAATATGATTTTTATTTATTTTAGTTTTCATTTGAGTACCTTGCCTGTTATGGCCAATCACAGTAGATGTTGTGTATTACTTAAGTAGCATAAAATGATAGTGTTACTTTTTTTAAGCTTGTGATTTTAGAACATAGCTTAGTAAATAAAATCCAAAATAGTCACCTATGTGTGACTGCTGCGTTGATACATTGCCACACCATGGTCTCATTAAAATATTATATTAATTAAATTTTTATTGTTTAGTATAAGCTATACTTATTTAATTTAAATAAACAGTATTTTATTGTTACTTAATTGGTATTAAAAACTGGTTTTTTATATTTTATATTCAGTTGTTAAAGAATTATTAAATTGTACTTGATTATTTTACAATGTATAAGTATATTTTAATTGTATACATTTAGATAGGGTATTTTATAAAACAGAATATTATATTCTATTCATAATTTAATAATTTTGTTTATTAATTTTTGTAGATAAATGTAATTTAATTGCTGAGTTTTCCTACAAATATATCCATCTTTATGATCAAACTTCTGCTAGAATAGGTACTGCAACTCATTAAGTTAAAAAATAAAAGTAAGCTAAATAAGTCTATTTCTAAAAATGAATATTTCATTTAAAATTAATATTTACATATACTAACTTAATCAATTTTTTCAGTAATATATTTAATTGGTAATTGTTTGATAATAAAACAGTTTGATAAATAATTTTAAATAAGTATTTAAGATTTTATTTTATTTTTATTTTAATAACATAATGAAAAGATTACTAATATAAATCACAGAAATTAGGTAATAGATTTAGATCTATGGAAAGTATAATATTTATTATTATACAGTATTGTACAAGATACAAGCATAGGTGCAACTAGACCAATAATTTTGGGGGTGCACAAATAGTGAAGAACTCACAGACCCGTGGGGGCAACACATAGCGGTGGAAACCAATTAAGCATGGTCCCTATTTTGGAACAACCTGATTGAGCACGGTCCATATTTTTTAATAACCCGATTGAGCACAGTAAAATGAATGCAACGTCGCCAATTTTTCTGTCCTACTACAACCAGGCTATACATGCGTCTTTTGAAATACTCGTATAGTCGTAATGTTTGTGCTTTACAAGTCGTATGGGAGGATCACTGACTGTCATAAAAAAATGAGTTTTATTGAAATGCAATAAAATCAATTCAACTATAATGGCTTACGATAAATATTTAAGAAATAAAAAATTCTAAATATTTACTAAAATATTTATTAAAAGTGGGAAATAAGTATTTAGGGATGCCACATTATAACTTTGACAAATAATAAAATTTGTATAACATAAAACAAATATTAAAATAAATATCTATATTAATTAATACTTATATTTGTAAAATATCTTAATTTTATACTTTTATACACTAATTATTACTTTAATGATTATTATAAAATAATTCCTATAAATATTTCATTTTTTTTTTAAATTATTATTTAGGTATGTGGTACGGCAACGTTGTACGTATTTTTATGCTTAATCGTGTTATACTTCGTATTTCTATTTTTTAATTGTAACTGTGCTCAATTGGGTAGTGAAAAAGGTAAACATAAACTGTGCTCATTCGGGTTACAGCCACACATAGTATCTACACATTTTTTGGAAAATGGCTTATATTTTTTGGGGGTACACATTTTAAACTTAGGGGTGCACAAGTCCCCTGTGCACCCCCCTAGTTGTGCCTTTGGATACAAGTACAATATACGCTACAATAAATATTAATAAGCACTTGTGAAAGATATATTTTTACCAAGTACAAAAATATGTATATAAATTATTACCTAACAATTAATAGTCTTGTATTTATTGATACATTTTGGATTAAAAATATCTTATAATATGATACTTCTTCAGAAATGAAAGTTTAGTTAATTTTTCTTTTATACTGCTTTACTATTTTTATTTTAATTCCTTTTCTATATCAAAAGGTTTTTTTTGATAAAATATGTTAAATAATTTTAATTTAATATACATATTTGTGTAAATTATATGATGCTAAACAACATATACTTTTTAACTAATCAATTTTTTTGTTTAGGAATTTTTTTTTACTATGGACTCTTTTCTAAAAACTGGAAAAATAGATCCAGAACTACAGTCTACTAGCAGTAGTGTTAAAAGTAAAAAGGGATCTCGAGGAATCTCTGACAGCACTACACCTTGGGTTGAGAAATATCGCCCTCGTACAGTTGATGAAGTATCTGAACAGTCAGAAATTGTATCTGTACTAAAACAATGCCTAGAGCAAGGTGCTGATATGCCTCACCTATTGTTTTATGGACCTCCTGGTACTGGTAAAACTAGTACCATAATAGCAGCTGCGCGTCAGCTGTTTGGAGATATGTACAAGGACCGCATGCTTGAACTTAATGCATCTGATGATCGTGGTATTCAAGTGATTCGAGATAAAGTCAAAACTTTTGCTCAACTTACAGCTTCTGACCGACGCCCTGATGGTAAACCATGTCCACCTTTCAAAATTGTAGTCTTAGATGAAGCTGACTCTATGACAGCACCAGCTCAGGCAGCTCTGAGACGTACTATTGAGCGAGAAACCAAGACTACTAGATTCTGTCTTATTTGCAACTATGTAAGTTGCATTATTGACCCGTTAACATCTCGTTGCTCCAAGTTCAGATTCAAACCTTTATCACATGACATCATGTTAACACGTCTTGAGCATATATGTAAAGAAGAAGAAGTTAAGTGTGATACTCGAGTGTTAGCACGATTGGTAGATGCTTCAGGAGGTGATATGCGGAGAGCAATCACATCACTTCAAAGTACAGCTAGATTGAAAGGTGGAGAAGCTATTGAAGAAGCAGATGTACTTGAAGTTGTTGGTACTGTACCTGACATCTGGTTAAACCGTATGATAGACATTGGTCGTCTTTATGATTATCAAAAAATGGATGGTTTTGTCGAAGAACTTATATTTGAGGCCTATTCAGCATCTCAAATATTAGAACAGTTACATGACAAAATTGTGTTTGCTACTGATTTAAAAGACAAACAAAAGTCATTAATTTCTAAATCCATTAGTATTTGTGCTTATAGATTACAAGAAGGATGTAGTGAATATGTCACTCTTTTGCATCTTTTATGTTCAATTGCAAAAGCATTGAAAGATTAAGGTTTTTAATTTTTTTATATTTAATGTTCATAATTTTATTTTCTAAACTAATTTTTGTAGGTAATTTTTATATTTTTACTTAAAGCTATAAATTTGAAAATAGGTTCATTGGTATCTTAGTAGTTAGATTATAATATCTGTATTATTTTTTTTTTTTATATACATATATATACTTATAATTATTTATATTGTATAATATTTTATTTTATATTTGTACAAAATAATTCATGTATTACTGAAAACTAAATACTAAATAGTAATTTATTTTCAGAAAGTATCTCAGCTCTGTTTTTAAAACATTCGAATATCTATTATTTCAGAATAAAGCTTCGGTTTTTTTACTATACCATAATAAATTGTTAATTATGGTTTATTATTTTAATATATATATATATATATATTGTCTGCCATTATTATAACAATAAGAATGCAATCATTTTAAATTTTTACCTAATTTGTTATTAATAGGATAAAACATCTATACAGGTATGTTTAGATTTTTATCAAGGTTAGGTACTATGAAGTGCAGGAGGATAAGAATTTCTGCCTGGGCCTTCAGTCCTCATTGTTAAGTTTGAAGCAAATCTAAATATTTTACTTTAATCATATTTATTGTAATCTTTGCTATAAAAATTGGAAATAGAAGATCTTTATTTTCATTGAAAGAAATATAGTTAATTAGAATATTAGTCCAAATTCTATGTACTTTCTTATTCCACCCCAATAGTACACCATGCTTTTAACTCGAAAGTAAATGTATTCTTTATAAGTATCATCTATATTCTATACAGAGCTTACACAATTAACATGTCTATTTTACATTTATGCGATTTTTTTATATTTTTAATTATTTATGCAGTTCTGTATAAGAACTGTTCAAATAATTTAAGTATACCATTTTTAACCTAACCAACCATTTGGCTAAATCATATTTAACTTTTTATTTTTGCTACAGGATCGTATGTAGTATATTAATGTGCCAAAATATAGTGTGATTGATTGTAGAATAGACTTCTGCAATCATTGCTATTGCCTATTTCACTTGTTGATAATACGAAATTCTGGTGCTGAATAAGTTGGCCTCAGTTCGTCTCGTATGTAGTTGCTCTACATATTACATTATAATCCTCTTATCGGCCGAGTAAGAGCGACGTGACATTCTTTGCGCTCACGCCAAATTATAATTAAACCTTTTCACGCGCATTTATAATCGAGTGCTCTTTCCCCACTGTCTACAGCCGCAATGCCGACAGAGACGACGGGTCGGCTTGAAGTGTCTACTCGACAGACATGCGTTGTATTATTTTTTTGCACTTTCGACGCGCGTTTCGATTGTGTGGGGCTGCCGCGTGTACATAACTCCTTTGGTTACACCGCAGTGTTGTACGTCGACGTGTATTCATTGCATCACGTTTGGTTTAAAAGCATCGCAAAAATTAGTTGGAATAAGATTTGAGGGGAACTAACATGAGCGGAACTGATTGGAGGGAAAAAATGCACTGCGTGTATACACGATATACGTGTACAGGCTGTAGGCTAGATAAAAGTGTGCATGATTTGACCATTAAATTGTTCGTCACAATTTTTAACGTTATCCTCAATACTTCTCTCTGCGAATCTCCAATACTCTATTGACCTATATACATCGCTGAAACACTTATGCATTATTGTACGGATATTGTGCGAGATTCAGGTATAGTTAAACATTATATCTAAATTACAGGAGATCGGGATGCAAATACGAATTGAAGGCCTCTTAGATAAAAAAAAAAAAATACCATGGTGTATATATATATAGTATATATTTTATATACATTAGCTATATATATATATATATATATATATATACATATATTGAGCTTTGGGGAGATCGATATTCTTGGACCCCGTAGATTATAAGTTATAACTTTCGGTATAAGTATGCCGCCAAGGTACCTTGTGTGGAACAAACAAAATTATGCTTGGGTAAATATTATGATTAACGTGTTACAGCACTGTAGGTACTCTATCAGTTCGTAATTCGAGGTTTCCATGGTTGCTACGAGCCTGAATCGCTACGTAGGAACACCAACATTCTAACAAACTCTAATATGCAGAGGCGAATTTCCCATTATACACTGTAGCAATTACCTAGACCGTCAAATTTTATAGTGTTTTATTAAAAAACATCAAACGTATGAAAAATTGGAAAATTAATTAAATTTAAATAGATATTCACTAATTTTATCGATGTATTTAATATTTAGAGTGGTAATGGATGAGGTTTCAAAGGAGATACAGGGTGAGATACCATGGTGTATGATGTTTGCGGATGATATAGTTCTGATAGGAGAAAACCTAGAAGTTGTCAATAATAGGTTAAATGAGTGGAGGTTAGCCCTCGAAGAAAAGGGATTGAGAATTAGTAGAAATAAAACTGAGTATATTGAGTATGATTTTGGACAAAGAGACCAAGAAGTTGAAGGAATAAGGAGACAACTGACAATAGATGGTGATGTGATAGGTGAAGTTGAGAGCTTTAAATATTTAGGATCTTTTGTTCAAAAGAACGGGGGCTTTGACATTGATGTAAAACATAGGATTAAGTGCGGGTGGATGAAATGGAGAGAAGCATCGGGCGTGTTATGCGATAAGAGAATTCCAATTAGGCTGAAAGGTAAATTTTATAAAAGTGTAGTGAGACCAACTATGCTGTATGGTTCAGAGTGTTGGGCGGTTAACAGGAGAATAGAACAAAGTATGAGTGTCGCGGAAATGAGAATGCTTAGATGGTTGAGTGGAGTGACAAGAGAAGATAGAATAAGGAATGAATACGTGAGAGGTAGTGTTGGTGTAGCGCCAATTGTGGACAAGATGAGAGAAAATAGGCTGAGATGGTTTGGGCATGTGATGAGGCGAGAGGAAACGAATGCAGTAAGAGTGGTTATGAAGATGGACGTTGAAGGGAAAAGAGGAAGAGGAAGACCAAAAAAGAGAAGGTTGGAGACTTTGGAGAATGACATGAGGGCTGTCGGTGTGTGCAGAGGAGATGTGATTGACCGAGTAAAGTGGAGGTATAGGACAAGGGTGGCCGACCCCCAGTGGCGTAGCGTGTGTTTTGAAAAAGTGTAAGCAGAAAAACTAGTGTATTGGAAATTCAATAGCAAGTCTACAATCAACTATACATTTAATACATTAATTGGTAAAAATATAAATACAACTCTTTTTAACTTTAACTTTATTTTATAACTTTTAAAAATGTATGCACAAATTATAATTTTATTTAAATAATAAATCAATTCTTCTCGGTTTTTTGGTAAAGTCTTCAAGAACGTCGTCATAAAAAGAATTTTGTTTTTGAACAGTGGTCAACATTTTTTTTTCAATTGATAAAAGAGATAACGCCGAAAGTCTATTTTGTGATTGTGAGTTTCTAAGATGAGTTTTGATTCTTTTTAGAGCCGAAAATGATCGTTCAGCGCCTGTAGCTGGAATAGTTAAAATCAATGAAGCTAATTTTGTTATTTGTGATAAACTATCCGATAGATCTGTAGATTTAAGATACAACCAAAGTTCATGAATACTTCCTTTATGGAATTCTGCCGATGAGTACACAATAGAGAGTTCACTATGTAATAGAGCAAAATCAATATACTCTCCATATGTTTCTTTTAACGAATTTATTGCATTAGTAGGAAATTGTTTAACATATTGACCAAATTTTGAAAAGTCTAATAATGAAAAGAAATTTAACCGATTGATATCTGAAAACCTTTCATTCATTTTTACAATTTATGTGTCTATGATTTCCAAATAGAGTCTGCGATACTTGTTTTTTTTATCCACAAGAACTTCGGTAACTTTTTGCCTTTTAGATCCAGACGGTGTCTTAGAGTTTATAATATAATTTTCCGATTTTTCCCAAGTACGATCAAAATCATTTCTCATCATTTTTAAATGGTTAACAAAATCTACAATTTTTTCGTTGCAGTAAGTCACGTCAAATATTTTTGTTTGCATTATATTAAAAAGAATTGTTGCTCGGGGTAAAATATTTCTGAATATCAAAAGAAAAAAATTAAAGTCAAAATCTTGAATTGTTTGACAAAATCCTCTTGCACACAATAATGTTTCACTATCCCATTTGTTAGTATTTTCTACTATCGAATACATGAGGTTTAAAATTTCTTCTTTATACTCTGTCATCATTTCAATGAGTCTACTATTATAATTCCATCGAGTTGGAGCGACAGATGGAAATCTCTTTTTAACGATTTGATCAAGTGCATTTACTCTTTTTGTCGATTTTGAAAAAAATGACGAAAGTCCAGAGAGTGTAGTAAAAAATATTTTACATTCCTTTATATAATCAATAGATTGTTTTAAAATTAAATTAAGTTTATGTGCATAACAATGAACAAAAATTGCATTTTTGCATTTTGATCGAACTAGTGTTTGTAAACCATTATGCTGTCCGGACATGACGGCCGCCCCATCATACGTTTGTGCCACTAACTTATTTTCACATTTATATTCTTGTAAATAATAAAATGCATGTTCGGATAAACAAGTTGCAGAGCGATCAGAACTAACATCTATGTATCCCAAAAATCGTTCTTGTACGCCTTCATAAGTCATGTAACGTAAAATGGTAGTTAACTGAGATTTAGATACAATGTCTGTGGTTTCATCCATAATTATTGATACAAAGTCCGTATTTTGAATTTCAATTTTTATAATTTTCAGTAATGTGTTAGAAATTGACTGAATTAAATCATTTTGTATGTCTCCAGAAAGACCAGTAAAAACGGTAGATGTTTCAAGATGTCCGCTTAGCTTAGGATCAAGTGTTCCCATTAAATTTATTAACTCTACATAATTTCCCCTATTAACTGAAGTTAATTGTTCGTCATGTCTGCGAAACGAAAGCTCTTGTTTCGCTAAATAATCGCTAAATAACACGTTGCATCAATAAATCGACTTAGAACATATCTATTATTTTTTACAGTCTCATTATGTTTTTCAATATTTTTTTTAAATGCCTCACTAAGACATTTTCTATTCTTACATTACCAATTTTTTTTAAAATAATTAAAGATTCAATATGAGAACGACTTATTTCATGACGATGCTTTAAATTATGAAAATTGTTCAAATTATTGCAACCATACTTCGACCAAATATTAGATTCATGTGAAAATAATAAACAAGGCCAACAGTATAATTTTTGGGTATATTGACAACCAGATAGCCGTTTGTTTGAATCGTAATATGAAAAGTTAAAATACCGAAATTTTTTTTTACATTTTGTTTTCAAATCTAAAAGTTTTTGGAGTTGGTCTACCATTTTTTTTAATATTCTGTTTTTCAAACAAAAGTATTCGACTCAAACGATTTTACTAATAATTGTTCAATAATACATTTTACAATAATTATTAATATTTAAATTCACACCTGAAGAACATGAAGGCAGATCCATTTCCATTGTAAAATAATTAAATAAGTGTATTTCATTATAAATCTATTATTTAAAATACTAATACAAAAAATAATAAACATGTACGTTGAATGAATCCAAACACTGCAATGCAATCGCACAAATGTACTCAGCCGTCGGTTATCGTTTTATCGGAAATAAAAATAATAATTAAACCGTTTGGTACTGTGGTGTATGCAAAATCATAAGTGCTTACAAATTGCGTTTTGAATACGAAACCCCCTCTACGACATTGTACGTATATCGTGTCTATTAGCTCACGTAAGCAGTTTTCAGAACATGTTACACCACGGCACGACGCGACGCGTCAATATCAAATATTAATAGAACGATAGTAAATTTTTCCATCGTCTTATGCAACAATCGACGACGACGACGACGACCAAAACATGTGTTCGTCAAGATTGTTATCTTATATTCTAAACATATTATTTATTATTTTTATTATTGTTAAAAACAAAAAAAAGTAGTCAATGATTTAATTTGAAATGCAATTTTGTTATTATAATAATATTAATATTAATTTTTATTTTTCCTATTTTTCAAGTGTAAGCAGTGCTTACAGTGCTTACATGCACGCTACGCCCCCTGCCGACCCCATATAGTTGGGAGGAGAGGCGAAGTAGAAGAAGAAGAAGAAGATTTAATATTTAGAGTAGGTATTTTGGAGGGGTATTGTAACTTATTCAACTATTAAAACATGATTCCGTTGCGTCCCCCCGGAACACTGTAATATTATTGTATAGAATATATAGCGGGTACTGAACGAATGAAACGAAAACGCTTACCGTTATTTATTGAAAATTAATATTATTTTATTCCGATTTTCCCAACTTCGCAGTACTACATAAATAGCTAGGACATATATATATATATATATATTTTTAGATCGATAACGACCGTTGTCATATTGTTATTTGATTGTTGCGTTTTGATATTTTTATTATTATTATCTGTAGTACGTGCGACCGATTTCATAGTGAAATGGCGTAATAACAGTATAGTTTGATCGTAATTTTTCGTATCACGTGTTTGAAGTGTTTATTTTTCATTAATACAGACCTGTGCTAAGTTTTTTTTTTTTTAAATGGGACACCAGTTTTAGTGATTCTATTGCTGAATTTGAAGAGAACAATGTTAATCATGTCAGAAAACGAAAAAAAAATAGGATGATTGAGTGAAAGTAATGAAAAAACTTCGTGCAACGTCCAATGAGGTAGGGGAGGCGACTGTCGTTGTAAGAAAACATAAATGTTTCGATGTTATTTCTCCTGAAGAAAGAAATAGAATCATTAAAGATTTCAACAATTTAGGTGAGTACAACCGCCAAAATGAATATCTTGGGGGATTGATTACGATTTTACCTGTTGTACAACGTAGAAGTTGGAAGGATCCGAATGAGGCAAAATTTAATGATTCCTCTTATAGTTATCGTTTTGCGTAATTATGTCAATGGTGCATTGCAAGATCTTGTTATTTGTTATAGAGCTTTTTTAAGTATTCATGGTATTTCTAATCGCTGTGGTTCAAACAATAAAAAACAATTGCTTTTTTCTGGTTCAGTTGGCACTGATAATCGTGGAAAACATTCCAACTGACCGTATAAGTTATCTGACGAGACCAAAATAAAAGTTTTGGGTTTCATTAAATCTTTGAAAGGAAAAAAAATCCCATTACACACCCAAGGATAGTGAAAACATATATCTCCCGGAAGAATTAAACATAAAAAAACTTCACACGTTTTTATCAGGACAAACATCCTGAAATATGTAATAGGTTTATACAACTTTCCGCGATGTATTTGAACAAAAATTTAATAAATCATTTGGGTACCCTCGTAAAGATACTTGCAGTGTATGCGATGTTTACAAATCAGAAGTCAAACTAATAAAAAACCAGATCAATACTTGCGTAGATAATGAAACCAAAAATAGTTTAAATAATACATTAAAACAAAAGTTAATATAGCATGAGTTACACAAAAAACAGGGTGATAAGTTCTACGAACTGAAAAGGAAGTATAGGAGGGCAGCAAAGAAGACTCCTGATTTAGAAAGCTATAGTTTATGAACTATCAGCGAAATCTTCCAACTTTCTTCTTCATTTGGCCATTTTACTCTCTAAGAGTTTTAGCCGTCACTACTATAATCTCGCCACTTTTCTCTGTCTTGAGCGATTACACGCTAGTCTTCTATGCCCATTTCCTTCAGGTCTTCCGCTACTCCATCAATCCACCTCTTCCTGGGACGTCCCCTCGGTCGTTTTCCCTTAGGTTTCCACTCGAAAGCAACGCGTACAGGGTCGTTTTTCTTCCCTTCTTAGGATATGTCCTAGCCATTGGATCATTTGACCTTTGATGAAGCTAGTAAACTGGAGCCAGATTCATAATTTCTTGTAGTTCTCTATTGAATCTTCTTCGCCAACATCCCACATTCGTGTCAAACACAGGGCCACATATTTTTCGCCATATCTTGTTTTCGAAAGTTCTTAACCTCCTTTCCGTCGGTCACTGTTGTAGTCCAGGCTTCACATCCGTTAAGTCAGTGTGGGTCTTATAATAGACACATACAATCTCGTTTTAGATCTTCTCCAGAGCGTTTTTTGAGTTTAAGAAATTTCAGTAATGCGTAGAAGGTTTTTTTTCCGCTTTGTTTATACGTATATTTATTTCTTTAGACCAGTCGTTCTTTATGCTCAGAGTTGCCCCTAGATATTTTGAATTCTTCCACTTTTTCAAAACTTAGTCCTTCCCTTTGTTGGGGGTCTATGTCACTATCTATTAATTCCATTAGTTTTGTCTTGTTTGTGTTTATTGTTAGACCAATTTTTTCCGCGGCTTTTTCCAGTTCCCTTGATGCATTTGCCTATCTTTGTAAGCGAGTTTCCTATAATATCTTGGTTCATCTGCGAAAACCGAGTATACGCAGTCCATTTTCGTTTGTTTGTTACTTGGCTTGCCTCTTAGGCACTGTAGTTCTCTTACAACTTTTTCTAGCACCAAGTTGAATAGGATTGGGGACAAAGCATCCCCTTGTTTCAAGCCTGTTTCTACAGTAAAGGGGGGTGGACATTGTGTTGTCTACTCTCACTGTGTACTGTGTGTACAGAGTTTAACTAGTTTAATCAGTTTTCTCGGAAAACCAAATTCATGCATAATGTTATATAAACTTTGTCTATGTATGCTGTCATACGCCTTTTTAAAATCTATGAACAACTGCCATACGTTCTGTCTGTATTCATACCTTTTTTCAATGATTTGTCCTATGATTGACAGTTGATCTATTGTCGATTTCCCTTTTCTAAAGCCGCATTGGTAGCTGCCTATGTTATCGTTTACGTATGGCAACAGACGTTTCAGTAGGATTTTGGAGAATATTTTGTAAGCTGTATTCAGGAGGGATATGTTCCTGTAGTTTTCACACTCCATTTTATCCCCTATTTTATGTAGTGGTATGATGACTGCTTCATGCCAGCTTGTTGGCATTTGTTCTTCTTTCCAAATATAAAATCTTCCAACACCCAATATAATTACCAATGATCATAGGCACAACTAGACCAATAATTTTGGGGGTGCACAAATAGTGAAGAACTCACAGACCCGTGGGGTCAACACATAGCGGTGAAACCCGATTGAGCACGGTCCCTATTTTGAAACAACCTGATTGAGCACGGTCCATATTTTTTAACAACCCGATTGAGCACAGTCAAATGAATGCAACGTTTCTAAATTCTAAATATTTACTAAAATATTTATTAAAAGTGGGAAATAAGTATTTAGGGATGCCACTTTAAAACTTAGACAAATAATAAAATTTGTATAACATAAGACATATATTAAAATAAATATCTATATTAATTAATACCTATATTTGTAAAATATCTTAATTTTATACTTTTATACACTAATTATTACTTTGATGATTATTATAAAATAATTCCTATAAATATTTCAATTTTTTTTAAAATTATTAATTAGGTATGTGGTACGGCAACGTTGTACGTATTTTTATGTTCAATCGTGTTATACTTCGTATTTCTATTGTTTAATTGTAACTGTGCTCAATTGGGTAGCGAAAAAGGTAAACTGTGCTCATTCGGGTTACAGCCACACATGGTACCTATACATTTTTTGGAAAATGGCTTATATTTTTTGGGGGTACACATTTTAAACTTAAGGGTGCACAAGTCCCCTGTGCACCACCCTAGTTGCGCCAATGACAATGATGTGTATTATCGTCGACAATTAAACTTTATTTCCTTTAACGTACACGTTTTGTCAGATGAATCTTCAATATTCTACACGTATGATGCAATTGTCGCACGAAAAGGAGCAGATGACGTATGTTCAATGCTTGAACATTATTTTTTCAAAATTTTAGAACCGAAAGTCAGACAATTAATTATTTTTAGCGATTCGTGTGCAGGTCAGAACAAAAACTATACGACAATAAGATTTTTTCATTACATGGTCTGTATAAAAAAACGTTTCGATAGCATAAAACTGGTGTTCCCAATTCGTGGTCACTCGTATTTAGAATGCGATAGAGACATGGGAAAAATAAATTCTAAATCTTACACCGAACTACCTGATGACCGGAGGAATATATTTTTACAGAGCCGTCAAAAACCAACACTTTTTAATGTTATTAACTGTGCCATTGAAGTCGAATTCAAGACGTGGACAGATTATTTCTCAGGTTTATACCCAACGAAAAACCCAATTCCATCGAGACCCATCCGAGTACTACTTATTGAGGAAAGTAAACCTCGATTTATAAACCATAAGTCCAAATATCATGGGCCTTACTTATCAGCTATCATCACTCGCGCCACTAATAAAAGGAATCGAAAAAATAAAATAAATAAGAATACTACTCTTCGTCCTTTATATGATAGTCCCCTACTTATAAAAAAAGCAAAACTTAATGACCTACTACACCTAAAGCAATTTTTAACCAACTCGGATGCACACCAATTCTATGCTGCACTCGAGTCAGATGAAACAGATAGAGATGACGCAGATGTAGAGTATGCAGATAATATACCAATCGACGAAAATGAAGATGCATAACAGGAAGAAAAGATCAATGTCAATATTTTTTTTATTTTTTATTTTTTCTAAAATTTAAAAAGTAAATTTAATAGTTTTTTTTTATTCGTTATAATATAACGTAAAATTATGTAAAATTAGTTGTACAACTACAATACATTTTTTTGAAATATTTCGTTCTTTATTTCTTGCGTTTTTGATTTCTGAAACTTTAAAATTGCAATACTGAACATTTTAGGAATATTTACTATTATCGTTTTTCCCCGTAGCCCTTCATATATATTTATATGTGTGTTTATCTAACAATTAAGTTCAAGTTCAATGTTCCGTTGTGGACTTTATGTAACACTATTAGGTTGACCATAAACATTAATGACCGGTGTACTTAAGTCCAATCGGCCTTATTATGGGTAATAGCCAATCATTTGTAGGTAAATAAGAAAATTATACGTTTAAATATTTGACTACTCGACGATGCACTCACACGCTATAATTATACTGATTATTATGTTCTTACAAGTCTCTACTACATAGATTCATAAATATTTTAGTTTCAAATGTGTATACGCTTAACATCAGTGATGAAATTAATTATGTTAAAGTGAGCATACTTCTAATGTACAATAATAGTATACAACTGAATTTATTGTTTTCATTGCGAAGTTATGTATGGCAAGTTCAACTTATTTTGTTGGCATTTTGTACAGTTTTCTTGGACTGTTTGTTATTCAATCCCTAATCAAATTCATCATAAATATATATTCTGAGCCATCATACCTAAATTATAGATTAAATATGTAATTAATAAGTATATTTAACCTGTGTAGTGCCATCGTAAGCTTTTGCGAGCCCCCAGGCAAAAGCAGTACAATTTCCTTGCATCTAAATACATCTAACTATTCCGACTTAGCAAATCATGGACCCCCAAATTTAAGTGTGAGGCCCTAGGGTAATGTTTTTGAAGCTAATGCTTGTCGATGAATTACACAATGCGTTGTTAATACTGAACAGTTTTTTTCTTTAACCAACGTTGCTAGGCCCGAACGTGATCCTAGCATAGCTGGAGCTCCATCCGTACAAAAACCTGCAAGCTTTTCCCACATAATGTCGTGCTTTTCAAAATAATCATTTATTTTCTTCATTACATCACTTCCTTTCGACTTGGTACCTAATTCCTGCAGTAACAAAAGCTCTTCTTTTATTATGTTGTCATCGTCCAAAAATCTAACAAAAACCAGTAACTGACAACATTGCGAAACGTCAGTACTTTCATCACACTGCAATGCGTAAAAAGGTGAGTTTTTTATTTTTACCAATAATTGTTCTTCAATATCGAAAGATATTTTGTCAATGCGAGCTTTCACGGTGTTATTCGATAATGGAATTTCTTGTATTTTATTTTTAGCTTCCTCACCTAAAACTTCTTCAACGGCATTTAGTAAACAAGGTTTCAATAACTTTTCACCGATAGTGTGTGGTTTTTTTGATTTTGCGATTAATTGTGAAATTTTAAATGACACAGATAGCACTTTTTCATTTAACTCGAATCTTGAACCATTTGTTCCAAGTTTCATTTTTTTCAAATATTCTGACTTACCCATGAAAAATGCTGGTGGTCGATCACTCAATTTAGGATGGACAGTATTTAAATGCCGTTCTAATTTAGCGGGTTTCAACGCATCATTACTAAGAACAGTGGAACATATAACACACTGTGGTCGAGTTTCATGGTTAGTTTCGATTGCAATAAATCCAAATTTGATATAGGAGTCGTCATATTTTCTTTTCGGAGCCATTTTATTTAATTTTATTATTAACCAACGAACTATCAAAAAGAGGCAAAAGCACAGACGTCGACTACGGAGTACGAATACAGAGCAACTAACAATATTACAATAAAAACGCATTAATAATATTAAACTTTGTACATAGCCTGTTGTATTCTACCAATAATCTAATCTTGCTGTACAAAGAAGATTAGATTATCGGTTGAAATAATACATACGTGACATAATTTTATATAAATTATAATAAACGACGTAATATACACGCGCCACGCCGTGGAATCGATGATAACGATTGTCGGTATACATAATATTTTGAATGCCTCGCTTTTACGAATTAGACGTTATATAGTATATAATATAATAAGAATGAGTTACTGCCTTCTTTGTTGGAAGTCCAGCAAAAACAGTTACTAACATTGTATCGCGCCCCAATGGAAAAATGAAATATTTTTAAATTTTGTAGGTTTGGCTCGCGGACCACTTCACGATGTCTCGCGGACCACCGGTGGTCCGCGGACCATAGGTTGGGAATCACTGCCCTAGGCAATTGCCTGAGTTGCCTGCCTGCTAACGATGGCACTGAACCTGTGACTATATTGTAACTGCAGAGAGTAGTATTCGTCATAAACTTGCATGATAACTAATAAATATTTAAAAAAATAAAAAGTACAAAGCATAACCTAACCTAACGACTGTTATAGATTATTAAAAGGTTACTTGTTTTATGTGAAACTGTGAAATATAGTCCATTGTGTCAATTTTATCTACTGTATAATTTTCACTTTGGGTACCTATGTATTATAACTTATAGCAGAAAAAACGTAAATAAGCAGGCATGTTTTTTATCTTAAGTAATAACCAAAAATAACGAAACTAACTTTAAAAATTATCTAAAGCAACATAAAGAATATAAATAAGCATTATATTTCCTATAAATCTTCAATATTTAAAAGACAAAATAACAGAAGTATGCAATCAACTAATTGATGAAGAAATTACTGCTGCAACAAATAAAGAATTCGCGCTGAATCATGTTTTGTTCACGGGGGACAATAATTTAAACAATTTATACGTTAAATTAATTAATAAATAAATGAACTTGTAACTTGAATAAAAATTACATTTGTTGTTAATTATTGATAAATTTCAATAGAATCATTAAATGTCACGAAATAAAAAACATGCCTGTTTATTTACGATTTTTCTGCTATAAGTTATAATATATATCCAAATTAAAGTCAAAATTATACAGTAGATAAAATTATAATAACATGTAAGTATAACTTTAACAAATAGGAGTGAAAATATCGAGTCTTAACAATTCTAGAATAATTATTTTCAGTGTTTTAGTCAACAAATTTTTAAATCGCCCGCATTTTGCAGTTTTTTGGTTAAATTGCAATAACTTAGTCAATTATGGACTTAGAAAGATGGTTTAACTACCAAAATTCATTAAAAAAATAGGCAAAAATAATTAGTGGTTAAAATAGGTGGTTGCCATTTAAGAAAAAAAAGTTGTACTGCGCATGCGCGTGTCTATTTAAGTTAAAACAATTTAAAACTCGTAAAAATACACATTTTTATGTCATTAAAACTAACAAAAAACAGAATTCAAATTGCAGGTCTCTACGCAAAGATATTGAGTGTTCTCAGTTAGCGTTTACACACTGTATACCTAATTATAATAATTACCTAATATAATTATTATATTATTTATTATTTTATTATTATATTTTTTACCTCATATATATTATTGTAAATATCAATTTGCACTCGGGATAAACCCATAATTTGTTATTTATTCTTAATTAGATAATTATAGTAAATCACATTTAAGTATGTCAATTATCGTTCCTTATTTATATTCTCTTTTTTAAATTAATTTATTATGTAACTATGTATAGATTTTTTTATGCATACAAATTGCAATAATATTGACTTCCATATTCCAAACATGAGATTTAATATTAATATAGATGCCGTACATATTCATGATGAATTATAACAATAAATTATGTAAAGCAGTGTGAACTGATGTATGCGCCGAATAAAGAATTATCCTCGTGATATGTAACATTAGCATTCACCGAATAAGTACTCAGATAAATACTATACCGATGAAATCACGTGTCAAATGGCAATGTGGCATTGATTCGATTCAATTGATTGAGACCAGTACGATGAATGAAACAATTTAACCACTTCATACCACTAGTACAATAGAACAGTTACAAATGAAAAAGTTTTTTTATTTTTATCTTACATATTTTTTTTAAAAAAAAAGAAATGTTTATCGACATATGGAAGTTGTAAATTAATTTTTACATTAAATTTATATTTTTAATACGAGTTATGGGAGACCGTTTCATTTTAAATTTGAGTTACAGCGATAACGGTGTCAGTGTAAATCAGTGTTTCTCAACCCTGGGGGTCGCGACCATTGATATTAAACTAATGGATGCGGCATAACACAAAAATCTGTAAGCTAACATAATTGGTACTATTATTAACCGCTAGATGTCATAATTGATAAAATTGTCATAGATATTAAACATCTGTTTAATTTAAAACAGTTTAATATCAAAGGTGATTATAGAGAACAAAATATTTGAGATAACATAATATGAAATTATGATTTTCACTTTTTATTTAATTTTTGATTTTTACTTTCAATTTATTTTTACCGATTTCAACCCTTTAAAATCAAAATAACAATATAAGTAATATTTAAAATAAAATGATATTGATTTAATGATGAAATTAGTTTAATATCAATGGATACAACGAAAAAAATTTGAAATCTCATCTTATCAATTATCTATACTCATGTTTTTTCTCTCTTACAAGAGTTTTACTTTCCTTATCACACAGAAAACTTCTGTGCGAGTGAGAACCATCGTTTCTCTCTCCGTTATGTTGGCCTAATCATTGTATGTAGAATGTATATAGGAATGCCGTATTCATATGTTTAATGTCTATGGTCGCGACCCCCTTGAGGGTCGCCAACTTATTATTCAGGGTCGCAATCGAATGATTTAAATCAATGCGAAAATTAAAAGCTCGATCATTAAAAAAATAAAACCAATAAAATATTATAATATTACATATTACGAGCTTAGATTATTTACATTAAAATTAAAAACACACTATTATTATTTTTAAAGCGATATTACTGTTTGACGTTTATTGAAGAATCTATAATAAACGTTGAATATAGATTTTCAAGTAACAACCTAAGATAAGGCCTATGCACATATTATATTATTATATATTTTTTTTGTAGGTCATCGTTAATATCGCCGTGCGCCATTGTAAAATAGGTATAAAAGTTGCATTTATATATTGTTTTTAGCATATTTTTTTACAATTTGTATACATACATACATATATATATATACATAGAGATAGCTAAAAAAATTTAAATTCAAAAAGGGGGTCACTACAGTAAAAAGGTTGAGAAACACTGGTGTAAATGATTCGTATATACAAAGACTATATTAGGAAATGGGAATTCTAATACATGCAGATAGTAAATTATAACTATGTTCGTTTTGATTATAACCGTAAAACGTTGTTTTATTATTTATACAAACATATAGCACTAGTGATTTTTATAATAAAAATTACACTATGTCACACAAGTATATGTTCTTATAGTTTCTTATAGTTCTATATATGTGCAATTGTAATTATTTTTAAGACTTCATGTACATCTCGTCTATTTTTCGTAGTTTTTATTATTTTTCTATTAGAAACTTCTGTAATCACTTTGTATTATAATTATATGCATATCATGTATTTTATATGTCATGCTACTTTGCTTGTTAATTTATTAAAATATAATCGATTATATAATTTATAGGTTAGGTAGGTCATTCATACTTACCTTTGATCAGTTGAATTATTTTTTGAATACGATAGTATTTTTCCATTTTATTAGCACACATTTACATCGGAGCATTTTTAATAATAATTATTATAATAGTGTTAAAAGAAAAAATAAATTTTTTAGAATTTTTAAACCACACAATTATTAGCGTGTTATATTTATACATAGGTACTTGTACTTCAGTTAAAAAATATATACATTTGTATAAGTAGGTACGACTATAGGTTTTTGTCTGTCGTGCTTTTTAACTATAAAGATATAAAATCATCTTCGATGGATACCACTGAATTATATAATTTGTATATCTCATGTATATACAGTGTTTGAAAATTTCTTGAAATATAAGATTGTGAAATATTTCAGTATTTTAAAAAATTTGTTTTTCTTTTATATAAGTAAAATTTATATATATATATACTAGCTGATCCCGTGCACTTCGTTGCTCATTAAATATACCAACTCTATATGACTCTAACTTTGTTCAACTCGTTATTTAATATTCGGTGGATGATGTTTTAGATTTGTCTTAAGTTTTCTCTCCGGAATAAAAATTCTGATTCACAGCAGTATATTATCAGGTAGGCAATCTACCTGCGGTAGATCGCGGACCTAGTGCTGTTTGTACGTACCTTAGTGTATGATTTAAATCTAATAAAGTATCAAAGTTATACCAAGTTTGACATAATACGGTGGATTAATATAATCAATTAATACATAATCCTTACCTAACCTTAACGTACTAAAATCCGTAGTATAGAATTGTATTGTTGACCATTTGCATTAGTATTACGAACTATTTCTGTTGCTTCGAACGATGTCATTTGAAAACATGAATTGAATGTTCTAATTGACTTCAGGAACACGTTAGAATCTGGATCTGAACCGATAAGTAAACCGTTCAATGGTTCAGGTGGTGTTTCAATTTCAGGTAGTTGCATCTTTCCTGACGCACAACACATCCAGACTGGTTCATTTTTGAATTTGAGAGCATAGCAGTGCGGGCATTCCTTATCCATAGCACAAATTACTGCTTTTGAATGAGCATAATATTCAATATCGGGCTCATACTGGAATGCTAGACGCAGGAATGAATCAGATATAAATGTTCGATGTACCTGTTGGCATAGATGGTCATTTGCTCTGCGTGAGTCAACTACGAATCATTCGCACTATCGGATTGGCATTGTTCGTCTGTTATTTGCGCTCTTCTATTTCTCATGTTTGTAGCTGCATTTGTTCTACAACAAAAATTGGCATTCTGGCGTCTTCTTGGCATTTTTAATGACACAAACAAATAGAAAATATTCAAAGTACTTATTTATGTTTTTTTTTTTGGTTACCTTGCAACGTCGGGTAATTCATTATATTAACCACTAATAAATAAATATTATTCTCAAATCTTATAACCCCCATAGCAACCATTTATAAACAAAAACAAAAATTTCTATCGTAAATCTCAAAATTCCTGTTTGACCACCTCCCGGGGGTGGAATTAGGTCCATATATAAACCCTATAAACCCGTTCCACGACATTCTCTATCATTTAAAAAAAAAATCAAGATAATCGGCCCAGCTGTTCTCAACTGATGCAATTTCGAATTTTTTGTCTCCATTTTTATATATATAGATATATTTATATATATTGCATATTTTTTTGGTAAAACAAATTAATAAGACCCATTAGTGATTGTTTTCCTTGGTACTACACATTTATAGTATTTACAATTTTTAAAGGAACAAAAAAAAATTATAGAATATAGTTTAGTTAATATATTTAGGATATATTTATAGTCTACCTGGAATTAATGTGTTAAATAACTATATAATATAACTAGTATAATGACTTATAAAAAAATTAACTTAATTTATATAATAAAACATTATTTTATAAATGTATCATATTCATAAGTTCATCTATTTCAGCACTATCTATATCAATATGTGAACTTTGATCTTCTTCATTTTCCAAGTTTACTTTACAGTTACTCTTAAAAATAAAATCAATGTTTCACGTTTTTGTGAAATATTGCAAATGAAATATTTCACATGAAATATTTCCTACTTCAAACACTATGTATATACGTTCTACGTTCATATGTACATAGCTGCTATAATAATCGCATTAAAGGTATACATATAATATTTGATAATAGTAATAGCTATTCTATTACATTACACTTTACATTATATCGTAGTAGTTCAGTTTAAAAGCGTTTGTTGGAAGATACTATTAACCAGAAAATTAAAATAAACTTGAACTTTTATAATATACTATTTATATTATCTTATATTATTGAAGGCCGTATATGTTATTCGATTTCAGAGTTTAACTTTTTGTTTGATTATTGGAAAGTTTTAAATAATAGTGTAAAGTACAAAATTTTAATTAACCGTCACTATTGGTGCCTTATTATTCGAAAACCCATAATACACGCGGTATTTAGCCGATATTTTTCACTAACCAATAGTTGATAGCAAAACCTCAACACGAAACACACTCTAATATTGAATTCTGGTAAAATGCTGAGACCTTTTAAAGTGTCCTTCGACGTACTTTAAACTACCATCATTTATACCAGCTCCTCCTCTCATTATTGTTATTCGTTTATGACGACGACGTATAAAACATGACATAAATACTGTACTCGAATTGAAGAAAGCAATTGTGAATAAACTCAAGCTATGTATTTTGTTTCTTGTAACGTCATCATTCCATAAAATCCTTTTTAATCTTGCAGTCTACATTCGTGGTGGAAATTAATTAGTTTTACTTCATAGTCTTGTTATAGTGAAATACGATAAATTGTTTGCAATAAATAATTATAAATTACGCATTTAAAATTTTAAGAAATTAAATGTTCTATTACTTGTGGCCAAACTATATTTTATAGTTATTAATCATTTTTAAACGATTAACTATATAAATAAAATGTACAGCTTAAATTGGAAACTATTTTTAATTACAAAAAAATAAGTCTGATGCATAATGTTAAATTTATTCCTTTAGTAAGGATAATACTATACGTCTCTATTAATTAGTATTTAACATGTTAACATGCATGTATTTAAAATTATTCATAAATATTACACAAAGAAAAAAGGGATACTACATTTTCAAATAATTATTTGTTTATTATAAGCATAATAACTATTCACCTATGGGTGTTATAGGAAATATATGAATGATAATAATTTTAGTACAATGATAAATTAATAATAGTCAAAAAAACAAATAAATAAATACTTATACTGATTGTTATGCAAAATAATTGTCACCGAAATGTTGATTTTATGAAATATTTATTTTATTCGATAAATAAATTCATACACTACCTAATAATACTTTTTTTTTCATATTTAACTACTCTGTAATTAAAATTCAATAAAAGTATACATAACTTCTCCGAGTTTCAAAGTAAAAGTTTGTTCGTTAGTTATTAAATGTATATTACATAGGAAAATGGTAAACACTAACAGTCAGAAAATGGTAATTTTTTTTTGTATATCACATGTGTTAACTGGTCAAAATTTGTGATCTCTGACAAAGTAGAATAATAAATAACAATGTTCTATTTTATTAATTTAATAATCAAAATTACGCTACTATAATGTTATACATAAATTATGTTAATAGCTCATTTTTGTTGTAACTTTTTGCTCAACTAATAATAAAAATAAAATTATATAGTATAATAGAAATTATTAAATTTAAACTATGCGTGCTTAAGTAAAAAGTTTCTTTTATACTAAATACATGCGCATATTATATAAATGAAAAACTGTTAAATGCTTATTGCAATTATTATTCATGCTGGTTAATTTTAATGTTATTTTTAAAACTAATTATACTTTAATAAATTCATCATATGAGTCATGACTAATATCATTTTTATATACATTTTTTTTTACATAACTTATTTCTTGGACTTAAAATGCCCATTTCCAAATTTAAGTTAATGTTTGGTGTTGATTTAAATATCTGTAATTTATTATTATCCCGTAATTTTATTAATAATATATATTTTTAGAATCTAAAATTTAATACATTTACCTCGCATACAAGTAAATAGATGCGGACCATTTAAAAGTGCACATTTTAGTAGAAATTTCTAGTTGAAAAACACCTATACAAGTAATATTAAAAATAAGGTCGACGTCTTTTTTGTCGTTTGTTATCGATATTTATAATATATATGTATACAAAAAACCATTTAGGTTCATAGGTATTCAGTGATGCTCGAGTACTAAATTCATTACGAAATCAATAAATAAATATGTATATAGTATATATTTAAGAACATTAAAAAAATATTGCTGTGTAAACGTTTAAAAAAAAAAAAATTGATAACTGTTAACTAAATAAAAGAATTTAAAAGTAAAAC
This sequence comes from Sipha maydis, assembly GCA_034509805.1. Taxonomy (NCBI): domain Eukaryota; kingdom Metazoa; phylum Arthropoda; class Insecta; order Hemiptera; family Aphididae; genus Sipha; species Sipha maydis. The sequence goes on along the minus strand of JASXSY010001496.1, from coordinate 211,673 downwards.
ATTGATTCATATAAATTTACGAGTGTACCGTATAATGATGAAGAACCGATTAAAAAAAGAAAAAAATTTCCGTGAAATATGTATATAAAAAACTACGTATACGATTAAGTATGTTTGCGTAATGTATTTGACGACCAAAACGGGACCATTTACCAGCAATATTCTAATAATCTACTATAGCTGAATCATTGGTACTCGCTTGAAAGACATTTTACTAATTTCGATTCGAAAAATAACTAAAAATAAAAAATTTGCAGTCGAAACATGCTGGCCATCGCCGTTATGATAATAATGATATTTATTTGTACTTATTTGTACTGTACATACATATATGTACAAACATGATCTTATTAAACAAAATAAAATACTTCATAGGTAATAAGAATGTGAAAAATGCTATGTCCTACTCAATTGTTACCAATGTGATTTTCGAAAAATCCCATCTTATTCCATATACATAGTATTAAAGGAAACCGTCATGTCGAATTGCAAGCTCATGAGTTTCGTCATTTTTGAAATATACAGAGCGACCGGTGAGTAAACGAATGAGTTGTATTTGAATTTCATACGTGTAAAGATTATAATATTATTCTAGTAAGCTCGAAATACCGTAGAGAAACGCGCCTGCAATCCGGGAAAACGTTATTAAGAACGGGCGATGGTGGTGGTGTTGCAACACACGACGACCAATTTTCCGTCATATTTTTCATTCGATATTTATTTTATTTTTTTTCTCCATAGCGACCGTGTCTTTACCGCGTACCGGTGATTGTTCGATACGAAATATTAGATGGCTACACACACACACACACATAAAAACATACGCACAGCAACGATTAGGAAATCGATGAAAATAACGACGAAAATATAATAATAATAATCATTATAATATTAGAATAACAACTAAAATCAGTAATATTAAAATTAATAGTGGTAGTAATAGCAGTAGAAGTACTAGTGGGGGTAATGGTATTAATAGCAATCATAAATATGGTTACCAAATAATAAGACGTACGAAATATCGGTACTCTTGACGCGTGAATTCGCGTCCCAAACGTTCCGTAAGATTCTGCATCGTGCGTTGCGCACACGACCCGTAGAACATGTCACGACGGCCGAATCTCGAGTGCGGACACACTGACCTCATCGACCACGGCCAAATGGTGGACGGGCTGCTGTCGGGCGCCGCCGGCCTCAACAACGCGCATCTCATCCGTACCCTATGCACGGACGCTCGGCGCGTGTTCCTCCAGCAACCCATGCTGCTCAAGCTCCGGACGCCCATAAAAGTGGTCGGCGACCTGCACGGCCAGTACGGCGACCTGCTCCGGTGGTTTGACGTGGCCGGCCGACCGCCGGACGTTGATTTTCTGTTCCTGGGCGATTTCGTGGACCGCGGGCCGCAGTCCGTCGAAGTATGCACCGCGGAAAGGAAACCTCATACCCCGCGTACCTGTCGTTACGCGTACGCGCACCGTCCGTTTTCCGGGAGGGGGTTGGAGAAACAGGAAGCTATAACGGGATCTAAGACGAAAGTGTTCTATGGGGGGGGGGGGGGAATAGTGCGTGGGCCATTTGTAATTTTCTTAGCCAGTATTAAAAAATATCGTCAATTATCTAAATTAAAATTAAATTTGATCAAGTTGAGATTAAATCTGAAAAAATAAATTCTTTTAACGTGTCTCTTTGATAACAATGCCAAATTGTTTAATATTTCCTCAGTTTGAATCCATCTTAGATAGTCGAACAAAATATTAGTCAAATGACTAATTATACCTCCTAGAGTAACTAAATTAATCACACAGTACTACCATAGATTAATTACATGTATAAAAGTCGGTATTTAATCTATGGTAGGAATTGGTCACTTCTGTCCATCATTAATAGTCACTACACTTCTGTTACTACTAAAAGAAGTAAAAGCTTTGTTTTTAAAAAAGTTTGTGTCAAACTGTCAGTCAATTTGTGTTTGATTTAAAACGTTTTGCAAATTATCATTCTTTAGTTTTGAATTTTTTTATATTAGTCACCGCTTAACCGTTTATACTCATCTCAAAAAAAAAAAAAAGGTAGAATAGTAAAAATAAAAATAATCAATAAATAACAATATGTTAGTAATTAAAGTAAAACAAAAACGATTTACACACACAGCAACGTGAACAGAGACTGAATTCAAAATAATTGTTTATTGCTAGATATTTTATTTGTTAAATCGATCTTTTTCATAAGCATTCCCGAGTTTTTTATATATATATGGACGGCATTAAGGAAATTATGAAAATAGTTGACAAGTTATCTTGTTGGGATACGCTATTGTTTACTATTTTTTCATTTAGGAGTATATGTAACATATTTTACAATATCAGTAAACCGAAATATGTATATAAATATAATAATATGTAATACCGTAAAAAGTATTACCTTCAACAATTTGCCACTGTAAGTACGTGTCTATAGTGCCAGCATATAAATACGCCACTGATCTTACATGGAGTCATGTCGGCATAGAGATATTTTACTGTACTATACAATTAAACCAGTGATTTAATTTGAAGGAGTGGGGTTGGCAACAAAAGTATTTGTCCCACTCTAGTATTAATTTCAACCAATTTTTGGCACACTTAAAAAATATTAGAAATCTACAAGAGGCCAATTTTGACAACAAATATTAACTATGGGTTATTTGACCTTTTGAACCCTTTCCTTAGATCAACACTTTGTGACAGGTTAATAAATATTTTGCGATTTGTGACGTAAAATAAAATATTATTCATACATGATATGCAGTGCAGAAAAAAAAAATGATTAGATAATATTTATTATACATTAAATGATTTTTTTTTTTTTTAATATAATATCGTAAATCATGTAAAATTTTTAATTACTTTTAGATTACAAAATTTATTCTGTATTTATTGATTTTGTTACTCTCAATTTTGATTTGTTACTAATATGATTTTGTTACTCTCAATTTTGATTTGTTACTAATATTCTAAACTCACTTATCTCAGTCACTCAATAGTTTTGTGTAGAAAAAATATAATTCAATTTTCTTTGCATTTAGCGAGTAAATATAGTAAACTAAATACAATACATTTATGTGTAAAACTGCTTTGACAAAGTCATTTATAAATACTCGTATATATAAGTGCAACTTAATTGTTTGGTCAACGCCTGACCTCATCCTAGTTAATCGACTATACTATAATTATTTAAGTTTTAAAATAATTTGTGCTTATATGAACTCAATACGTATGCAATCGACTTGAAGAACTACTGTAAATAACCGTGGGGTAACGAAGAATTATGTTTTTTGCGTTTTGCCAAATTATAATGAAGTAATAAAACTATTTGTATATTTAAACGCTCCACGCGCTGCTGTACAAGGTCAATATGTTTTGTGTTCTACACACGTGAGTATAATCCTATGTGCACATGTTTTTATAATATGTATTGCATATTTTAAACAGCGTATTTTGTACAAGATCTAACGCGTGTGATTGATTGACGTTTTTTACATTGAGATCTGTTGAATATTTTCGGTAAACCGTTGGTATAATAATTACATACGTATTCGTACATCGAGGAAGGTGTTTTGGGGATCGTAATCTTCCCGATATCAAAATAGGTCATGCTAATGAAAAAGACAAAAAAATAATAATAATAATAACAATAATAATACCGTTATGCTACAATAATATCATAACATAGTGCGTTATTTTATTTTACTATTGCATACACGCGCACAACTTGAATAATTCCATAGTAATTCCTTGTGTAATAGTACACCTTGTGCAGGTGATCACTCTGCTGTTGGCGCTCAAGACCCGGTACCCGAAAAACGTTTACCTGTTACGCGGCAACCACGAGTGCCGTACCGTGAACGTGCGGTACGGGTTCTACGACGAGTGCCGGTCCAGGTTCGGCTCGCTCCTGGGCGTCCGGCTGTGGAGGGCGTTCAACAGGACGTTCGACTGCATGCCGGTGGCCGCGGTCGTCGGCGGCATCATATTCTGCGCGCACGGCGGCCTCAGCCCACACCTGCGGCACATGGGCCAAATCGACCGGATGCCGCGGCCTGCCCGGGTACCCAAAAGCGGCCTGATGTGCGACCTGTTGTGGTCCGACCCATCCGACCATCCGGGGGATCGGGGCTGGCGCGTGAACGTCCGCCGTCACATATCCTACGAGTTCGGCGCCGACCAGGTGGCCGAGTTCCTTATCAGGTTCCGGCTGAAGTTGGTGGTTAGGGCCCATCAGGTAAATAAAAAGCCATTGTCCTCTCGCCCTGTACCGTAGGATTTAAATAAATTTAAAGAAATAATGTACGCTAACGTATAAAAAAATAACGAGTTAAAAAAAAAGTTGTTATTTTTTTTATACGTTAGCGTAATTTATTTCTTACCAACGCAAAAATAATTATAGATTATAATCCTTATATTTCATATGACATACAGTATTTCAATTTAGTATATATTTTATTAGTTTATCATTTCTAAAAGAAATCACAAAATATTTTATTAAATTGATACTAAGTATTAAATACTTAAAATAAGTCAGGTTGTTCCTTTAGAATACATAGTGATTGGAAAAATAACATTTTTAATTGTAAAAAATTAACATTAAAAAATATTTTTTGGTATGAAAATGACAGTTATTGTGAAATGTAAAAAAAATAAAAAAACAAAAAAATTAACTTGTATTTTAAAATGAAAAATGAATTCCTTAAGTAAGTTAAAAATTAAGTTATGAAAATCCAAACGTAACTGGTTAAGTAAAAAAATTAAAATTAAATTAACTTCTTAACTTAACTTTAACTTTTTAACTCGTTAATGCCCAGCTTTGCTATTTTAGCACTACGGGCTACCAATAAAAGGCTACAAAGGAATCTAATTTTAAATTTCTTAAAAACAGTCGGTAATTCGGCTTCGGTACTCTGCTTTGTAATAATTTTATGTACTCAGTTATTGGTTAATTATCTATTTGCAAGGAAATTAAACGAATTTGAATCGACTAACCTTTTGTCAAATTAGTCGATTAATTTAATTTATTTATATACGTAAGTATTTAGTCGAATAAATGTTTGACTAATATTAATTATTTATAAATAGTAAGTTACGCATATTTTAATTGAATAATTAGTTGGTAGTACGTGATGAAAATTGACTAATAGTAAGTAGTAACAAATAGTCGTTTTTGTCTATTACTTTTTACAACTATAATCTTTAAAATATATGCTATAGATAGGTATTTCAATCAAATTAAAATGTGCCTAAGATTATCTACCTGGAAAACTTTCTGTCCATTTTTGAATTTAATAAATTCGTGTACTAAATATTACTTACACTAAATAATATAAAAAGGAACTAATGTAGTTAGTACTGTAGTTAATATCCGATTTTTATTTTTTTTATTGTATTGGTATATAATACAACGATAAGAACGATAGAGCACAATTTATTGATAATTTTATTATCATGATGAAAAATGCAATCTTCTAAAATAGTTTTTTTTACATCTACAAGCTTACCAAAACTTATTAAATTATTTTGTTTTAAAATTTTTATATTTTTATATTTAATTTTTTATATCATATTTTACCAATTACGTTTTCTTTAAAGTTTTCAACAAAAAATGAATACGAGTAAATTAATCATTTTGAGAATGTATTTCTTTCATTATTTTGAGGTTTTTGGAAAATTAAATTTCTGTAAAATTAAAACTTTTCTATCTTCTTTTTTTTACCTATAGTGTACCTGTAAAGTACATCTTATAAAATATTTATAAAAAGTTTAAAACAGTATGATATGTTTTTTTAATTAGTTGATAGAAATTATGACACTAATGACTATTAGCTGGAGATTTTTTTAAAATTATATCAGGTCTATAATTAGTTTATATTTATCTTTTTATTTTTTTATATATTTTATTTTTTATCGTAAATAGAAACTTGTATACACTCTAAATTAATAGCTATATTTATACTCCACTCAAGATTTTATTAATGACCATAAATTAAATAAATAAATTTAACCAATTAAACTTATTGTAAACATTGCTTTATAGATTGTATGCTAAAAATATTATTAAAAAAAATATATATTTATGTTTACTAATATTTAAATGATTAAAAATATGAACACGCATATTTTTAGTTTATTTTTGTCTTAAAACATTTTCCACGTAAATTATTTTCTACTTCAATTCTCAGCAAAATAGAAATACTTGGAAGTTATTATCAGGGCTTGAAACCGAAATTTTTTTTTTCGATTTGGATTTCGGTTTCTGATACCGGTATTTATTTTTTCCGATTTCGATTTCGGTTTTGAATAACGGTATTCACTTTTTTCGATTTCGATTTCGGTTTCAGATATCGGTATCTATTTTTTCTGATTTCGATTTCGGTTTCGGATATCAGTATTTAATTTTTTCGATTTTGTTTTCGATTTCGAATAACGGTATTCACTTTTTTCGATTTCGATTTCGGTTTCGAATAACGGTATTCACTTTTTTCGATTTCGATTTCGGTTTCGAATAACGGTATTCGCTTTTTTCGATTTCGATTTCGGTTTTTGATATCGTTTTTTATTTTTTCTGTTTTCGATTTTGGTTTCGGATATCGGTATTTATTTTTTTCGATTTCGATTTCGGTTTCGGATATCGGTATTTATTTTTTTCGATTTCGATTTCGATTTCGGATATCGGTATTTATTTGTTACGATTTGATTTCGATATTGATTTTCTTCGATTTCGTTTTCACTTTTCAGTTGCAATATCGATATCGGTTTTAACCGATATTGAAAATCTCAAGCCAAGATTATTATGTAATTTTAAATTTATAATGAGTAATGACATAAACTCGCTAGTCGCCACATGCTACATGACATTATGATATGCATGACAGAGATGGTCGTTCGATGATTATATAGAATAATCAATAATGATTATTATTTATTGGCTGAACGAAAACAAAATCGGAACCAGTATTAATTATTTTATAGAACAAAAACGAAATAGTTAACCAGAAAAATATTTTTCGTTCTCGAACGGAAAAATATACATTTTTAATTACTAAAAATAATTAATTTTTAATTTTAGTTCTTACACATTTTGTTAAGTTGGTTAGCTTGTTCTTTGACAAAATTTGTTTTTTAGTATATAATAAAATGGTAATAATCACTATAATATTTACTATTATAATTATTATAATATATATTTTTATTTATTAGGTATGCAATATTCAATATTGTAATAAAAACTTAAAAATGTGTATCATATTTTTTATTGTATAATATGAACTTATTTTAAGTATATCTCATGAAAGATGAATTTTCTAACTAATTATTTCTTAATTAAGACAATGAATGTTTGAGGTATAAAATTGTTATAAAAAAAATATTATTTTTTCAAAAGAAATAAATTAACCGGTTTCATTACTTTAAACCCAGTTTTAAAAAACTATAAAATATAAGATCAATATTAATCAGTTTTTAAAACCGGATAAAATTGGAGATGAACTAAAACCATTAACCACAAAAAATCATTATGGTTTGAAGCCCTGATATTTATACTACCATTTTAACATAATTTTGATATTTTTGAAATTTGCCCTCACTTCCAATGATTTGTAACCTATTTTTTTATTTATATTTGTTGCTGTATACCTGTATGTCTATATCTAACAAATTGTTTAGACTTTGTAACCATATCTCTATCGTTATAAATATAATTTATATAGGTACTTATAAGTTAAAACTAGTTTTTCAAAGATGGGCCAATTTGAACTTCACACAATCCTCCCACCACATTATTGAAATGTTTTCTTTTTGATTTGTAACCAATATTTGAAAAATATTAAATCCAATAAAATATATTCAACACCATTTTACATATATTTTGAAAATGATTGATTTTTGTTTATTAAATATATTATGATCCATAGGCTCACAACAGGTTTGCTCAATTAAAATAATTGAGTGTGCATCAACTGAATGGATAACAAACTGACTAATAGGATTTATAAAACTTATATTGAAATTAGAATTTTTTTTCATTTGATATGTATTAATAAAATTTATTCTATGAATAAAGGAACATTAATAATATTTATTTTTTCCGATTTCGATTTTGGTTTTGAATAACGGTATTCACTTTTTTCGATTTCGATTTCGGTTTCTGATACCGGTATTTATTTTTTCCGATTTCGATTTCGGTTTTGAATAACGGTATTCACTTTTTTCGATTTCGATTTCGGTTTCGGATATCGGTATTTATTTTTTTCGATTTCGATTTCGGTTTCGGATATCGGTATTTATTTTTTCCGATTTTGATTTCGGTTTCGGATATCGGTATCTATTTTTTTTGATTTCGATTTCGGTTTCGGATATCGGTATTTAATTTTTTCGATTTCGTTTTCGGTTTCGATTTCGATATCGGTTTTTAATGGTTTTAACCGGTATTCAAAATCGGTATTCAATACCGGTTTCAAGCCCTGGTTATTATTGTAAATTAACATCGTAAGTATTGGATATTTTCGGTTTTGAATACCTAATATTAATATTTCAATATTGTTCTGTAAAAGTAATTTAATAACGAATTCAGTATACATGTTTTCGGTATTCTTAACAAAACTGGAAATTTAAGAAGTTTTATTTTGAAACCATATTAATCATATTTTGTATTCGTGAGTAAAAATCTATTTAGAATGAATGTACATAATATATTAGAATATCAAGAATACCAATATTTATTCAATAAACCTGTATTTTGCGATATTTGATGTATTATTATCACACTCGATTCCCGTTCGATTATAAGATTTACTAGACAATTTTGAGACACGTGGACTGTACTAAATAGTGTTTTATAAAAACCGTCTTTATTGTTAAATCAATAAGTCGCTAGCTCCGGCCAGAATCTAAATGAAAACGTTTGTTCAGTTTGAACGATTAAACAAAATGTTCAAACTGCAATATATCCTATTATAATAGGATAATAGATAGTTATTTATGTGTCTATGATCATTTATCAATATTTCGAATTGAACAACTAGGTCGCAATATTTCTCGGATTTATAAATTTATATATTAGATTATTTTTTTCCTATAGGTATTTCTTATTAGATAATTTTTAATTAAACATTTTTCAATAATCGGTATTTATCATTATAATGGAATATTAATTACTAACTAAATACTTTTTTTTCTAAAAAATATTTTATTTTATTTTGAAGAATAACAATCAATAAATTTTGTACAATAAATAATATGAAAAATGTACAGTTATTTGACAGATTATTTACACACGAGGAGGAAATTACACATTAGTGAAACCTCTAAATATTAATAAGTACTAAAGCTTTATGTTATTAAGTTGCGACATCAGTTCCTTTTGAGGCGTCTATTGGGTAACCAGAAAATGTAAGTGAAGCTAATTCATTGATTAATTGGTTGGGATTATCTTGCAGTTTGGAGTGGAAGCGTTTGTAGTAGATAGCAGCAATTTCGTAGATTGATGGTAATTAGAGGTTGGAATTTAAAGACTCATTTGAGAAAAACCAGGATACACCAGTGATCAATAAATTGGATTACTTCAAATTAATAATGTATACGTATGCGTAGCACCGTTGTTTGTTGAATATATTTTGACATATTATAATAATATAATATAATTTTTTTTTTTTTTTAATTTTTTTTATTAGCTTTCGGCATAAACCATTATAGCTCAACAATTATTACAATACAATTTCACAATTAATTAAATTTACAGTTTTTAATAAAGTTAATGAGTAGGTAATTTTAACAATAGTGGGTAAATTACAGTGAGAAAAGATAAAAGTGAAAGTAGATAAGAAATGAAATACTATGTTATGCTTATGCAATTAAGGAGTAATAGTACACAAAGTCGGATTTAAACTTATTTTTTCCAATACTTTAGATAATAGAGCTATCAGAAGAGTGATAATAGATTTTAATTCATTGAAGATATTAATAATATTTGGTGGTTCTTCAGCTGGAGGACGATGTCGTGTGGTCTCGGCGTAAAATCGTGTTTGATTGTTGGCGTCAAAACTTCGGAGATGAGTGGGCAGCGCTGGCCTTGGAGTGGCGGGAGGAAAGGATTTCTTTAGCAGATTTAAGTATTTAGGACATCCTTTATATGAAGCTGTATGATTTATAATAATTAGCGCATCTGGCAGGGAGATTGTGGTCTTTGGTACACTCCTTGAATAGATGGTCTTCACCGCACTTAACGCAGCGAGGAATATGATAACAGTACGACTTAGTATGACCGAACGATTGACATTTATGACATTGAGGTGGACCTCGATTTTTTTTGTGTGGTTTTTCAATTGAGACCGTGTGTAGAAGCGAAGAAATCTTAAAAATGTCCGCGTTGTTGATTCTTCTTTCGAGTTTCACGAAAAATAAAGGTAAAGGGAGGTTGTTTTTTTTAATGTTTGTGATGTGTTTTACTGAATGACCTAAATCGTTCAGTGCATTGATGATGTCAACGGTGAGTGTAGAATGGTGCGGATTCCTGATAAAAGCCCTAAATGGGCGGTATTCCGGTGGACAATAGGTATGACATTCGAGGTCCAAAGTCCGCAAATGCCCGGATATTTTATTGTAATTTTCGCACCCATTAGGGCAAATGATTAGGAATGATGACGTGGATTTACTCGAAAAACCATTATTACCCGTGAGGTTTGATAAAGTTGTAACAAATGAAGAGTGATTATTAATATTTTTGATAAAAATAGGAGGAGCTCTATTGCTAAGAACATCATCAGTCACCTGGTTAGTGGTATCATTTGTATCCTTTTTTGTGACCGGTGTGAATCCTGTGACGGGAGGAGGGCTGAATACTTCTGGTAAAGAACCATTATTTTCCGAGTGCACTGCATACCTATTATGTGTAATGAATAATTTATTTTTCTCTACGTCCGATTTCGGAGATGACGAAGCTGATAGGTTTCGTTTAGACGTGACTTTACTAGACATAATCGCACTTTGTTTAAAATAAACCGTATTATATACCAATGTAATAACCCGTATAACGCATGGCGTATAAAGGTTACGATAACATTAATGACACCATGCGTGTGTGCACTACGACGGTCGGCACAGTACTGAATATAATATTATACAACGATGGAATAATATTATATGAATTAAATATCCCGCGATTTTCTTATACTTACGTAGCTATAGATCAATGTTTTAAATGTACAGATGCTTTAATTTTACGCGTTTCTTCTTTGCGATTATTGATTACGAAATAACAGCGGGTATGTTATATATTATACACGGAATACATATTATATACGTAAGAAAACAATGTGTTTCGGGTGGAAATTAAAATAATGGTAAAATCGAGAGTTTTTGTTTATTAAATTTTACGTGGCTTTAAGTAAAGTAATTTCCTTCCTAAACATTTTGACTTTTAAGTAGAACTTTTTTAAATTTTTATTAAGATATATACAATCTAATCAATGAACATATGTATATGTGATGCGAGCATATGCATGCGAGCAGAGTATAACACTCGTTAAAGTTGTGAACAAAGGAGCTACCCATTAGTGATCTTTAGCTGTTAAATATATTCATTAATTAATTAAATACTGAAGGTATCAGTTGCGTAATTATGGGGGGGGGGTGGGGATATATCCCCCCAGAGCATTTTATTAAGAAAAATAATAATTAATTAATTCCTGTAAGCACTTGGCTTTTAATGGTTTTAAGATTTTCATTTTATTTTAAGAAATAAAGATTTATGGATATTATCACAGTTAAAAGATAAAACTAACAAAAGCTTAAAATTAACGGGTATTGTTAATTTCTTATCATTTTTAACCGGCTAAATCATAGAGTATTCTATTGACTAAATTATATTTCTTTATTGATAGATAATGCTATTTTAAATATGATTTATTCTGTGGTATAAGATCACTTTTTGAACATTTTCACTAAACTTGAGCAACGCCAACTAATGTATATTATCCGTTATATAATAACACCAATAAAAGTTAAAATAATAATTATAATTATTGTCTTTTAATTGAAATTCTCTTAAATAACCGATACCTAATAGTCCTCATAAAATATTTTATTAAATTAAAAATGAAAAGGCAGTCACATGCCTTTTTTTCATTTTTTAAAAAAAATTTAAAGAAACTGATCAAGTCGTTCAAGAAGACAGTTTAAAGAATATCATTCAGAAGAATACCAACCTAGCAAAGTAGTAAGAAAGTTAAACTGTTTTCTGAAATAGTTAAAACTTTCATATATTTATGCATTTCTAATTTCTTTGTACTCATTATGACATATCCACGTTAATATGTAAGTGTATAGTTTACAGTAAATAGTGAATATTGTCATCTATGAAACTTAATGATCAAAAGAGGGTGTGGGGAGGGGGGAGCTAGCCCTCCACTGTAACGATAAAATATATACTTATATATTTTGAAACGATTGAATTTTGTTGATGTTTGATTTTTTGGCTGATCTCACAATTGAATTTTGTTAATCCATATAGGTTTTAGAAGAGATTTCTAAATTATTAATTTGTTTTTAAATTTGCGAATTTATTGAAAAAAAGTATTCTGATCATACGGGAGCGTGCATTAAGAAGTAGTATTTTTATTTTCAAATGTTTATTCCAGTTTAATCGTTTATCGAGTTAACCTAAATATCTAACTGTGTCTGACGTTTGGATAAGAATATTATTTATAAAAACATTTGGGCAGTGTCCTAGTTTTAGCATGAAAGTTATATGGATTGATTTAGAGCTATTTATTTTGACCTTCCATTTATTGTACCAGTCCGCCATTAAATTCCAAAGAGTTGAATATTAGCTGAAGTTATTTCAGGATTTTTGTGCATCGATATTATGGCTTTGTTGTCTGCGTAATCCGCTACAAAAGTATCAGCGTGGGTTGATCAGAGACAAAAATATTTAATAAAACAAGGAAAAGTATACCGCCCTGAGGCACTCCGACATTTATTGTAGATATATCTAAAAAGACTGAGCCAAAACGTATTTGGAAATGACGAGTGACTAGATACGATTTTATTAATAGTTAAAGTTCTGAAGGAAGGTATTTCCAAAGTTTATATAATAAACCCTGGTGCCAGACCTTATCAAACAATTGAGATAAATCTAGAAAAACGTTAGTACAATTAGTGAGAAGAAAATGACATCCACAATTCTATGAACTTGATGTGTAGTGCTATGCTTATGGCAATATCTAATTTGTGAGCGAGGGAGAACATAATTAAGGATGATGTGTGAGGACATTCGTTTTAGAATGAGTTTCCATATATCTTAAAGAAAAGGGTAAAAGGTTAATAAGCCTAAATGAGACCGGGTCATCAGGTGGCTTATTGGGTTTAGGGATTATAATGATGTGGGATAATTTCCATAACATTGGTAGGAGAGTCTTATGATTGCACTAATTATAAAAGTTAGAAAAATTATTTTTGTTTCTTTCCAGAGGCTACCATCAACCGTAGAAAATTTTGATAATTTTTGTTCTAGTTTGTTTGATTTAGTTTTGCCTAAAGTATTCTTTGAAGAATTAGCGAATATATTATATAACGATTTATGGGATTGTAAACGTGTGTGTTGATACTACGCTCGAGCCTCTCGAAAAATATGAAAACTGGAATGCACTTGGATAGATAAATTTGTTATTTTTGACAATGGACTGCTGCTAAGTGAATTATTTTGGTTAAGTTGTTGATTGCTTTGTCGATGTTGGAATTGCTTTTTAATATAATTTTTAAATTAATTTGTTGGTGGACTAAGTTGTGAAACCTATAACGATTTGTTGTTGCAGAAAAAAGGTTGAAAGATTTAGTACTTAGTAATGGAGAGCCAGATATATTTAATAGGATCAGAGTGATCAAATTTGAGATCTACTATATTGTTAGAAAGATAATATAAATTATTAGAGAACTTTGAAACAAAAATATCAAGAATATCTGTTTTTTTTTTTTATATTGAGAGGTTGACCAATATTTTGCTTCTGGAGGAGACAGAATTTTATAATTTTTTGCATTAGTAAAATTGTGCAAGAGTTTTCCACGTCGATTGTTTACTCGACAACCCCAGGATTGATGCTTAGCATTGTAGTCTCCTCCTATAATGTAATTATTGAAAGTATTATTTATTGTTTCAAAATAGTTTGGATCGTTTATTTGCAGAATTTATTTGAAGTGTAGAGGAAATCATGAAAAAATCCGAGGAACTGGAGAAGTTCCTTTTGTTTGATTTTATGTTTTGAATTTGTTAGCTATCGTAATTATTATCATTTGGTGGCACATAATCAGACGATTTTGTGATATTTTTATTAACAAGTTTAAACGGAGATATTACATTTTTAGCTTTTATATGTTTGCCATTTGGCATGTTTAAAGTTGAATATTAATTTAATTTAATTAGCTTATATTTATAATGCCGACTTTATCTAGGGAAGTCGAGCTTCAGATAAGCGATACTGCATCCAGTGCAAGAAGCCGACGCGATATGCACGTTGCCTTGTGTTTAATACTAATAATTATAAGACCCAACTAAAACTATAGACTATAAATCGGTTAAAGATATAAAACGTGACGAATATTATTAAATTACAAAAAGTAAGCAACGTTTATACTTTCATGCAAATTCGAATGCACAAGGGCATTTATATTTTATATTATGTATTTATATTAAAGTACATAATAGATTAAGTAGATCGAAGTCCATTAATTAACGATAGTAATTATAGCTAGTTAAGATACGAGAGCGAAAACACACGCGTGCATGAGTCGGCTTCCACTACGGAACTGAAGTAGAACTTTAATTTAAATTATATAACTTCCCGAACAATTTAATAATCAACGTTACATACAGAACTGAAGTATGTGTTCGTATACGCGTTATATAATTGAGAGTAAAATATTGTACTTCGAACCGTACAAGGTCGGGTTTTTGATTCAGCCGAGTCGGATTCCCTCAAACATCAGGAGGTAACAAAAGGTTACTAAAGTATACTCAAGGTCGTGTTTTTACCTGGGTTTTTTTCTGGCACTACATTAAATTAACAATTTCTTTGTCGTCCTAACAGTATAAGACAGTTTATGATCCATTGTTGACTATAGGTACGGTTAAAAATTCAATAAAAATATAAATCACGTCAGTATAAATGAAAAAAAAGGAAAAGGTCTAACCGTACCTGCGGTCGAAAATCGATTAGGTCTGTTGGAATTGGAAGGAAAACGTTAGTGCACTTTAGTATATCGAAAATATCGAAATCCGACACTCGACTATCGGATGCAGCCCGAGTTTTAGTCGGCTTACAAGATTTCTACGGTAAGATAAAATCATTAAATCTTTGGTCGTTTTCACGGTCGCAGTGCGTGGATGGCGGTTACGAGTTTTTCGCGCAACGCAAGTTGGTGACCGTGTTCAGCGCACCCGACTACAGAGGATACGGTTTGCCGGGCGCCGTCATGTCCGTGGACAAGTACGCAAAGTGTACGTTCCAGCTGCTGCACGCGTCTCGCGACGTATGCCCGGGTCGGACTGCGGTGGCCGCGAGCAGCCGAGCGAAGCGGCAATCATCGTCATCGATATCGGAATCGGCATCAGCGGCGCAACCGTCGTCAGGTCGGAGGTCGCGACGAGACGACGACCACCGCCGGCGGGAGGCGGTTGCGCGATTACGGGACGCGAACGGCCGCGAAACCGTTGACGAACCGCCGTGCGAAGGGATTTCGGAATGTCGGTGTCCGGGACACGCGGAGGAAATCAATAAACACGGCCGTGACCGCAGGGACTGTCAGTACCGTTGAAAATGCGCACGTAATGTTGCACGTGTATCGCGGCCACGGTGTCTACACGTATGCTATGTAAAATGGTATGTTCACGAAAACCTGTCGATTTCGTCTCGTGTTCGAGGGAGCCAAAATCCGATGTGACGATGTGTCTTTTGAGCGTTTTTCATCGAGTCGCTGTGAACGAATTGATTTTTAACCGGACTACGTTTCGTACGTCCCCGAATAAAAATGCATCATTTGTTTTATTAAAATCACAACGTGTGTTCAGTTCGGTATTTCGACCCCGAAGTGACCTTATAACATTAATACACCTACATGGTGCACTAGTAGTGCAGCACTACAAATCAGTATTATTTTAAAACAAAAAATATTGTTGTGCCATTTGTAGTCTGGGCCCAAGAAGGGGAAAGATCGCACTTTAGCACCCTAGACCAGTCCCTCATTGGTCTTATGTCTACATACGACAAGCACAATGCTATTTGTAACCTTAATTATGGGGCTACGACTTTTGGGTTTGTTTAGAACAATTCAAAACCCTTTTTGATGTTCGAAGACACATTCAATATAAATTATGCATTTTGTTGTAATACTACTCTTACTTTTGTTTGTGCAAAGATGAAAATAATACACATATACACAGTGCATTTTTTAAGGAATTTTTACTTGGCAACAAGCCGTTTTATCTTTAAAATATTCAATGTATGATAGTAGTATTTCATGTAAGCTCCGCATAATTATTAAAAATGTATCTTAATGCTGATAAAAAAAGTAAATATCAATAATATGACTATTTGGGTGACTTTAATTATAGAAGAAAAAAAAATGAAAATAATATCGATATCGCACCTCTCCATTCTGTTACGTGTTGTAAGAAAATAATCTTTGTGAAATTTGGATATGATAAATTATTCCTTCACAAGCTCTTAAAGAGTTGATTAGTAAACGTTTCATTTTATCAACTATTTATTTATTAAAATAGGATTTTTGCAATATTAAGCTCCTTGGAGGACATTTTTATAAAGATTACTTTTTTACAATACTGAACAAAAAGGAGTGATGGGATATCAATAATTAAATAGTTCCTCAAACAGCCTTTTAAAAATTTACTATACAAGCAGTGGCGTATTTGAGGGGGGGGCGATGGGGGCAATCGCCCCTCCCCCGAGAATTTTTAGACCAGGAAAATTTTATATAACTAATGGGTATAGGGTATTTGAGTATTTCATTAAAAAACAAAAATTCCGAAAAATTGTGTTGATGATAACAAATGATTGGTAAAAATCACGGTTATCTAGATAACCATGGTAAAAATGTACATACATTTTTCTTTGTGGTACACATGTCGTATATATGTATTTTTATATTTACATTGCTTAAAATTAAGGACTTGTTCTTTTTCTTAAATTACATTAAAAACAAACTTATAATTCATTTCTTTGCTTATTTTTGTTGCTTTTTTTTGTTAGATTGAAAACATGGTTAAGATCCAAAATGGGGCAAGAACGATTGACTGGTTTGGCTTTGCTAAAAATACATCATACTATATCAATAGATGATGTTAGATTTGCTAATAAAAAAAAAAAGAAATTGAGATTTTGTTTTATTAATAATGTTGCTTAATATGTTGCTTTTTTTATCATATTTGTTTAACTTATTACTTTATAGGTTATACAGATGCAATATAAAATTCATTATGTCTTGGTAAGTTTGTGTAAATAGTTGGGTAAACTCTTTTTAAATTCGCCCCCACCGACATGAACTCTCAAATACGCCACTGTATACAAGAATAATCATTTATAGAAAATATTAGCTTATTTGATTAAATTTAACACATGAACTAGCGGCCTAAAAGTTTTATCATAAGTTATTATTTTATAAATAAATAATACAATTTAATAAATTATTGTTGTTGTTATGATAAATCTATTTTTCATTTTAATTGATTAAAATCAATTTGAATCTTATATCGTTTAAACATCAATACGTGACACAACAAACTTTCGAACTATTAGTCGATAAATTGAGTGCTTTGAGTCACGAATTGTCCGTATTGTTTTTTTTTTTTTTTTTATGTTTTGTTAATTTACTTAAAATTCAATATCATTTTATTACAAAATGACACAAGCATAAGAAATTCGCGATCTTACTCAAATATATTTTATTGGAGATGATTTAAATCAAATCATTGATAGTAAACTATCGTACAACTTACAAGTAATAAAAGTTTTATTTTATAATATTTGAATAGTCAAACTTAATTTAAGAGAAAGTGCATCGTTAGTTATTAGAGCAATATTAGTATTTTGGGAAAAAATTTGCCTATCAATTAAGGATATTCAACGGTGTATTGGGAAGTTAGAAAAACTTATAGTCATTTAAGAGATTTTCAGAAACATTTAATAATTTATTTGACTTTTCTCGTCCAAAAGCTCTAGAAATAATGTGTAATGACAAAGATAAAAATATTTTAATATCACAAAGAAAAGAAGGTAGATCTATTTATTTAGGTTGCATTTATTATAAATAGGGACCGGATTTATATGCAAATGCATATATGGATTTTAATAAGCTTTTTGAAATGTGATGAAAATTGTCCCCGATTTAGATCATTCTTATTAAGATAACACTAATTTTATTTTGCATATTTTACATATTTCAACGTTTTTACCTATTAAATGCATATCGAATGCATATTTGTAGTTTTAAAGTGCATATTATTGTTTATAACACATATATATTTGTTTTTCGTCGTATTTTCACGTTCACAGTCACATAATATCGATAAATTGACATCGGTCTTTGTTTCCAAAGATAAGATTACATACTTTATATAGTCATATATAGCATATATAGTAACGAAGACGACAAAATACTTTAAAAGCTTTTTTATATTTTTTTAATACCATATTAATTAATAAATATTGTTACATAATTTTACATAATTTTACATAATACATTTACATATTTTTACATAGATTTAAACAAAATTTTAAGTGCATATTTAAGTACATATTTCATAACATATTACAGCATTATTAGAAGCATATTTTGAGGATTTTTCATGCATATAAATCCGGTCCCTGATATTTTATAAATATGTAAGAAAACATATAAAAATGCTGAAAAAGGAAATAATTTCATTTAGAAAAAAAAAAAAAAAACAACATTATGAAGAATGTGAAACAACTTTTATCACAAGTAATGTAAATTTATTTGTTAAGCTTTACTAATCACTGTTGTGATTAATTATTTTATTTTATAGTTTTTAAAAATGATGGTATCACTTATTTTTCTGAATAAGAGATGAAGAAACTGAAGATAAACAATTTAATTTAACAGATATCGAATTTTTACCGGGTTCATCGCGTGAAATTAATTGCTGACTCTTGCATTAATCAAATTCTTCTTCTTCTTCAAAAAAAAAAGTAGAACAGCAGAAATATTGTCAATGAAGTAGTCGTCAGTATTGAAATAAGGTTTAAAATAAGCTATCAAGATACAGTGCATATAATAATTGTAGTAGTTGAATCATTAGAATATGACATTAGTTACAATTGTTAATAGGTCATCAATTAAACAGTACCGTGAAAAAATACGTAGAATTTTAGCTACTGAAATATGAAAAACACATTTTCAGTTACTGAACTCAATGTATTAGTTTAACATTGGGACGGCAAAATATTACTCGATCTATGTAGTAAACAAACAGTTGATAGACTACCTATAATTATTTCTTATAATGGAAATAATAAACTATTAGGAGTACCAAATTTGTTGCATGGAACTTTAAAATAACAAGTTGAAGCTATATATAAATCATTGCTAGATTGGGAATTGACCGACCACGTAAAAGCGATGTGTTTTGATACTACAGTCACAAACTCAGGTAAGTGAAATAAGTATTTATTATTATATACTGTGTAACATAGAAACAAAGTATTATTTCATTGTTTAATTTCCTTCAAAATATAAATTTTATTTTAGGTCCAATTGGAGTTACATGTGTTGTGTTAGAACAATGGTTAGAAAAATACATTTTATATTTTTCTATTTTTCTTAACGTTATCATACATACAAAATGATCATAAGATGTATATTTAACACAACATTTGGTACAGCTTCCGGTCCGCATATTAACAAAGTGTACGTGGTCTCGGCACTAGGTACAAAATAAATCAATTTCATTGGGTCGTTCAAAATTTTATATTTTATCGCACTTTTTGTCACCGATATTTTGATAACAAAATTATTATCAATAATAAAACTATAAATAGATAAATAAATAATATTCAATAATATTTCATATATTTGTATAGCCTATAGGATATAGGTACCTAGATTAGTATTTATGTTTATTATTTTAGATTCTGAACGGAGTGAAGAATGTATTGATTTTACAATGATGTGTGTTTTTTTTTGTGTCTGTCGACACGATTTGGGGCAGTAAAAATGCTTCGATTACCTTATGTAGCAACTTTTCTGAAAGGAATGTGAATCTATTTGGTACTTTAGGGGGTCAAAAGTAAAAAATTTTCAATATTTATTAAATGCAATGGGAAAAACGGGAGTTTTTACGCAAAACCAGTTTTCGACAAAATCAAATTTTTTATTTTGCTATAATTCAAAAACTAATCTATGTAAATACTTGAAATATTCATCAAATGTTAAGATTAGCGTTCTCTATACACCGTTAAATTTTGACTTTTATTGAGCTATTTATAGACAATTGAAATTTTCAATTTTTTTAAGTATTTTTTTTTTAAATAACGATAAAATTTTTTTGGCTGCCCAGAAAATCTTGAAAATTTAATACAAGGTTTCTTATAAGTTATTCCTTAACTGATAAAAAAAAAATCTAAAATCGTATGTCACAATTTTTTTTTATAAGTGCTCAAAGTTCCAATTTATACGAAATATATAAAAATCACGATAATTTGCAAGTTATTTTGTAGATAAAAATTCATGAAATTTTATCTGTTCATACTTAAGGTTAAAAATTTTAACACTAGATTATCTATAAGCTACTCTTCAAAAATCTTTAAAAAAATTTTTACCGGAATTAGAGGAAAAAATTGTATGACTGTTTGAAATTAAAATATTTACGAAATTGCATAAAATAGCGATCTATTCTCAAACGATTTTAAATATTTGTTATAATTCAAAAAGTATAAATCACAGATTTTTTAAATTTCTACCAGCTGTTAAGATTGGTATTTCCTTTATGTCATATTTTTTTTTCAAAATATTATATTGATTTTTAAGCCATTTATAGGCATTTAAAATATTCGATTTTTTTACATTTTATTTTTATAATCGGTGATAAAAAAAATTGGCTCGTAAAAAATACTTGAAAATTTATTAGAAGATTCCACAGAAGTAGTTCTTATTGTCATTCAAAAATTATTAAAATCCATAGGCACAATTTTTTTTTATAACTGTTTGAACAGCGAATATTAACATAAAATTACATGTAAAATATAATATAATGTATAATATTCTAGACTGACAAATGATATCGGTTTCTTATAAATGCTCTAACTCAAAAACCAAAAATCGCAACAATTTGAAATTTTCACCAAATCTTTATATTGACGTTTTCTATACATGGTTAAGTTTTCAAAGTGTTTTGACATATTTTGACTTATTTATAGACAATTTAAATTTTCGATTTTTGTAAAATTTTTGTTTTTAAACATCTATAAAATTTAATTGGATGACCGAAAACTCTTGAAAATTTAATACAAGGTTTAGAATAAGTTAAACTTATCGTAACTAAAAAATATCGGTGATCGGTTAACTCAAATTTTTTTTATAAGCCCTTAATGCTCAAATTTGTATAAAATGTGTAAAAATCACGATAATTTGCAAGTTCTTTTGTAGATAAAAATTCATAAAATTTTTTCTGTTCATACTTAAGGTAAAATTTTAACACTAGGTTATCTATAAGCTATTCTTCAAAAATCTTTAAAAAAATTTCTACCGGACTTAGAGGAAAAAATGTTATGACTGTTTGAAATTTAAATATTTACGAAATTACATAAAATAGCTATTTATTCTCAAACGATTTTAAGTATTTGTTATAATTCAAAAAGTATAAGTCGCAGATTTTTAAAATTTTTACTAGCTGTTAAGATTGGCATTTACTTTATGTCATATTTTTTTCAAATCATTATATTGATTTTTAAGCCACTTATAGGCATTTAAAATATTCGATTTTTTTTACATTTTTTTTTTTTTTATAAGCGTTTGAACAGCGAATATTGGCATAAAATTACATGTAAAATGTAATATAATGTATAATATTCTAGACTGACAAACTATGTCCCTGTATGCAACTGCCAATCCATCCTAATTGAAAAATATATTTATCGTTTCAAAATAAAATATACTTTTTACAATATTTATAAATAACAATGTATTATATCCTAGACAAACATATTAACTCCGTTCAGAATCGTTATTCGTATACAATGATATCTATCATTGCATTCAAATTTGACAAATCCATTGTAATAATGACCTATCCTATAAACGAGGTGCACTCCACCCCCAACTGTACAGCAGAGCGAGGCCCATCCGGTTCTTTTTTTTTTTCATGTTGTTGAGGGAATCCTTTAAATATAAGATGTTTAAACCTAAATATTAATTTATTCACTTACCCAACGGAATCTAAATTAATACGTAACTATGGGTAGTTCCGAAGCAGTGTGAACAGAATTAATTATTATTTTGTATTTCAAATCATTAATTAATCAAAATAAAAACTGGCTATTATGAAAAACTTTTAACATCGTCGATTTTAATATAAAGATTATTAATTATAAACGTAATATTTTGTAAAATTATTTATACTTCAAACTTTATAATTGAATAATTTTATGTTTTTTATTGAATTAAATTAATATAATTATAACTGAATTAAAAATAAAATGAAAAATTAACAAATGTCGTAGTATTAAACAAAATAAATTTTAAAAAAACATCATACATAGTTCAAAATTATGTTTAAAGATACGCAATTATTATGACATAAATTAAGACACCGTAAACACAACTAGAAGGATTTAGAGAACCTTTAAATAATACATGTTCGCATTAATTATTTATTATAAATTTAAATATTCTTAAAAGAAAAAAAAAATGTACAGTTTACTAAATATTATTTTGATCTTAGTAGTTTTATCACAATATTAGAAGTAGTTTGTGTATGGAATAAACGGAACCAACTATGCAAAAGTTTTATCCCAACTAATCATAACATGTTATGATTAGTTGGGATAAAACTTTTTCAGACATGTTTAATAGTTTCGGCTGTTAAATTGTCTTTGAATATGATATTTTACTTTAAAGTGACTCATTTAAAAATGCTTGAATGGAAAATGAGCATTCGTGTGTGTTTAGATTGTTTCTGAAATAACAGGTTAAAAATAAGCTTGGAATCTTTTCATGTCATGCGATGGACTGGCGAAAATTAAAATACTTATTGTTTTGTACCGCCTACATTATTATACATTGATTGCAGCATCAGAGTGCAATTGAGCAATGTATCCATTAAGCTAAACTGGTTTTCATGAATGTGCTTTTATTTAAATTTAGAGTTTAAGATGAATTCATAAAAAACGTGTCAGACGAAATGTTGCAACTATTACAAATTGTATTTATCATAATTTTATAAAAATCTTAAAGTAATACTGGTGAAAAATATTATGAAAAATAATTACAAAAAGTGATTAAATTATTACAGTTTATTAAACCAAATGGTTAAAATAATTCAAATGACTTGGAAAGTCGAAATAAAAAAGTCAAATTCGTTAAAACGTTTGCTTTTGCATTCTGTTTGAAAAAAACGAATAAATTCATGATTTTTTTTTTTATTTTTCATAACAGTGTGATGACCTTGATCTGACCTCTTATCAATTCGTTTCACACATTCGAAGATAGTTCTGTATGGTTTCACGAACAGTACACGAGTAGAATAGGTCCAACGTGGGAACGGAGTGTACGCGATCGGATATTGACCGCCGCCGCAGAATATTTTGTTCGCGCTGTGCAGGAAACTGAACCGATGACCTTCCGCTTCTTGGTCAGTTGCATGATTACTGATTCACACCGGTCGGGCGCAAACACAAAAGAGGAAAGGGAGTTTAAGACTTCAAACCTGCCTTGACATTAAATATGCGTTTATATTTTATCCACATTTTTCATAATCAGTAGATGTGATCCATGTAACAGATATTATATTGGTAAAGGAAACTAAATCAAATGTTCTGACCGGATTTGTCAATCGTTAATTTCTTTTTGTAACCGCAACCCTAGAAAACCTTAAAACCCCTTATCAAAATATATATTATACATCATGCGTAAGAAATGCACTCATAGGAATAACCTATAAGTATTCTCTAAAGCCGCGTACACACTTGTAACATTTGTGCGTAACGTAACGTCGTAACGCAACTTAGGCACGTAACAGCAATCTATGTGTGTACGTTAAGGCATAACACCACCGTGTAACAAAAGTTGATACGCCGCGAAGTTACACTGCGTCCCACGAGTTGTTGGTAAATTTGAATCGCATCAAAAGATTGTTGCGAGGTGGGGTTACGAAAAGTGTGGACGTAACTAATAACGCAACAACGCATTATTTGTATTCTGAACGTCACGCTACACGCTTTAAGTCGTAAACACTGTTGTCTGTAATAAATTTTTGTAACTTAATATTTCAATATGGAGTGGAATGAAGAAAATACAATACAATTTATTGAATTGTATGAACAAAAACCATTACTTTGGTATGCAAAACACCCTCAGTATTATAATAAAATCAAAAGAAATGATGCTTTGGAAGAAATAGCAAAAGAAATTGGGTTTACTGCTGATGAATAAAAAAAAAAAAATCTTGATTTGTTATCTGCAATGAGACGAGAAAAATCAAAAATCAAAAAAAGCTTAGGAACAGGGAAAGGTAAGAAAAATTACATGTAAAAGTCAATTTTTTTAAATAGGTAATAATTATATTTTTCATAGGCGCTGATGAAATATATCAAAGCTCTTGGTATGCGTACAACCATTTGAAATTTCTTTTGGATAGTGATACACCTTGTCAAACAACAAGTTCTGTGAGTATAGAAAAGTTTATATTTCATGTTATTAGGAATAAGTTTAAGTTAAGTAATTATTAAAGTACTTAATATAATATCCAATATAATGATTACCTGTACTAATACTAATATTTTAAATATTTGAATATTTGTAATTTGTAAATGTGTTATTTTAACATATTTTTAACTATGATAAACAATATTACTTCAAAATTAAATATAGGTATTAACTAGTTGGAATTAAAAAAAAAAAAATTCACTACCATGTACTAACCAAATCACTTAACTAACCTACCCCACGCGTTCCACATATCGTAATTTTATTGAAATCTGACTCAATGATTTTTTTATGAATGAAATGTTGAATTTTTTTTACTTAATGCAAGTGCATTTTTGTGTTTATCTCTTCGACTCTTCAGATATGTTGGTGTAGGTATATGGAATTATTTTTCACTTGATACTTTGACGTCAAAAATTTTACAGTATTTATTATAATATAAAAAAAAAGTATTTTCACAGATTCTGTAACATACTTTTTCTACTTAGAATTGTGATTTTGTTTAACTTTCGTCATATTAAAAAAAAAAAAAAAAAAAAAACAGAATAAAAATAGGTATAAACGTGGAAAAATCGACAAATAGCTCCACAAACTTCTGGAACATTTGACTGATGGCTTGTTTGGATACTCTAAAAAGGTACTGTAAACTACTATAGTGATCGCCTGTCGCCAAAAACCGTAAAGTTATAGACAGCCTCTCTTGAACGGTAATTGATTTTCTCATGAATGTGTCCTGTTTGGCGATTTTTGGACCAACCAAATTAATCAGGTATTCAAAATCAGTTGGTGACATTCGAGTAAAATTTTTGTATTGTCCACTTATAGCTTAAAATTTTAAATCAGCCAATAAAACGTTTCCATTATGTTCCTCTCTACTTTTAAAAAGTTGCGTCTGCCACCATCTTCTTTGGTTTCTTTTTTTTTTTTAATGCGTAATGAATATAAATATATATATGCTGCAGCACTAATTTGCAAATTAGACATTGTTAAAAAAAAAAATAAATAATATTCAAATTGTCAAAAAACGTACTACCACAGCAGAGAACCACGATAAACTGAAGGTACAGCAAGTAGTGTGCTCAGTAAATAAATAAATAAACATAGAACACTACGCAACATAGCCACACCGCAACATCGCAACACCTACACACAAATAATGATATCGTAACACGTAACACGTAACACTACAGATTTACGTTACGCACAAATGTTACAAGTGTGTACGCGGCTTAAGAACACATGTAAGAATTAAAAAATTCGATTGTGATTCGACAATATAGTAGGACAAGAGGTTTGACCATGACGTAAAAATAATACGTCTTATAGGTATAACATGTATTTCATAAATGTGTTTTAATGTTAACACGAGAACGATGTATTATGTGTACATCATACTATATTCGTATGCAAGTTGGGAAGAAACATATTTTCTAGGTTAAATTAATTTTATACCCTTAGATATGTTCCAACGAGTGTATAATCAAATAAATGAAATTTAGTCTCGGTGAATTCGGTATAAGCTAGATTACGAAATAATCGATATTCTATTCAATAAGGGGTTTGGATTTTCTATGATTTTTTTTTAATCTAAAATTAAAATAAAAACATTCGTTGAAAGTTTTCACGAACGAAAAGTTTTGCGGACGAAAATCAAAAGTATAATGTATTATATTAAAAGTTATGAGCATTTCGCTTTTTATCACTATTTACCGTTTAAGTATATAATACCATATGTGTCACATGAAAAAGTTTGTTGGATAAATTGTGGTTGATGTATAATTTTTCAATTTTTATTGTTTGATTTTATATTAAATAAACAGTAAAAGAGAAAACGATGTTAAAATTAGTTAAATATAACTTTTGGTAATAAATTATAACCAAATTACGTAACAGCTTTCATAATCAATCAAGTCATACCTTGTTACCATATTTGTTTTTATTAAAAATAAAATTATATCTACAATGCAGAAACTTTTGCTAAAAATGTCGATGGTTAAAGGGATTGGAAGCAGCGATTTTCTCTCTTTGTCTAACATACGCGTAACGTAAGATTGTAGATGTATTTTATTTCCAACGTACCGATTGATATAATGAAACGATGAGAATTATGAAAACAGATTTGAATTTGTCGTTAAGTCTACTTTAGATCGATTTCCTCACATTCTTGATATTATCTCTCCGTAATCCGAAAAAATATATAATAAAAAAGAGTAATTAAAAATTGATATATTTCAATTTTTAGAGAAGTTAAAATCAGAAAATCAAAAATTTGGAAAAGTCGATCTCAAGAAGACTTAATGACAAATTCATATCTGTTTTCATAATTCACTATGCCTTCGATTTACACTCGTACCAGTGTTAGCTTAAATTAAATCCATACATTGCTTATTTGTTCAAGGTATGCAGGGGTAAAAATATACTCATTTAACATCAATCAGGTAATAACAAAAATTCCATCAATCAGTCATCGCAATTAGTTGATAAAAGTCTTAGCGCTGATTATTAAATGTCGATGGATTCATTTTTTCTATCATTAATTATGTTTTATTAATCCGGGTATTCAAACATTAACAGGTATATATTCCATAGGAATAATCAAGTATGATAATATCATATTATTATCACAGTTTTAAAATGTACTGATTAAAATATCCAATTAATCTATTAATTACTATTAATTATACAGTAATAAATCTAATAATTTTTTATTTTTTCATCTAGCAATTATATCGCAAATATTTTTCCTTGCTTGATATTTAAATTATTAATAAATATTTTCTGCGATTTGAGAACTAAATAAAATAGTATTTTTTCACGAACATTTTTCATTCTATTTTGGTTCACTCATAAAATAAACAAGGTTTTTGAGTTAAAAATCACATTTCAAACCAAAACATATAACATATGCATGACAAACAAGACAGAAACTTTGGAAGCGAAAATAAACCGAAAGGAATGTTTTAAATAAACAAAATGTTCTGCCATAAAGGTGTTTTAACGCAATAAAATTGTTTAAGTATTGTGTAATACTATGACATTCTCGATCGATCAAACATGATGAACGCGCAGGTATTGACTTATTCGTTATCCGCTGTGACAATAATATTATATGGTCCCGTCGGGAAATATTCGTGTTCTCGTGCGCATTCTAATCGACAGATCACATCGCCGGAAATACTCCATTGTAATCGTCGAACGCTGAAAATAAAAACGCTACTGGATGAAATATTTGTCTTATTGTTGTAATTTGTAAGACCCGTTTGTGTTATAAAGACACGCGCGAACGAGCTTTTTCCGGACACACTATTTGCAAGTGGTCGCAGCCGCATGATATCATTACCGACTGCAGTAGACCGGTCATCACATGTACGGCGTTATGCAATCCGTCGATATTATACTACGTACGGAGAAAAAACATAACATATATGTTATAACTCACGGCAGTTCACCGTTGTTATGTTATAGTAAATTGTGGTCGCCTTGCGCGTAGTTTTGTCGAAAGCATAAAGCGATTCTCGACGGATATCTGCTGCGGAAACGTGGCCGAAAATGAAATGAACACATCGTACGATTTTAGTATTGAAAATTCTTTATTACTTATTCATGTACGCCCAAAATAAAATACGTGTACAAAAGTCTTATGATAGGTTTGCCCGTTTTTAAATTACGACAAAATAAATTCCAACGCGGTATAAGGTATTATACATTAAAATGCCAATTTCTTCATTAACAGGTATACGCATTGGTCCACCTCGAATCCATGTAAATTGTTCGGGTCGCCTAGTAATCGCATCAACAGTCCTCCAAACGACACGTACGCTGCACTGAAAAAGAAAACAACGAAACGGAGAAATATTAGTATATTGTTGACGACGACGAATTTGAAATTGATTACTTATTAGTTTTACAATGCTGGGCATGAAAGTTAGCTAATTATTTTTAAACTCGTTAAGTTAATCCAGATAGATGTAAACATGGTTTAAATTTAAAAGTTAAATAGAAAAAAAGACTTATAACAGAAGAACATTAAGAGCTAAATTTTTATGTTATTAAGATCCATTTTGAAATCCAGGAGCATTTAACACTCACAAAAATTATCCAGATTATTTTATTAAAAAACTATATTTTGCCCGAAAAAAATAAAAAATAAAAGTATAATATCTGGAATTTGAATAGGGAAAATAATTAACTCAAGGTGACTATAAAATTAATTATTTGTTGCATATCACAGGAAAAAATTTAACTCCTTAAGCTAGAAATTACTTTTAAAATGCATTTGTTCGTTCAATAAATTCAGTTAAATGTAACTCGATATAAGCTTTTAACTTAATAATGTTCAGCTTAGCGTTTTTATACAACGTAAATACCTAACCGATTTGTCAGCACACACGTAATGGGGGTACCTATATCAGTCAAAGGGAGGCATTCACCGATAATATTATAATACATTATCTTCTCGCACAATCATACGGTAAATTTTATTTTCACGTTTAGGCGCGCGTACAGCCGTTAAAATAACTCAGATAATAAAATGAACAGGATAAATACAAACAGCGCACCTATATACTGAGGAACGTACGCGCGCGTCATTCCGTTATCTATTGGTAGGCGCGTGTAATCGTGTCGATTTTAAAAAAACCACGAACGATGAATAAAATATAATATATATGCCATACGTTATGTGTATATATCGATTCTATGCAACTAACCGGCCATACCAATTATACACTATATATTTATGCATTTGTGAAGGACTGGAAAACCTTCGTGTTCAGAAAGCTGGGACAGGTAATTTATTTATTGCTTAGGTATAATCTGAGACCCGGATATTCTAGTTCGTCGCCAACGCGCGCAAACAGCCTACGATTTTTAAAACCACTATCGTATAGTACGAGATATTATACACAAATAATAATTATGTGAGTATATACACGGTAAACAAGTTTATTCGTGTAGACATTTTCGAAGCGAAAAAAAAACATTTTTGTCTTGAGTTGTCAAATCTAATCGCGGTTCGGTTTTTAAATTCAAACTTTGACGTTTCCTGAATTTCTACATTTCTTCAAATTAGGACGATTTTCTTTTACATCGTGTAATATAATACAATCATTGTTTTTACAGCCACTGAACGAGACTGCATTAATGTTGCGAGCACGTGAGTCGATTTTGTGTCTGAACGTTTCAAATTTTAAATTAAAAGAAATCTTACGTCTCTCATCGAAATGAAACTCACGTGTATTCTCATTAAAATCAAAAATTACATTTATCGTTGGCTCCGGGGCAACAACACACTAGCGTTTACTCATATACGAGTATATTTAGACAATATAAATGAAAAAAACCAAATATAATTGGATCTGTATTGAATTTCTGTCGAGAAGCTATTTTAACATGGAGTATGTGCACTCGAATATAAACACACTCACATACCTACCATAAAAATGTGTTATTACGCAGTACATACAGTACGTTAACTAATTAGATTTATAGAGTTTAGCAGTGGTGTAAAGTGAACGGCGGTGCCGTAAAAACTGTGTGCGCAAAATGCAACACATTCGAATTATAGGTATATTATAATATATGTATACAAGTACAGTATACTAATTATATTTACAACGATGCGCCTCGAATTGCAATAATAAACGCGGATCTACTAGTGTGTGTCTACACATATAAACATATGTTATAAGAGAAGGTGTTAGCAGTCTGATGATTATTTTGTGAGATTATTATTTTCCATTTCGTTTGTTGTAGGTCGCGATAAAGTGAAAAAACGGTAAGACCTATCCTATAGAAAAGCAATAGACATATATTTCCGAAATTGATATAAAAGCCTAAGAAAACATTTCATCGCAAACATAAACATGAAGTCTACAAAACAAAATAGCAACAATCATACGGAACACGGGCGTGTACGTTCGTCCAGGGATTTTTTGATTTTTAAAGATGCATATTTTTCATTGTATGTTTAAATCATAAACGAACTAGTCCAGTGCATGGCAGAGATTTGATACAAGAAAAAAAAGTGACTACAGCGATATTATATGCCTGAAGTATATCGTGGCTCTCAATAAAGAGTTTTTTTTTAATTGTATACAGTTCACCTGTAGACACATGAGATTAACAATAAAATAAATATAAAATAATAATAGTATAATATTATATATTACGCCAGTATCTTATCTGCGGTTTTAAAATTTTCTACGGTGCGCAACGACTTGTAGTACGTATACTGGTGGCTCGCTGCATAGATGGTAAAAATTATCTATAAAACATAATCATAACTATAAATCTATAAAATATTATTCAAGTAAAACGTTTAGTTTAGTAACACCGTCGGATTTTTGTCCGAAATCCCGAGCCAAGCAGAGCACACGCTTTATAGTATAAACTTTTGACACAAACGTATCTTAACAAATAAAGGCATATGTAAATATCCCATGAGAAGTTCTGACTATTTAATCGATAAAAAAATTTAAATAAAAAGATTTTATAAAAACCGTGGCACGTATACCATATCGTCTTGTTGCGGTCTACATAAGCATCGATAAAAACGGATACGTGTAATACAAATCGAAATCAAATTTATTCTATACATACAAACGACTAAAGCAAATAAGTGTTTTTTATAATTATCACCACTATTATAGTTATTATCATTGTAACAATATAAGAAAAAAACATGCGTGCACTGATAAACGATAAAGTAAATACACATTTGTGAATCGTGCTAGTACCACTCGTCGCGTAATTATGAACTATGTACACTATATATATATATTATTACTGCTATACTTTACTGATTACCTATTTCAATAGTTATTATTATACATCATATATTAACTATATATAATACCGTTATTACAATGTTAATTTTAAACGTTATATATTTATATATATATTGTACATAGGTGTAGCTTATGTATTAACTTCAATACCTACATTGTAGGCCGTAGTGTCGTCGGAAATAGCCGGACGCCCAGTGGAATGTGCTTAGTGGCCGTGAGTTGTATATCAAATGTGTACACAACCAGCTAATCACACTGCCACGGAGCAAAAATCCGGCAAAAATACTGCCATGATATTGGGCATAGAATCATAAATATAAAATGATAACATGCTACATAATATTATTAGACATAAATAAAATATAGTACCACTAAAAAATGTGATGACAATACCAGATGAGAAAAAAAAATTAACACTTCAAAATGATAAGCTGATAAATATTATATCTAATAAAGTATATTCTTATCGATTGTAAAATCATAAATCATACTATTACTATATTATACATTCGTAAATTACAGTATAGTGTTATTAAATTAATATAATACATTTATACGCATAATAATAACACGTCATTGGTTCTCTTCTCTATCATCAAGCGTTCCTCGGCTAAATTTCATTTTAATATTTTCTAATATAAACAGTCATCATAGGTATATATTGTATAAGCTTGCGTCGATGTATCCTACCAACATATACATGTGTACTGAATGTATATACGTACACGGATAGACCAACCGCAACAAAGGGCAAAAGTATAAGGTGCTCGCAAAATGTTTATATCGATCGTGTGTGGCGCAGTACCTACACGTACACACGATTTTATTTGCACGCAGTAATTATTATATAAATATATTATATTATATACACCGACCAGACGTGGTCCTTTTAGCCACGTTCGTGTTTAATTTTTGTTTTATTCGCTTAGTTATCACGCAAGCAAAACATATTTTGTGCATTAGTTCGATTTAAAAAGCCTGCCGAATATTTTTCAATACATTTTATATAGGCGCACAGAAGCCCCAAAGAACGAAATTTGCATGAACTGCACATATGAAGATAACTGCTGTTGTGTTATATAAACGGGAAATTTTTAATGCGCATACAGTTTTCAGACGGGTCTCAAATACTTTTTCATGCCGGTTCAGGCGATAATCGGAGAAATACAAACAAATAGTACTGACTAGAAATATCATCGGCGAAGACAATGATGATGTGATTTTTCTCTTTGAAGGTGACTTACAAGTCAAAAGAGATTTCAAAATGAAACGTTGTTAATGGGTACACCCCATATATATAAATGCGTTGGTAGTAGGTCGCTTGCTTTTTTAGGTATAGATAATATATATTGTGAGTAGTAGTACGGTTTCGAAGATGGTACAAAACGATGTAGAAAAATTGATTTAAAAAAAAAATAGTAACTAGGCGCTTTTTAATCAAGCGACCGCAATTTTTCTGTTCGTATTACAATGCTCAGGAGCGCATACGAGATTCACTTATAGCTCAATAAAAGGTTATTATAGCCCGATAAAAGGTTTTTCATTGGTTACTTTAGCATTTACGATACATACAACGTATCGCTGTGAAATAATATTTGACTCAACACAAACGTGCAGTTGTATAAAATCATGTACACGAATATTATATGGTAGATCTTATAATCGTTTTCGCAGAGAAGTCGAGTTTTAATATCATCGGACCAGGCAATACATTTACACTTACGGCAATGAAAATAATCGAAGAGTTGGTCGATTACATGATAATGATAATAATAATTTGGGTGTACTTGGTTAATATAAAATAATAATGTACTTAGGTCGCGGGAATGAAAGAAAAGGTTTTACGTGGGTACAACGTTTACGAATACTGTGCACGCACCATACATCGCACTCTGATACACACGAAAATTAAACACGCAAGTGTTTGTATACATACATACATACATATATATATATATATGTGTGTGTGTGTGTGTGTGTGTGTGTGTGTGTGTGTCTGTACGTGTGTAGTTTAGCGTCGGCCGCGACCCCGACAGCCCGTCTTTATAAAAAATGATCAATCGAACACTGTCAATTGAAGAAAAAGAAAAAATAAAAAAATTCCCAACTAATCAAAGCTCGCTGCAATGTAAAAATATGTTGTCAAGACTTGCATCGATTGTGTAACGCTGCGACTTATTGTCGTGGTGTATACACCCGCATCATATATTAAGCCGTTTAATACTTTAAAAACGTTTCGTAAGAAAAAAAACCTTGTAGCAGAATATACACCAACATAGTAGGGCGATTCTTTAAACGCGAACATAGGTCGATATAATAAGTTGATGAGCTTGGAAGAATACTTTATACGCTACCAATGAACTTGTCGAAAGCAAAATTTTTCGAGTCCTAATAAATAATAAGGATTTTTATTATTAAAGGTTACCGATTGGAAACTTAAACGAACATTAACTGTATAAAAACATACAGCACTGTGAAAATTATTTTGAAAACCATACAAGTAAAAAATATAGTACACTACTTATACACTGCAGTACTTGTATAAATGTACAATATATATATACGATATATAAAATATATCATTAAATATATGATTTAAACTATAAAAATAAACATGTGAATAAGATTGCCGTTAAGTGAATCGCTCTGTGGTGTACTATGACAACGTGCATATATAATGTATGTATACTCAGAAGAGTCGGTCAAACTGAACAACTATCGTTGGACGGTATTTGTATACATTTGTGTGCGTGTAAGGCCCAGACCAATACCGAAGACCTGAATAATAACGATGTCGCGTGCACTCACACTATTTGTGCGAGCGTGCGACTGCAGTAGGGCAGCGGGTTCGAGAATACGCCCGCGTTTCGTAATACGTTCATAATAATACGCGTAGTTGGAAAAACGTAACGCGCGCCTTACATATCTTGAATATTAAGGATACCGGAGAAGTAGTAGATTTTTAACAGCAAAAGCGTTCTACGTGCCCACGACGGCGACACATGCAGACGATGCATATAGTTATGTATGTTTTATATATAATACTATATAAATCTATTTTGAAGAAAGAAACCGATGACTACTGCTATAATATTACTCTTTCAGAAAGTACTTTAGTAGTAGTGTGTGATTTTATGGAGTTTTGACAGCATATAACATATTTATGTAGCAACGCCACTAACTGCAGTATCAAACGTATATCACAACGAGCTACAAGCCCGTAGTGTCTTACAATGACAATTATTATTAAAGCAGAGGTCGACCTCTCTACCCGTACGTTGTTAAGTGACAGTAAATTGTTCATTTATTAAAATACACACACACACACACATAATATTGTACATATTTGTGTACGCAGTTAGTCTTCCCATTTAACATTATAGGTACACGCACACACACACACATATATTATATAGTGATGACCAGGCAGCCACTTGACAGTTGTGTATTAATAAGTAATAAGTAATAACTATCGAATTTAATTCCCGAAAAATTACAAGCATAAGATTCCATTGAAGTACTCTACTAAGAATAATTGGACACACATAAATATATATGTAAAATAATTACACTATTAACAATCCAGGATTGAATAAAACTATTATAATTCGTGATATGGCGGTTTCCTCATACATGCAAACATAAGTATTATATGCGTATACATGAACATTTATAAGTTGAAGGGAGACAAAGTAAATAAAAAAACACGAGAATTCAATCGATCTCGTAATTAGGCACTTTCTCAGCTATGAAAAACATATAATGTATAATATGAATAGAATATTTTTATTATTTTAAAATTAAAATTATATTACTAAATATGATAAAAAAAAAACGTATATTATATTCAAATCCACCAACGTAAACATTAAATCCAGTGATCTAACAATTATTTATTATTAATAAATACAATTTTCAAATACAAAATTAAAATTAAATACCGTTAAAAATACTATAAAAATAAATAATTACAATATAACAATCTTACACACACATAAAATATATTGTGTAAAATATATAGTTATATAACAAAATAATTTTATAACACAATATACAAAAATAATAATAACATACAATTATAGAAGTACTCCAGTAGAGTCAATTTCAATAAATTATGTACGTATACTGTTATGCTTAACAGTCCAAAATTTTACACACACACGACTACGTGCACATAATATAAGTTCGTTAACCAGTCGAACGTGTTGATTACATACAACGTTCACAATGGTCGCGGTTTATAACGCGTACAAGACGACGGACGCGTATTACAGTAGTATACAGAAAAACACGCAGTTTGAACTCTTGGAACCGATTATCATAATTCGCGTACCGGGACCCCGTCGCCGATTACGTTACGTCGGTAACGGCGGGAGGACATGGGGAGGAGAATGTACGAAATCGCGTATCACACCGACGCGCGGACCGAACGGTCGTAAATTATTATAACAATAATTATTATTATTGTTGTTGCTAATTAAAAAGTATATTATAATTTATGCGCGTGTGTGCGCGGCGCGCAATATTGGCGTCGGCGAGAGGAAAATAATACAAGTGAAGGCAGGACGGACACGCCGCGTGTAATTACGAATGCAGATAACGCGGGCGGCGGCTGTACTACCATTGACTATAAA
The DNA here is from genome assembly GCA_034509805.1 of Sipha maydis. Lineage (NCBI taxonomy): Eukaryota > Metazoa > Arthropoda > Insecta > Hemiptera > Aphididae > Sipha > Sipha maydis. The sequence continues at coordinate 175,274 of JASXSY010001496.1, read as the reverse complement.
ATTTAATATTATAGTATTTCTTATAATCAATGATACTATAGTGCACGGCCGAGGTGCTACACCGTAGTATGCAATCGTAACGTTGTGCGATTAAATGTACGCGTACATCAACCGACAAACGTACACGAGAACGAGAAATGCGAAGCGACTAGGACACGGCAGCCGAGTAAAACGCATTTACGGTTTTCGTACTACTCGGACGTGCGTTGCTATACATACGTGTAGTTAAGTACGAACGTTGTTACATGATGCGTTTAATATGTTTATTATATTCGCGACGACTCGACTAAAAATAGACCGACCCGGTTGGTGTACTGCTGCTCGCTATTAGAAAACGCAGGCCAAATTCCGCGCAATAATTGAACGACGACGCGTCAACGATAATACCAAACGCGTGCACACAATACAGTTATTAAATACATACTATACAGGTGTTGGTCGTACAATATTATTCGATAATAACATCATCTTAACAGAATAAATAATAATAATAACTAAAAAAAAATAAAAATAAACCGTACACGAATAATAATTGAGGGACCGTGTTACAGAAATATAGATACTATAAGTATTGCAATAATATTAATAATATTAAACCTAGTATAGATAATAACAAAAAGAAAAGAAACATATGGGTTAACAAAAAAAAAAAAAAACAACGATAACGAGAAATCGTGTCAACAACAAAACGGGCAATGAGAGACATATACAAGAGATGGATACAGTCGATGAACGAGCGGGCGGACGGACATGAGAGAAAAGGCGCCGAAGTGTCGTACCAGATGGTGCATTTACATGATTTCGAAAAAGCAATACTACATGTCCATGTCAAAAACACTTCTGGTACGGTCTTCGAGCACCCTCGACAAACGGCTGCGGAGTAGACGTCGGAGAAGTCTCGCGTCCCAAGAGGCTAGAGAAGAGAGGAAAAATAAAAAAAAAAAAATGCGAGAGCGGAAAAAAACTACGCGTCGACGGTTGATCGCGTACGCACACACAAACGCGGGCACGAAACGACCGAGCGGAACAGACAACACACGCGTAACACACGCGCCGTACACTGACTGCGCGAGAGCCGAGACGATAGCGGCGGTGGCGGCAGCGGTGGCGACGGCGGCAACGGCGGACGAACGCGATCGGTCGGTCGGTCTCAGGCGCAGACGATCGAATGAACAAAACGACACGTACTACGAGGCGGCGGCGGTGGAAGTGGTGGGCGCCACAGCCAGAGCGGTCGCGGAACACAGGAAGGACGACGACCAACGTTGCACAATATCATTATTGCGCGCACGACGCACCGTCGTCGATCGAGCCGCGCGCCAACGTAGTGCAACAACGGTGGCACGGAACGCAAGAAAAAACTGCGGCGCGAAAACACACTGGCCGTGCATATTACTATTACTCCGTCGGGAGAGGCTTAACGGCGCGGCGCGTCCTTTTCGCGCAACCAACGGACCCATTGTCCGCACGGAACGGTAAACGACGCATCTATATGTACGCGCGCGCGCGCTCCCTAATATCAGCTCAGTGCTATTACCCCTCTCCGCTTGCATTCCCAAGTCCGTCACCCCGGAGCGGGTGTCAAGCCAAAACCTATTGTCGGTGTTGTTTTTTTTTTTTCTAACTTTTTGGCTCTACTCGGAAAATTTCAAACCATCACCCGTATGCAATCACGTGCGCGATTTCCTAACTTTACTTTCCACGTCCTCATCCCTCTCCATCGTTCACTTAAGCCGCAAGAATTCAAGGCTTTAAAGACGTTTCAAAGTTCAAATGTACAACTTATCATTGTTTAGAATATAATATTTATAATTATAATATATTTGAAGCTATGGTTCAAATCGGATTAAGTGTGATCCCTTTTGAATAACATACTCCCATATTTTACCAGTTATCTAGGTCTGGATCCGTCCTTGACACGAGCGCATACCTAAAATGCGGTAGTGCTTGCTGATTCGCCATAAACGCACAAACGTTTGACGTCCAACTTAAACGGGTGCATGCAATTTAAATACACACTGAATATTTGCATCGTGCACGTGAGGATATAAAACGTATAAACATATTACGACGCGTGCCAACAGGAAAATATGAATCGTGTGGGAAACAGGCGGGCTGCTATTATGGTATCTAATCAATAGGAATAATACGAGGTTTTACGTTTATTTGGTCGCTAACTGAAAAAATATGCTACACGTCGTTTTTAAATGAGCGATTAACATTTTTTTCTTTGGTTCATTGGCATCGACTAACGTAAGCAGTCTTTTTCTCCCTTACTTTTCTGGGTTTGCATAAATCAATGAGTGTGAATTCAATACATCATGTCTTAGGAAGTATATTATGTACAAGACGAAAATAATAACTAAAAATAATAGTCAAAATACATCAAAAAGTTACGACGGGAGCGTCAATTATATTTATATAAAAATCGAATAAAAAAATAAGTAGTCGAATAGTTGCAATACCGCGATAAAGTTCAACACACAATTTAAGTACATAATAATAATATGATATAACAACTGTGAATCGCATCATTTATGAAGTACGTGTAATTGTATCGGTAAACGGTGATCAATAAAGAAACTATCACGGCGACGAACAAATAATTACAATCGGATGAAAAGTTAATTTTTAAAAATCTGAAAACTCTAAAAAAGTTATTTGATATACAGGGTAAAGTTTAATAATAGTTTGCTACTAAAATATTTTATCGATATTTAAATAAAAATGTGGTCAACATCGCAAACTGCGCATAAAAAAACGTATTTTATGATAATATATACTAGCCAAAAAAATGAAAATAAATTTTTTTTTATATTTTATATATTTTTATATAATAAAAATATTTCTTAAATCTTAACCAAAATTATAATACCTAATTTACATTTTATTTCAGTAGTAAAATTTAAAAAGTTTTCCGTCTTATTTACAAAAAATATTGTAAATTTATCCAACAATATTATCAAATAATAAATTCCACTTTTAAAGTAAAAATATTAGTTCTGATACATATCATTTCAAAACAGTTATCAGATAATATTTATAATAATTATTTTTAAGATCATAATTTTAGTAATTTTAGAAATCATAAGTCGGACTAAAAGAACTGTTTATATGGGTTCTCAATTATTAAATTGGCATATATGCAATATAATTCTAATAGTCTGTTTAAATTAGCAACAGCAAGCTTTGAAACAACAAACTTTGGCAGCAGGCATAATATGTGCTATCAATAAACGTCCTAATCGAAACGGACATGGCCCACTTGGCAAAAGGGTTTAAGTATGCAGTGGCTTATATACGATCGACCTACTCTATTAGATTTATATTCACCTGTCTTTTTTTCTTTTGCACAATAGATTTTCTGACAAGCTTTAGCAGTGGCAAAAAAAAAGAACGAGGGGGGAAATTTATACGCATACACACGCGCGTGCACGCACACGCACACGCACACACGCACACACACATATATAAGCTTTAGAAGAAGTTTATGGATAGAAGAAGTAAGTGGAAGGGGTCGTAGAGAATATATAACATTAAGTACTCGCCGCAATGCACCACTGACCCAGTTTAACTGAGGGGTTTCGTGCCACGCGACTTTCTATAACCATTCTCTTTCTCACACAAGTATTTTTAATATTATTATTATAACTATTATATTTTAACATACAATTCTACGCAAACATCATTCAGAATCCAGTGGAAGTACGTTTTAATAGGAAACTTTAAAATTTATAAGATACATTTTTAAATTTTTAACGGTATTGGTATTTGACACGTTTCAATGAAAAACAGTTTAATAGAATGGAAAAATATATAATTTAGGTCAAATAAAAACTTTTTTTATTCTAGGATGTATGGGGACACCTGATATTAATGACCATCGTAAGAAATTGAAACTAACAACTTGCGAAATACCTAACTAATATTTATCCTTCAAGACCTATATTGACAAACTTTTATTTAATGATGAAACGGAGGAAGAAGTGAGATCACACTCAACACGAATGCTTAACAGTTTATCACTCTGCAGCTAGTTGAACGGCAAAAAATGAAAGGAACGTTTCCGGTATCAAGACCCGCATGAAAATCGTTATATGCTGAATATGCATACACCAAAGCCTCTAAATTGCCTACTCAAAACGCCCTCAACTAAACGTTGTGCAACGAAATCGTCATGTTTTTGCACTTTTTATGTTGTTGAAAATATTATAATACAGTAAGGTATAATTATAAGAAATTATTTTAGGGAAGGTAGCCATTTCCTTTAAGATTACAAATTATGTTATAAAGAGTAAACGTACAAATATATTAAAACTAAAAATCAATGAATTGCATAATTAAATAGAATTAGCTATTTAAATTACCAATTAGTATTTATGTAATATAATTTATTATAAATACATGTATGCATACAAACAATCAAGAATGACTTATATTATAATTCATAAACTTCAATACGTATATATATAGAATTAATTTTAGAGAAAACACAAATAGTTTAAAAAAATACTAAAAAATCGATGATTATAACTATAATACTTTTTTTTTCAATATCAACTATTATTTTAGTGCCTAAAATTATTATTTAGATATACATATAATATACATACTGTATATTAAAAGAATATTACATATATTCTTACAAGAATGTAATAAAATATGATAGACCAACAATAACCTTGGCAATTAGTAAATGTAATTTGTACAGTATTGAATGACCAACCAAAAGACCTTCACATAGCTTAAGTTTATTTGAGCAAATATCAAATAATAAAATATATAAACAAATAATAAGACTAAATGTTTATCTACCTATTTATTAATTAGATGCTCTAATTTTAAAACAAAAAATAATAAGAAATTAAAATATACGCTTTAAATAATCTATACAAATAAATAATATATTTTTTTTTTTAAATGTTATCCATCCTTCACTCTTTTAAATACATTACACGTTTTTGTACATTATATTGCTTTAAATCTTATTATATTCAGGTTTTTTTCAAGTAGGTAGTCTTTCAGATTATAATCAATTAATTTAAATAAATGAACGAATACATTATTAAATACAGAAAAAAGGCGACAAATTTAAATGTAGACGATTTCGGTTATTTTAATTTAGGGCTTTTCTCTGCTGGTTTTAAACGTCACTGAACAATTTACTTAACGCTATAAATTCAAAACAATTTATTGTTTTGCCCCTGATACACGGTTTTTCGTTCCACACATTCTACTAGCCTTGCGGAACAATCATATAAATATCCTGAAAATTTAAATTAAATACTGTTTTATACATTAAGAAAAAAATAGTTTCATTTTAATAAAAATAATTATAATTTTAATAATCTTTAACTGTAAATATTAATAGACATTAATTTATTGCAAAATCTAAACATACGTATCTTCCATGTGCAGACTAAAATAAACTTCATTCTTTTCTCTTAACATATTTTCGTATATTTTTAATATAATTTTAGTTCAATTTTTTTTTTTTTTTTTTTAAATAGTCAATTATTTATAATAAAAAAAAAACCAAAAAATTTAACATGAAAATCATAATTTTAATTGCCATTTTTATACTCTAAAAACGGTTTATTGTATACAGCTATTTAAATAAAAAAAAAAAAGCCGAACTATTAAGTTATATTCAGTTTTGTAAAAATTTAACTGTTCTACTATTATTATAAAGACATTTATAATTTATTTTAATTAAGATTAAAACCATTTTAATTATTATGTATAATAATTTAAATCTAGCCTCATTAAGTTTAGATTATATTGGTAAAAGAAAATATATTATACATACATACTAAATATTGCAATTAGTCACTCATGTGGAGTTTAGCTTGTCACTTCGAGTGAACATAGGTAGTGATCATATGTAATTAAATATAATTTGAAACGTTTAAAAAGTAGTTTTACGAACAATAGTATTATAATATACGAAATGTATAATTGTTTTTGAAAATCATATTAGTATAAAATACGGATTGCTATGAATATTTATTAAAGGAAGCAAAGTATAATAGCTGACCACGTGGCCATAAAATATTCTATGTAAAGCATTTTTCTATGATAAAAATGTTTTTAAATTTTTAAATTTATACATACCAAGAAATAGGCATCCTAATTTATTTCAATTAAAATTATCAAAGAAATTCATGGTATAAATTAACATTAAGTTATTAAAATAGCAATTACATTTTTTTTAAACAAGTTATTGGCGTAGGTTTGATATTCTATTAGTGACAATTGTAGAAATATTTCTTTAATAAAATCACTTGACTATAATTAAATAAAAATTAAGTTTTTTTTCCAGAGACTAACAATTACTGCAAACTATATTGTTGACGTGTATTAGTTGTATAGTGTATATATAACTAGTCATCAACTGTGTTTTGTGGTTATAAACAAATATAAAAAAAGTTGTTAGCAAAAATACTGAAACTACAATTTAAAAATATATTTCAAATAATTTAAGATTTTCGACAAAGTAAAATAATTCACGTTACTATACGCAATGGTTTATCTAAAACAAATTCGTTAACTTTTAATACAATAAAATGGAAGTCACCTTCTTTAATTAGCAGTTAGTTCTGCCAATAATTTTACATAAAACGTGACGGTAGCAACTTATATAAACATATTTGTACGTTATCACTAATAATATAACAAAATTAAAACATTTAAAATAATAGTCAATCAACTATCAAAGTTATTAAAAATATAACTATAAAATGAATGTCATCAAAAATACAAGTTATGGTGATCGTTGATTATTCATTAAATGAATAACACTTGGCAGGTTTGATTTAAATTTAAAATGTCTTACAGATTAAAGATAATACTGATAAACTGATTTATTAAGAATCCTGAACAAAATTTAATCGAACATTAATTAATATTTTGGAAAACGTAACTTATTAAAAACTTGAATTTAAAATAATTAAAATATAAAAAACGTACAAGACATTAAATAATTCTAAACCCGTCAATGAACTTACTTGTACATGAATAGATTTACTCGCAATTACAATTTATGACATAAATTATTGTTGAGAAATATTTTACTTCAGTATATTCAAAATTTACATTACAAATATAGTATTATTTCTAAGTAAAAAATGGACTAGTTATTTTAGAATAATTTCATAATAATAATCCAAGAATTCATCGCAGAACAATGTTAAGGTATTATTTCAATAAAAATTATAGTAATATCGTAAATGATTATTAAACCATATCTTTAATTTAAACTCATTTATTTTTTACTGATCACTGACTATTCATTAAAACCAAGGGTCAGCAGCCTACGGCTCTTAAGGATACGCATCAAAATCAATTTTTTTTTTCTTTATGTATAAAAGTTGTATTAACCTATACTTAAAAAATATAGTTGTTTAAAATTATTGCTGGAACATCATGGTTTTATAACTTTTTAAAAAACAGAGCTTTCTTCTACAAAAAGATTGCCTAACTCGGACAGTCTTTTTATATAAAAAAAAAGAAATAAAAAAACAAACCAAAACGATAATAAATCAAAATTAAATATGAACCGTACAATGAAAAATCCTTAAAGTTTGATAGTTTTATACACAAGTAAATACAGTAACAGTATAATCGGTTGGATAAATTAAAATTAAACGATTGAAGACCAATAAAATTGTAATTTATCAGTAATCGTATATTATATCAACAGCATTATAATTGTAATAAATAACCGAACGGTTAATCGTTATTTATTATTTTAAAATAATCACTTAAATTCGATAGAAGTATGTATAATATACACTTGAAAATAAATCGTTGACTGCAACATACACACACATATACGTCCGTGTATGTATCTAACCAAATGAGTTAAGACGACTAATGAAGTGTATATCATAAAGTATCGTCAAATAAACCAAGAATATAATGTTAGAGACATCACTAGCATGATAATACGGTACGCAAATACGATAAATATTATTCCGAACAGCTGAATTCCCAGTATTCTAAATGATCATTTATTCGTGATAATAATTCTAGCCGTATGTTTGTACATAAAATTCAAACGGGTGAAAATAATTGACGGAAAAAATGAGCATGGGAAATGGTGACTGTGTACAAAAATGGATGTTAAAATTATTACGTTATTGGTTATTCGCTAGTGAACATCCAAAGACATACGTATAAAGTAATATCGTAAACAACATCACGGATTACAATAATAATATTATACGAGTATAATCCGGAGGAATATAATATTTTTATCTTTTCAATTAATGCGCGCGAAACGGGCGTCGCCTGTTACCGCACAAACACGCAAAATATGCATGGGACAAAACCGCACACAGATTTTAAAATACCGGATAACCCATTACCGCACACGTATATTTTGAACGATTATGGTCGCTTATCGAAAATGATCTATAAGGAGAGTATTAAGCTTTATCTGTAAAAGATTGTATTCACGTGTACAAATTTGTAGATCATTTTTATTCGTCTTTCAATCTTTGAATAATTCAAAGTGACATTTAAAATAAAATCAATACAATGTTTAAACTTTTTACTAATAACCGTGGTAATAGTTTTATTCATTTTGACAACTATAACTTCCGTTATTTTAGAACTTATAAATTTAAATTATTAAAATTGTATTACTATTATACTACTATTATACTACTACTAATTATGACTATATAGTTACTATTTTCATATTACAATAATATTCATATTTCTATTATTACATTTATATTACTATACTACTATAAATTATGACTAAAAATTATTTTTAACTATTTAATTCTATGTAATAATTTTTCAGATTTTTTTATTTAATAAATGTATGCGGTATCGTACCATTTGTTGTATGCGGAATTAGGCTATACCTTTTTATACATCTGTGCGGTATCGTACTATTTTCGTGTGCGGTATTGGGTTATGCATTTTGTGCGGTATTGGGTCATGTTTGTGCGGTAATGGAAAGCGCTGCGCGAAACATGCGTGTCACGTCAGAACAAATAAAAAACAATTTATACACTATAGCGGTAGACGATAATAATGATAATATTTAAACTTTTTTTTATATTTAAAAGATAAGAGAAAAAAAAGTATATTACAACGGAAGACGAAAGAGTTCTCACGTACGAGCGTCTGATTAATCGTACCGCGAAAGATAACTTTCATGTTACCGTATCAATGAACGCGATATATGTTGAAATCGTGATGACGAAGTTTCATTTTTGCATTTCATTGCAATACTCAATTACTCAATACAATTACTCACTCGCAGACTAATTCTATCAATCATATGTTACATCGGAGTTATGCCAACGCATAACAACTTGAGACTGAACCAAACAATGCAAACATTTTTCTAGGTAATATTATAAAATATTATACATTATAAGCATAAATTTAATGCGTATCATTACAAGAAACGCGTAACATTTTAGACGGAGATGAACGAATATCGTCAACGAGACAACATACATACATGTTTTACATATAAAAAAAAAAAAATTGAAATTAAAATAAAACAAAAAACAAATAAAAATGTCCTATTAACGATAATGTACAAGATTAAATATTTTTATTTCTTTTCTATCGCATAACTTGGCATATGGATATTACTTAGTTGTTAAAACTACGAGCGTCCGTCAATGTACATTACTAAATATTTGACAAAAACAAGTTGAAAATAAAGGTCGTCGTCGTCGTCGTCGTCGTCGTCGTTTTCTCGTCCGTAGAAATTGTTCTGCGATGAGACTGAGATACCACCAGCTGTGTTCACTCTGTATTCGTCGAATAAAAATCGAATCAATATAATGACAAGTTAACACAGCGAGGTTCCCAGTCCCACACAACAGAAGAGTAAGGAAGCGAGCTTGAGGAGTGTAGTAGAGCTTAGTCGTCGTCATCGTCGTCGGTCAGCCACAGTCGTACTGCCAGCGTGATCTGTAGTCGGTTATCGGCGGCACGCATATCGCGTGTTACGCACACATAGATAGCGCTGTATGTACCGTGTACAGAACAGAATATAATAAAAAAAAACCAGAAAAATAATCCGAGTAGACAACCACACACGATGTACCTAAAACTAAGACTAAAAACACTACTACTACTACTACTACTACTACTACTACTACTACTACTTCTTACTATTTACTATTACCACTACTACAACTATTACTTCATGTACCCACTACTACTGCTACGCATTACCACTACTATAGCACTGTTCGCGACGAGTACCTACTGCTCTGCTCGGCGAGTTTCGGGGGGGACGTCTTGAAAAACAATGTGCGTTACAATAAAACGCGACGTGTGTTATTATCACGAGTGCAGAATAAAAAACCGCATCGAATTCCGCGATCGGGATAACGGCAATAATATTTATGATGATTATGATTATTGTTGTTATGATTAATTCAATATGAAATGCATGCACGAGCTCGCGACCGTTTATTTCGGGGAACCGTATGACACGATGTGATAGAACTTTACTGAAAACTGATGGCATGTTTATGATTATTTAACTCGTCACGTATTTCTATTTCGTCGACAACACGCTCATTTTCATTTCTTGTCGGCGGCCCGTGCGCGAGTATTAGCTACGACGTTTATATCGTTCAGTATTGCGAACTAATTCGCACGCATAATAAACAACACGTGTTTATTATTTTCACTGTTATCATAATACGTAATCAATTACCGTAGGTTATATGCATTGTACTCACAGTTTGTTCTTGTGCGACTCTTTCACCTTGTCGTCGCCATCGATGCGATAAATCTTCCCGTACATCACGTACTCGAAGCTGTCGGCCCGACAGCCGTTTTGGTCCATTTCGATGGGATTCCAATCGCCTGCATCCGGTTGTCCGTCCTCGCGCAACGTCGTGGCCAACACCAGTCGAAATTTATCACCTGAAACGGCAACAAATGTGATTTTTACCATTGCTTCATCAACATAACATAATAATTAATAACGTATGCTTCGTTTACACACAGTCGAAATCTCCCGTCCATAATTTTGGTTTTTTTTCTTTCGTTTCTTCGTGTATTTAAATAGTACCCAAGTTTCCCAAAGACCGAATTTTTTTTTTTTTTAGCTCAACTGCTTATTTAAGTAGAAACATATGCTCACTACGAAACCGGTCGGATGGAAATAAAAAAATAAACTCCCAAGATCCTACCACGAAACCGGTTCGACTCTTATTTCTCTTTATTTTATATATATTTGTTCTCTTCACTACAACACATTATATGATTAGATATCTATATGCGCTCGTTCTCTGCATGATTAACATTATGCAAGGCTAATATTTTAGAAAATTCTCTCATGTGCTAATACTTCTCTCTCCGTGACAAATGTAAATCAATTCGTTGCATTTCACATTAAGTATTTATGTACAGTTAGTTAGCCCACTACCCCAGTGTGTGTTTGTGAAATCTAATAGACTGTTGGAATTTGAGTATTTCACTACCCCCCCACTTATTGAATAATATGATTTCAAATAATAAAAACAAAAAAAAATAAGTAAAACGATACCGCCAATCCAACGTCATGCCTAACCAAACTTGTAGCACATATTTTTATGTCGTCATATTTTCGAAACGAAAAAAACATTAAGATATTATAAGATAGTTGTATGATATAGAAATGAATCACTGAATTATTTAGAATAAATTAAATATAATTAAAAATATTTAAAATTTATAAAAATCCAGATCAATTTACAATATTGTTTATGATTAAACAAAATAAGTGGGAAACGTAATTTGAATAATACATTCAGACAAGTGTATTTTCATTCTTAACTTCCTTATGAATAACAACTTATTAATATAACCAAAACAGATTTAAACACAAATAAAAATGTTATAATTATTTTTACTGTATTGTAATTCATCTCAATGAATTATATTATAATTATATTAGTTTCCATTCGTTATGACTTATAATTCAAATTATAGAACTTCAAATTCAAATAGAACTGATAAATACAGAATGTTACATACCACTATTATTACTCTAGTTAGTATAATTATTACTTATTTTGTCACGGAGAACTTTGATGACCATTATATCTATACATATATATTCACTAATACAAAATGAAATTCTTTAAAGAAAACCGGTTTTTGGGTATTAAATATATTTTTTATTTTAGTATACTTGGTCAAAACCATTATTTAGTTTTGATGTTTACATGGTTTTTGAATAGTACAATGTTATTTCTACTGTATATATATAAAAAAAAGTGCAGATAAAATTTGAGGAAGTTAATTATAAGTATAGGTTTGGTATACAAATATTTACTGATACTGAGTGTGAAGTAACATAATAATACACTATGTACATTGATTTACCAATACATTTTTAAAAATTAAATTGTTTGTAATATTAAACTTAGTTTTAGACAACTAATATTTTAATTATATTTTAAATTTGAATCTAAACACACATTTCTTCAATCCTTGTTTCAAACCTTTAACTGCTCCAACAATCAATATAATTTATATTTTACATGCATTTACACTGTATTTAATGTCTGCTTTGATAATTACTATTTACTCAGATGTTTGTGACTTTATCTTAGCATCTAACCACGTCTTATTAAATTATCCTTTTCTCCTTACTTAACATATTCATATCCAAAAATTATATTAATATTTTGAAGAACGGAGAACCTAAATATATAGCACATTGTCTTGACTTTGGAAAATAAATAAATTATTCAGGAATAGGTTTTGACTGAAGTGAAGGGTAGATGAATCGAGGTCAGCTTTTAAAATCAATATTTCACGTAGTTTTAATAAAATATAAAAAATAAAACTGGAAAAAACATTTAATTTGATATAAACATAAGGTATGTCTATATTTCATTGAATTATTATTATTTCAAATATTTTTCAAAGTTATATTTTCAGTTATTACTCAGTATTCAGTGATGATAATATCCAATAAATTAATTATTAGGGTTAGATAATAATTCATTATTATAACTTAAAAGAATAACTAATAAATAATAAAACCATAGAAGAAGTGATAACATTTTTTTTTGTCATTTATTGTTTTAAGTTATAAATTGTTTAATTATCATTAAATAATATAATAAATAATCCAGTCAAAGTTCATAAAAATATAATATTCTTAACTATATAAAATAATAATAAACAGATACTTTTTAATATATGAAGTTATAAATATGAAATTATAATTCGTTCAATCGAATTAATGATAAATGCTTATTACTATTAAAAGTGTAATTTTTTTTTAAAAAAATAAATCATTAGTGTAAAAATTGAATACAAACTCAAAAATAATATTAATCGTTAATTATGCAATTTATTTATTATTATATATTTATTTAATTATAATAGTAATATTTAAACATACAAATAATATCTAGAACAATACCTATCAAAAATCTATAGGACATAATATGCTTTTTCTTTAGAATTGTATTCATTTTTGACAACAAATAATGAAATATTTGAGTAGGGTTTCGTTATATACTGAATCAATAACTAACATTTCTGCGAATCGATATGCCACGTTTTCGTAAGTCTATATTATTATTTCAACACATACAGTGCCGGCGGTTTACCAACAGTTTCCATAACCGACCGCACCACGGTCATACATTAATAATGGTTTTCGTTTGCCGATTATTATCCTTAGACTGTGCAGTGGCAGTGTTTGCGCAAGAAATTTCATTGTGTTACAAAAGGTGGCGAGTATACATGCCCTAGTTAAACCGAAAAAAACTTCGAGACACGAAAGAAGAGCCCCCCGACGGTGAAGACATGTTCAGCATTGTATATCAATATAGTTTGTAATAATTTACTTTAAATACACAATTAAACACTCAAATATATCTATTTACAAAAAATACTCGGAGAATAATAGAAAAATTAGCACTCATATATATGGTTCCGTAAAGTTTACCTGTTAGACAAATTACTTTTAGTAATATGCAATTTTAAGTAATGACTACCTACATTAAAAATCTATGTATAGGATTGAATACATCGAACAGAAAGTTAAGTATGGCGATTGCCATATTGGTTATAACCTCTTATAAATGAAATGTGAGGTATAAGCTACGTTTAGACGAGCCCAGAAGCGCGTGATCATTTTGGGGAACAACGTTAATACCGCTCATATCGATTTCAATACACTGACATTTTCGGAAAAATATTCTTATAAGAAATATGAGTTGAACAATAAAAAACTTTTAAAGGCCACAACAAACGGTGAAAACGTGTAATACGTTCACAAAAACGCATCAGAGAAAAATGTTGGTCGCTTTCAAAAAAAATTTAATCATTCTGTATGTATAATAGATGGACATCTGTCGGATCGTGGTGTATATACAAATAAGCAGTGGTTTATTATTGACGTACAATGTACGAAACGTAATTGTAAAATGGACGGAAGTGGGGAGGGTGACCGCGCGAATTTTTGAACACGGAGCAGCGGTGTACGAGGTGGCCGACAGCGCGCTGAGCAAACCGTATCCCCCCTCCCCAGTTGTGATGGTTGGGGAATAGGGCGATTGGCGGGTCCACAAGTATTATATACGTGTGTACGGACAATGGGGAGGCGTTCGCGCGGTGTGCGACGACGACAACGTTCTATATGTACAACCTTGGCACTGAGAACCGCCCGTGCGCCACTGTAACCTTGGCATTGAAATCATCGACGGGCGGAACGGGCAGTCGGGGAAAAGTACATTTGAAATTGCGAATTGCGATGGAAACCGCCGGACGACGTGGTGCGGTCGAAGCGCGGGAGTCGGTGGGTCGTCGGTGGCGGCAGGTCGCGGATGGGTCGTGCCGTCGTCTCGTCGGTGGACGGGTAGAGGAGGTGGTGGGGACGCGCGGTCGGACCGGCGCGCCAGAGACCTGACACACTACGCCGGGTGTTGCGTCATTCCACCGTCCACCGCCCGCCGACAGAGTATGTGCGCACGCTTGGACTAAGGGCGGCCGAAAATAGGGGAGCGGTCGGGGAAATGTGTGAGGGAAAGCGGCAAACGAATCGATCCGATGGTGCGCGACACACACTGTACCATTAACCAGCTGATGGCGGCGGCAACCTTGGATAATGTTATTTCTTTCGAACAAGGGACTCGCGCGAAAAAAAAAACGTTCAGCATAGATTCTCCCTCCCACACACTCTCCAAAACAACCGTTTCGATTTTAAGAACGCAAAAGTTTTGGACGATATACTCACAAAATATTATAAAGTATCATTCAGACTTTGGCAGCAGTGCGCCGAACGGTATAAAATAAGTATTATTACTGTTATTGTATACATATTTTATATTTTAATAAGTATTATTACTGTTTGTGTACATTCGTATCGGCGACACGTATAACATAAATATATTATAATACTCGTATCAGAACGGTTTCATACGGTCGAAATCATTTTTCATTATTTTTGTTCGGTACCAGATTACCACACACATATTTTTATTCAAACGTATGGTAAGTAGGCAACGTATGTATACCAACTGCGTGGGTGATTCGCGAAAACGACTGTTTGTGTATACGCAAATCTTGATAAATAACAGTATACAAACACGAGTATACTAAAGTATATGTATAAGACGATAATATCACAAACATTGTGTACGTCACGTAGTATACACGTAAAACGTATATGTTGTACGATACGCGGAATATTAAAATGATGGGCACACTCACAAATATTCGCGAATATGTTTGAATTTTGGCATCAGTACAGTTTCGCAATTGGATCAGAATGATGTCAAACTTAAAATTATATTTTGGTTTCCGATAAACTTAGAAATTTAGTTTAACAAGTGAGAGGTTGGTTGTTTACTATTTCTTGAAGAAAAAAGTGATTGCTCAATGATGTCAAAAAACTAATGATAATATGTGAAAACGGAAATACTGCATCAGTTAAACAATTTATTTTTATTTTCATGTTCATATGTGAAAATAATGTAAATAATCTAGAATTGTGTATAGCAGCGCACGTATCATCTGCAATTGTTTTAATTATTTATATTCAACAATAATAAATCATCGCTCTTGATGACCCCTTTATGGTTTTATACAATCACAAACTTTAGCGCAGAGTACCATTAAGTACTACATATTACAATGAAAAATATTTTTTTAAATTTATAACTGTTTGATTTCATATTATTTTTATAAACATTTTTATTCATAAAAAATGTTATTTTAACTGCCATTTAAGTGCAATTGACTATATTTATAAATTATAATGTTTTGTCATAAAAATATGTACATCCATGAATACACATATATAAATGCGATTTTCAACGTTTGTAAAAATTAAATAAAATAACTGACATGATACTTTATTAATCTATCAGTTTACCAAACAAATAACTTGGTTCATAAATTAGACGAATTTGCAAAAATTTCCGAATCAATGGACTCGGTTAAAATATAATGTACATGATATATAGTTTAAAATGTAAAAAACATTAATAAATTTAATATTACAAACTTAATATTACAAATAGAATAGCGTTCTAAATTATTCGAAACAACAGGTAGTAATGAACTTACATTCAGTAAAGTAATATTGTAAATATTTCAAAGAAAAATGCTTAACATAAAAAGTAATAAATTCGTATTTATATATCAAACAAATTCTTGTGAAATAAGTGGGATGTAGAAAATAAAGATGAGTGAAGGTTTAGGACAAGTGTGTCCGATCCCAAATAATTGGGATAAAGGCGAAGAAAAAGAAGAAACAATTTCGTGTGAAATATAGAAGTTTTATGCCGGCAAAATGTACATGAATAAGGCCAATAGTTATTATTATTCGTGGTATCGTGGCATCCGAGCTATAGTCTAGGGGATTCTATATAAGCGCAGGATGATGATTTATTTTCGGTATAAATCGGATAATCGGAAGGAGTTTTGGCAGTCGAATGTCTTTGGTTGGTTGAAATTCCTTTAAGTACTTATATATATATATATATAAATTTATCTCAATATATAATTAAGGAGGGAAGAAGAAGTATTATTAAATTATTACACGAACATCTGCCACGGGATGCGTGTGTACGGAATCCGAACGTTACGGACGAAAATCGAAATCCAAAAAGCAACACCGTACGAACACAACACGTTGTACGCAGTAGTAAAAAAAAAAAAAAAACATACGTTAAAAACGATGATCGCACATTGGAGACATATCCTTGGTCAAGTGTGCACGGGATGATAATGAAACAGCACGAATAATTCAACGTATGCGTGTACCGCAACGTATGCAAAACGCTGATTGTCGCGTGGCGATATGATCCGTGAGTATCATCGAAAAATGTGCGCAAATAATAATGATAATAATAATATTATCTTGCGACAAGTAGATATGTTTCGTGTATTGTACACAATGTATACGATATGCGCATAGCCATGAAATCGGAACGCGAACACGAGTATATTTTATAGTATAGGTAACGGAGTATTAATGGACCGCGATAGGTGCGTGCCCTCGGGGTATACAGATCACGCGAACGAAATATTAATACGATTTAATTACTAATACACTTGTAAAGTATACAACATTATTATATTAAAATGCGAGTTAACCCGTGAACCCAAATCGTTTGATTTAGGTTTATTTTTTTCATGTTGCACCTTTATTTATAAATGTAATACTAAAACCATTGTAAATTATTATTATTATAACAATTATTATTACCGTAAACTGGTTGGTCGCGCGCACTTTGTTGACGGCGGTTATCATGATGATAAGCGGTGGGCAGCCGGTGGTGATGGTATATTATTACAGGAAAATTAAAAAAACGGATCCGCTATCTTGTGACGGCGATGGTTGAAGATGTACAACGGCTGCACAGCACACGACTCCACGACAATGCGGTAGGTTTTCGAAAATCCCGCGCGCGCGGATAACAACG
The DNA here is from genome assembly GCA_034509805.1 of Sipha maydis. Lineage (NCBI taxonomy): Eukaryota > Metazoa > Arthropoda > Insecta > Hemiptera > Aphididae > Sipha > Sipha maydis. The sequence continues at coordinate 157,347 of JASXSY010001496.1, read as the reverse complement.
TACGTGTCGAAAACTTTCGCGTCAACCCATTCGAGGCCTCCCGTTCGGCGGCGCACACGCACGTTTCGCCAAATAAACGGGCGGGCGGGCGGGCGTAGGAGTACTCTAGGCGCCTCGGCTGCTGCCGCCATATCGGTGGTCGTCGTCGCCGCCGCCGCCGCCGCCACCGCTGCCGACGACGACTTGGGCGATGTTCCGCGGACGCGCGTGCGCGAGAACTGAATGTCCTCTCTCTTTCTCGCTCAATCTCGTTTACATGCGCGCGCGCACACACACACACATACATTCACTCTCCCTCTCTCTCTTATTCTCGCACGCACAACACCGGCGTTAACGCCACCGGCTACGAACGAAAACGTTTGCGGTACGCACGTATATTAGAAATACGGTACTGCTGGTATATGCCATGCCCGTACGACGTTTACGTGTTATTATTTACGCGAAATGTTCTGTCAACGTCAAATATTGCAACCTTTCTACCGTGGGCAGCACAAAATTTCCCGAGTCGAGACTACAACGTACCGAACAATTATTATAAACTCATTATTGCGGTCGAAAGTATACTATTAGTTATTTGAATATAATTGGTGCAATAACGCTGGCCGTGACAATATTACTGTCTCGAATTCGGTCTATATTGTAGTATTTTGCCATCGCTTATAGCGACACACAATTTCACTCGAATAAATGCTTTTATTGAGTTATTCCTGCAGTTAGTCGACCGTGACGTATACATTATAACGTATTGCTGGGACATATATTGTACATGGTATACAGTACATGACGCATACAATAATGCGAATGCGAGACTGCAGTTTAATCAAATATTTAAAAACTCTTGCAATCGCGTATATTGTACACATATTAATTAAAACTAGTGTATCTGCGCATGATAAATTCAAATGAGTTCAAACTAGTTGAAAATAATATTGAAGTGCACGTTCAATTATTCATATGGGTGGAGGCGTATTCCCGTGAAATGAAGTGCTGAGGTCTGTGAAAATCGATTCCCTCCCATTGAAACGATTTATGCGTGTGAGTTCATATAAATGTGTGTTAACTGTTATAATCGGAAATAATATAATTTAAATTACATCAGCCTTTGAAAAATTTAAATTATATTGAGAGTCGCTTAAATATTGCCGCATATCTACTTTTTCTCTCCTACACTTATCAACAGTGGTTAATTAATACACATAACATACACGTAAAAATGAACAGACTGTAGTGGATACTCAAATGAACGGTATATTTCTATTTTTATTATACGAGAAAATCATAATTGAACATACAAGTAAACAAATCTGTATATGTGTATTAATTACTTCAAAATAACTTTAAAAACAATATAAAAAAATAAATGTGGAAACGTTGTTAAGCATACTCACCCAAATCCATAGGATAAATCCAAGAGTTGATATCCAAAATCAATTCCATTTTGAACGATTCGCTCTCGCAATGCAAACGGCTCACTGAAATACCATAAAAACGATATTTATAATATTATCAATTTCGTAACGATGGGAGTATTGCTAAATGCAGAGTAATAATACTGTTAAATCGATCACTGCAATGCATAATAATATAGACAAGTAGTAATGTTTATGTCGAACGCCAAATATAATGTTTTTATTTTCATTCACTCATGGAGTATATATATATATATATATATATATTAAAACGTGTATATATTATTAGTTAATTATAAGGTTATATAGATATTAAGTATAAATATGAATTTTAAATATAAAAGGTCAGATTTTTAAATTTAAGTCCATTTGAAACGAAAAAGAAAACGCTAATAGGTTATCGCGAGATGATTAAGCAAATATTTTTACTAAAAAAATAAAATTATCATAAAAAATAATTGTATGAAAACAATATTTTAACGAGCATGATATCTGTTCAATTCTACGGTGGAAACTCTTTATATGACATATTTTACAAATTTAAACAAAATTAAAATGCCCTCGTGAAAATATAGTCAACATACAGATAGCTTTACATCTTTATTTCAACACAGTAAAAGATCAAAATTATTGAATTTCTGTAATACAGTAATGAAAAATAATAATAATTTCTTGTAAAACTAGAAATATACAGAATACGAGTAAATAAAATCTACAACAAATTTAATAAAATAAAAACATACTTAATTGTTTTGAATACAAAAACAAGATAAAATAAACATTTGTAATTTCGATTTTAATTACGATTTTGACACTTAAAAACATAAATTATAATTTTGATACAATTTGTTTTAGTAGGTAATACATTTGTTATAGATTTGAGGAACACAAATAATCTAAAATGCAATATCCTATAATATGTCAACAACCGGTTAGATTCTATGTCAAAAATTTATAATTATTATAGTTTTTTTAACATGTTTATGTACACAACACTTTTACATTTTTTCATACTTCATCTTCGATAAAAAGCTGTAAACATGCACCTTGATCACGGCAAACTATCAAATTCAAAAGACTTGAATTCACAAATTATAAATAAGTATATATGATGAGTACGTATGTGCGTTTATGCTTAGTTCAATAAGTAAGTTTGTGTAGACAGTCAATTTGTGTGAATACTTAATAATGGAATGTCAATAAGTATATGTGAAAGCTATTTTGACTGATACAGTATTTAATCGAACAACGATGACGCATTTTCATATGGTATTATGCAGGGGACGACACCACTGCATAAACTTTGGCCTCCGTAAATTTGTTTAAAATGTGAGTGCAAGATGCCCGTATATTAATTATAAAATCTAAAAAAGGACATCAAATAAATATAATTAACTCGTTAGCGTTTTAAATATGACGTTTATGGGAAAAAAAATAAGTGTTTAATATTTTATTATTGAGGCGAATAATCAAGAACGTTTGGTTAGGTTACGTTGTATTATATATTATAATATTACATTAATAATAATACAGCACGATAACAACTGTCTGTAAACAATGGTATGTAATTATGCATTTCGGCTCTTATATATTATTACACTATATGCGCATAATATATTTAATATCATTGTGCACACACAAGTGTGGGGCAAGTGTGTAGAGTAAATTAATTCGGTCAAAAAATTTACAAAAAACAAAATGGCCGACAAGTTCATAAAAAGTCATTACTTTTATAAAATCGCGTTGCGATTTTTTGTCACTTTAAAACTCGAAATCAATCTTTACGTGGGTTTTGTACATATACGAAATACATAATATAACAGAGTAAAATAATTAAATTTTTTCTGGTAGATATACAAAAGATTTTTTTTTGTAATTCATAATACTGTTTGTAACAGTGTAAAACATTAACGATTCAATGTTTCAACACTAATGCTAAACACTAACACTAATTTAATTATTTAAAAACGAACATTTTATTCAAAAACATTAAAAAAACTTAAGGTTAGAAAAAAAATAAAAAATAAAAATGCAATTAACATTTAAATGTTTATAATTTATTCTTCAGTATTTTATAATATACCTATGTGTGAATTCGCAATAATGGGTATAAATTGATTAATTTTAAAATTAAAATTTAACTAAAAATAAGATTAATAAAAAAATATATTTAATCTATTACACGGACTTTTGACATATGTGTATTAATTATTTTAATTTGAATTAAGATTTCATGTTGTAATGTATTAAATAACTGAGAGATTTGGTTCGCTGGATTCGTTTCATCGTTTAAATATAAATACTTGAACAACAAACAAAAAGCAAAATTATTTTAACTTAAATTACGTATTTCCGGCAGATGATTAAAATAAGATTTCATTGCTGTAAGACGTAAAAGAAACTTAAAATTACTATATTGTTATAAATTCCACGGATGGCAGAATTTACTATTATTTCTATGTTTTACCAACTGTAGAATATAAGTTCATCATCTTTCAACATATTTTTTCATCGCGTTGGAGATAAATTAAAATAAAACACATAATCTTATCAAAACAGCTTGAATTTAATGCTTTTATTTCGAAAAATATAAAAATATATAATATCCAGTTTTAAAAATGGTTTTGTCAAAGTCAATGAAAATAATATTAACTCAACATGAAAAACACGACTATTGGTCATGTGATACCACAATCGCCGTTAATCTAAGTCAAAGTATATCATAAAATTATACATAGTTATACAAATACTTTAGTTGCGATCAAAATATTAACTTATATTATTACTTAAACAATAATCATGATATATAATAAGTATATTTCACTTTATTATAAAAATTTAATAATATTTTTAAAACACATAAAATAATAATTTTCAACATGGTTACTAAAAACCAATTTTATAAAGCAAGTACCAATTTTTAGCCTTGCTTTATAGTTATACATCTTAGAAATTCAAAAACGATTAATCAAATTAAAAATTACTCAAAGCGATATTCTTGGACCCATGTATATAAAACAGTTAACATATTTTCGATATTTAATAAATATAGATAAATTGATAAGTATATACTTTAGGTATTTTATTTTAATCAATTTCCAATTTATAGAAGGGCTATATGGCATTTTTGGAGCTTTCCTTCTACCGGAAAAAAGATTACATAATATAATATATTGAACGAATACATTGAAATATAGTAAAATAATGTCGCACATTATTAACAATTCAATAATAATGAAATACATTTAAAATATATAATATATATATTTTTTTTTCCCCCCCTCGCAAAAAAAAAAATTATATGAACGTCCTTTTCGATTATATTCATTAAAACATGTTGCATATTTTACCGCAAATAAAACTTACTTAATACATTATAATTAACATAAAACGTAAACAATAATATGTAGAATAATATCTTATCTAAATTGTTATAGTACCAACAATATTTACACTTCATTTTATATTATTTCACTATATCGCAAATAAAACTGATGATAGACTTAAAATACAATTTAATCTACAACGTTATAAATCTTGAATAATATTTTAGCTCATTCATATAGGTTCAAAATATAAGAATAATAGGTTCTTGTACAACGTATCTTAACAAAGATTAATTAATGTAGACCAGATAGCTTGTATTATCAATAATAAAAATAATTAAACCAAGTCCAACTTGCTGTAGGCCTATTTTATACAAGGTACAATATTATAATACAATTATAGTAACTATTTTCCCTAACATAATGTTGATATTATACAGAGATGTTAATTATTACAATTGTATATAAGACATTAATATTTGTTTAAAGCAATGTATATTAATTGGCTTACTGTTTTTATGTTTTAAGATTATAATTAGTGTATTAAAATGAAATTAATTCTTTGACACTAAAACGAATAATTTAAATATGTTCTCATCTCATTGATTTTGTTTTAATTATGTTAAACTACAATATTATTACCTGATGTCATTTCTATGAAGTTCCATCATAGTACAAAAGAAAATAATTTAAAATACAAATACTATAAATAACTTTTTAAAAAAAAAAAAAATATTAAGAATAAGAAAAAAAAGTTCAAATTTAAAGTTACTCGGGAAGACTACCGATGCCCGTTGACACTTGTGGCCTTGCTGAATGAGACTTCGATCCGATGAGCAGGTACGCGCCTTAGCTATTGTGGGCGGCGCTCGAATTCATTGACGTCAGACCGCCAACGCCGCCCAACAAACCCCTTGCGGACCATCGGGGTAATATTAACCCTCCAGCCATATTGTTCATCCAGAACAAACATAAATATATACATACATGTCTGAATCCATTTTTTTTTTACTTTTATGTATAGAGCGAAAGTGATAAAAGGGATAATATATGTGAATAAATGTGTTGGGCTATATATTCTAGGATTAAATCATTATAATTTTAAGAAAACTACGTCATGGTTGGATATTTTTCTAATAAAATGTTCATTAACGGTAACGGACAGGATAAGTGTTTTTTATGGTTTGTTGGTATTGTTGAGTCGCTATAGTTACATTGTAGTATATAATATACAGGGTATCAAATATAGTTAAACAAAACAATTAATATTCATAATAATGCGTACGAATAACTGTTCATTTGAACACAAATTCAGATTGCTAAAAAAATGAATTATTAAAAATATAACTGTAAATATAGGCCAGAACAATGCATTTATCAAATCAAACTAAAATTATTATCAACTAAGCATTTGTGTGAAATGATAACAAAATACACAATGTTAATAGATAAAAAAAATTACAATTTACTTTTTAAAATGTAAAAACATCTAAAAGAAAACACAAAAGTTAAATGTTCAAAATAATATATATATGACTTTTTAAATGTTACTGAAATGTAATAAGTTCTAATTATAAATTACGTAAACACGTATTTAGAAATAGTGGTAACAATATAATATGATCTAAAGGTATACATATTTTATGATAAATAATAATTGTATTATCTGAAATATCGACTGCTCAGATTTATATTATAAATTGTTTATAGTTTATCATACATTAATTGTTATGCAATTTTATACATTTAAAATGCAGTTTCTTTCTAATTTGAGTACTTCATTCTTACAATAAAATAATTAAATATTCAATCAAATGAAATAAGATTTATGATCATTCATAAACACTGTTAAAATAAAAATAAAAAATACACCAAGTGAACGCAAGGAAGTAGCACACAATTTAAAATACTGGTGTCGGTGATAAGTGATTTTGTCACTTAAAAACTATTTAGGTTATATTTTTAAACCAAAAGTAATGACATCTATATTGAAACTATAATTAAAAAAAAGCTAGTGACAATGGGTTTATACTTTTCAATCTCCACTAAATAAATCAATTATGAAACACATTGATAAATGAACTGGATTTATGTATTTATTTTATCGATGACTACACATAATAAATTATTTCTAATTTCTAATTAAGTATCATAATGTACAAATGTCTTTCATATTTTAAAATTATTTAAACTTTACTTTTCTATACATTTATAATACGTACCATTTTCATTTTTGAATAGCCACCTTCAATTTCCGATACCATTATTAATAATGATTTTTTTAATTTAAAATTTGAATAATACTAGTACTAGTGTCAAGAGTCGGTGTGGAGTATCAGAAGGTTTCAGTATAGGAGTAGGTGTGCACCAGGGGTCAGCTCTAAGACCCTACCTGTTCTCAGTGGTAATGGATGAGGTTTCAAAGGAGATACAGGGTGAGATACCATGGTGTATGATGTTTGCGGATGATATAGTTCTGGTAGGAGAAAACCTGGAAGTTGTCAATAATATGGTAAATGAGTGGAGGTTAGCCCTCGAAGAAAAGGGATTGAGAATTAGTAGAAATAAAACTGAGTATATTGAGTATGATTTTGTACAAAGAGACCAAGAAGTTGAAGGAATGAGGAGACAACTGACAATAGATGGTGATGTGATAGGTGAAGTTGAGAGCTTGAAATATTTAGGATCTTTTGTTCAAAAGGACGGGGGATTTGACATGGATGTAAAACATAGGATTAAGTGCGGGTGGATGAAATAGAGAGAAGCATCGGGCGTGTTATGCGATAAGAGAATTCCAATTAGGCTGAAAAGTAAATTTTATAAAAGTGTAGTAAGACCAACTATGCTGTATGGTTCAGTGTTGGGCGGTTAACAGGAAAATAGAACAAAGTATGAGTGTCGCGGAAATGAGAATGCTTAGATGGTTGAGTGGAGTGACAAGAGAAGATAGAATAAGGAATGAATACGTGAGAGGTAGTGTTAGTGTAGCGCCAATTGTGGACAAGATGATAGAAAATAGGCTGAGATGGTTTGGGCATGTGATGAGGCGAGAGGAAACGAATGCAGTAAGAGTGGTTATGAAGATGGACGTTGAAGGGAAAAGAGGAAAAGGAAGACCAAAAAAGAGATGGTTGGAGACTTTGGAGAATGACATGAGGGCTGTCGGTGTGTGCAGAGGAGATGTGATTGACCGAGTAAAGTGGAGGTGTAGGACAAGGGTGGCCGATCCCAAATAGTTGGGAGGAAGGCGAAGCAAAAGAAGAAGAAGAAGAAGAATAATACATTTTATATTTTAAAAAATTGTATATTATTGTTAAGTAATATATACATAAAAAATATTTTTTTCTTCGTTAATTTACAAATATAAACCATTTAACAATTTTTAATTTTTTCTTTTTTTCTTTTTAAGTATTTTAAGTTTAAGATTATGTGATTATACAATATTAGGTGTTCTAAAATATTATGATAAAGTAAAAGGTAGCCATTAGAAGATGATAATAGAATAAAAATTTCTTATAGTTAGTACTATATTTTTAGTTATGTATTATATTTTTAGAAATAATTTTAATTTAATAATTCACTATCATAAATAGGAATTGCTATTTCAAAATAAAAAGTTTATATGGTCTTACAAAATACATAATAAATCACATTTTGATAAAAGATGCGAAGGAAACTAAAATCTAGATACTTGAAAAACAAAAAAAAAAAATCTTATTCAAATATCCCACTTACTTAATTTATTTAGTAAGTGGATATCCAGTGATAATATTCATAAAATAAATTTTCTTCTTATAAAACTTACTATAAATTGATTAAATAGAAAAATAAACCATTTTAACTACCCAATTTTGTAAAGTATTTTAAATCAATATACAAGACATCTCATGAAATGAATATTGATATATTTTATAGGCAATCAACGAATAACCTTTTTTAATTGCATATTATTGATAACATTTTTTTTTTATTATTAATTCATTTATATTATTTTATTGATATTAGTGTTCAAGATACATCCAGATAATTAATATTCTTAAAAAAATATCAAACGTGTATTTTAAATCTAAAATAATATTACATTATTTTATACAAAGTACGCATGTACAAATGTTTTCTAAATATATATTATGTATACATAATAAATACAATAATAATTGTACAATTATTGTACTATAGTTATTGTTGTAATTTCTAATGAGTCAGAAGTTTTCATCTTAAATTATATTTTTATTATTAATTTGTACAAATAAAAAAATGTTCCTTAGCTTTTGGCGTAAATTTAATAAATAAATATATATGAAACGAAAAGTAGGTGAGCTAGTGGATGGCGCAATATTTCGTAATCCATGTCACTATTTCTCCTCCCATACAAAGGGATGAAAGTTTTTCGGTGGTTTAGAGAAGGAAACGAGATATCGTTTGGGGTAGAGGGGTTATGACGTAAACAGCATGAAACTTGCGGGTAGTGCAGAATGAAGGAGGGGAACTCAGACGATCTTTGACATTTAAAATGAACGGCACAGAAGAGATCGATAGCTTCAACCCACAACGCAGAGTGTACAGTAAAATATGAATAACCAACACTGTTGTAACTACATTTTTGACTTGATAAATTTCATTATAAAATATAAAATTATTAAAAACCTTATAAAATATTTACGACTAGCAACAAATTTTAATTTTTTATATAAGTGAATACTGAATGTACACAATGTTAATTACAAAATTATAAATGCCATTAAAGCTTTTAAAATATCTAGCCAATTTTTTATTATTTTTTATAATTGTTAAATTTTAAATATTGACAAATCTCGATAAAACACCACGAAAATCTACATTATTTTTGTATTAAATATTTTTATAACTATTATTTTAATAAGTTAGGCTTACAAATTGAGTTTAAGATTATTCGTTAATTTTTCTTTGTAGGGAACAAAAAAAGTTAACAGGAAAGTCACGGATTTTCTATAAACATTATAACATAACGAAATCAAATGGATCCGAATTGATAACAATTTTTTTTAGGTACTTTTACTTTATATAAATGTTAACTACCTGCGCCGCGGAAGCAATGCGAAAGCAGTTCCCGCGGCGTCGTCGGTTCAAAAAAAAAAAAAAATGTTAACTACCTATCTTAATATCTTAAAATATAATAGAAGCTTAACTACCTGTTTTTTATATTAGATTGTCTTTTGAATCCAATGATACTGTTATCGGCAATATGTATAATCCAGTATTTTGCAAAATGCCTAGGTATTATGTAAAATGCCAAAAATCACTGGGCAATATTTATAATACGAGCTTTGCCTAGGCATTATGTACAATGCCAAACGTCAATTAGGAAATATGATAAAAATAAAAAAAAATTGGGTACCACCTATTACCTACGATTTTACTTATCGTTTATCGTAAATGCGCGTGCTGTGTGTGCACGATTTAATGAAATTATGATTAAGATTATTATCCTACTATAATAATAATTCTGAGGCACAGTAAAAATGGTAAAAACTAAGGTATAGCCAATCTTAAAGTAGTGTAGAAAGAGCGAATGTTGAGGATATATTGACAATATGGATGCAAGATGAAAAAACCTAACACTGAAACCAAGGACTTCGATTCATCCAGCTAATGAAAAACAGAGCATATCATTCTGGCATTAAAATGTCTCCGTATGAAGCTTTATTTGGCTGCAAAATAAAAATTGGTCTAAACACTTCAAATTTACCAAACGATGTAATAAGTACGATAGAAAATGAAGAACAGTTAACTGAATTAATCACAGAACAATCCCAAGAAATTAATTCAAATGTAGAAAATGAAATAGATACAGAGCAAGTAGTAATAATAATGGTACCCATAATTATAACAATAATAATAATAATAGTAATATCAATAATAATAATAATAATAATAATAATAATAATAATAATAATAATAATAATAATAAATATATAATAACATTAAATAATTTGTTTTTTACATTGCCTAAAAAAGAATTGGAATTTTACATAATGCCTAGGTATTTTATACAATACCTAGGTTATATGTAAAATAATATTGAAAATCCTATGTTTTATTTACATTGCCTAAAACCGATTGGCAATATGTATAATACCTAGTCATTTTGTAAAATACCTGAATTATCCATATTGCCGGTAACAATACGTTGATAAAAATAAATTATTTACCTATATTGTTCCTGTATCTCACTCGACCCTTGAATTTCGATATTTTTATAATAATAAAATAGTATAATAATATAAGTAATTGATAGTAAATTATATATATTGAATATAATTAAATTCATGCTAAATAATCTTTGAAATTCAAAAACCATTTTACTTTTGTATGTTTAATTAAAAATGCAAATAACAATACACAATCCGACTAATATCATACACATTAAAATCATTATTAATAAATTTAATATATAATATAATAAATAGTTTAGTATGAAGTAATTTGCCTAAACTAGAAAACTATTTAAAAATTAAATATTTATTATTTCTCGTGGAATATAACTGTTATTAAAACAAATAAAACGGGCTAATTAAAATAACCTATAATATATGTAATAATTTTTTAAATAATATTGACAGATATTTATATAATTTATTAATCTTACTATGAGTTATAGCATCTGATGTTGGTATATATTTTGAATCAAAAGAGATAACAACGCATTTATTAAAAAATATTTATTTTATTTAAAAACTGAAGATTTATATTCATATATGATCACCGATTTGATAGATACATTTAGAAAAATTTAAATAAACTTTGTACAACTCATTAGCTCATTGTTATTTTTCAATTATATTGTGGTAATAATTTTAATTTTAAATTAGTTATTATACTTAGGTACACGTTGTTTAGTATTTAAAACCCAATAATATATTAGATATATATACATAATTAAATAATAAACAATCACTATTTCAAAGCAGTTAATACATCAATAACTAAAGTACACCTTTAAATGATATCATTAATAAAACCAGCATCAATTAGTATTTACCGCGTTTGTTATTCATAACCTAAGTTGGAAATAAAATAAAATGAATTGAGTCATCATGTTTTCTATAATGACATAAAAAAGGCGTTTCGACACGTCGCGAAGGTCATCTATTCATAAGTTTTTAAACTTTTGACACTCATTAATCTTATGTTTTCAATTTTAAAATGGCCTAAACCATAAATATGTTATACATTTATATTTAAAAAAGAAAGGCTAATGGAACTTTCATTGTTAAAATATTTCAAATTGCAAGGTTGCAGAAAAAAGGAAGGTCACTTTGACTCATTAAATCATACAAAATATCACCATACAGATTTATAATTAGGATATATAAATCGTGTTTAGTAAAAAAAAAAATAAATATTATACGTATAGTATATAGTAATGACAATAATCAAATGTAGCTGCAAGGTCTTTAACGGTTTTGTATGCATGCAATTTCAACAGTCTTATTGAATTTAGTTTATCTACCTTTTATTTTTTACTTTGCAATAGTTATATTTAAAATTAAAAATAACTTAAGTAAAATATCTTTTAATAAATATTTGACTAAAATGATATCTTTAAACTAAGTATAATTAATATAATATTATTTTAAAATTCAAATTATTTAATACTCATTAAAACGAAATATGAACTATATATATATATATAAAAGTATTGAATTTAATTTGATTCATATGCCGTGAAGAGTATAGTTTTTATGATCTAAATTAAGCTAAAATCAGACTTAAAATAAAACTACAAATAAGACGTAAATAATGTTTAATATAGACCTCATATATATGGTTGTTTCCATTAAACTGCCCGTTGTTGAATAGTAAGATACATCAAAAATCATTCTTAAGTTTAAATAAAATGCCGGTAAAATGATAAAAAATATACATATACATGTATATACAATAAAAAATAAAAATCAGCTGTCGATCAGCACGCAACGACAAAACGAGTACGACTGCGCGTTCATATTTCCAAGGTCCCAAGGTCCGTCCTAGATTGCCAAAAAAAACCTCTATACCCTCTCTTTCTATACCTCGCTCTCACTTCATACGAGTATACAATATAACCCGTTCGTCATTATACGAGGTGGGGCAACGGAATTGATTGTTCCGTCAGTAGTATTTGGTATAGAAATACATACAAAAAAACTATTCTGTTTACGACAGTGGAAAATGAAAATATCATCCCCCTCTCCAACACTTGGATAGATTTTGTATTCGTAATCAAAATTATAACTTGGACAATACTTTACAAAGTAAAGGTCACTCCAGACAAAAAAATTCACGGTATACTGTTGGAAATATATCGAGCAACTTAAATAAAAATAACACGTAGGTACTAAATAAAAATATTAAGTTCAATACAATAATTTTGAACAAAATTGATGAGACACGTATAATTTAAAATGTAAATATTTTAAACATATATCTTATAGCTCATATTAATAACTACATAAACTGCATTAGTTTAATATTAATGAAAAAATAAATAAATAAATAAATGTACTAAATTTAATATTTATAACATATTAAAATTATAAAATGGTAAAAGTTAATAATTTATAAATATAAAATGGGTATAACAAAATATAACTGCAAGAAATCCTTCTTATATGTATCTTATATAGTTATACACCTATAAATATGATTACGTTTAAAGTAAGTTTGGAGACTATTCACTTGTTGCAGTTTCAAATCCGTTAATATTATTAAGTTGAAAATTAGAGCATTTTAAATTACGTTTATTAAATGTTTATTTTATCCATTTATAAATTATTAAAATAAGGCTGTTTGGAATCCCTAAAAGGAACTAGATTGAGCATCTCTTCTCACAACTCATGACTTGTTATTATGCTCGCAATGTAGTTAATAATCAATATAAAAATTTAATGATTGTTACAATTATTGTAATATCGATAAATAATTTTAAAACTTTGTAAAATTAAAAAATTATACGTTCACTCCAACTATCCCCTGACAGAAGTATCAATATATAAATAAAATATTATGTTGCCAAAATAAGTATAATCCATTGTAATTTATTGAAATATTAGGTATAGTATTTTGATTGTTAAAATGTAATAGACCGTATACGAAAAATAAACGTACATATACAAATATATTCAGTATTTTAAAACATAATTAGAAATTAAAATATCAACTACACAAATAGTTTTCATTATTATTTTTCTTTCATTTTTTTTCAAAATAATTTTGTTCGTTAGGACTTGAATTCAAAAATACTTAACATTTTAAATAAGATAAAATTATACAATCACCGAGTTTTTGCAATTATATTATCTAACGATGAAACATTTATATTTAAAAAGATAATATATTATGTTATATGGTTAAGTAAATAAATGCAATCCTGTCAATAGGAGGAATTTATGAATTACTTCTCTGTTAAGTTAGTATAAAATATAGTACCCAGTTAAAATATTTTATTTTATTTTCCATTTATGAATATAATATTTTTTTTTTCAAAAATATTAATTATACCAGTCGTTGTTTAAATGTGTTATATCATTATTACACATAAGTTCATGCATTTTAAAAGATTAATAAGTCTCTGCTATAATTTTGTCAAAGTTGATTCAGACAAAACACTTAATTGTTACGGATATTAAAATAATACCTGAATATAGATATCTTAAGTAGTATAATCTATCTATTGTCTTCAGTTTAAATACCGCAGTTTTAGCATAATAATTTCAATATATTAGAGAATTTTTCATAGAAAATAAAAAATAATAAATGTCCACTTTCTTATCGATAAATATTGATAGCTACTTAAACAAATTACGTTTAATTTAAATTTATAGATCTTAATAAATTAAATAATGTTAATGATTTTGATTTACTAAATGCAATCAATTTACATAATCTAAGTTACTTTTTAAATTATAAAGCTCCAAAAAAATCCCATACAAAAATAACACAAAAATATAAGTTTTTAAGAAATTAACACATGATATTTCTGTAATTTAAATAGTTTTAAAAATTAATATTTTGAAAAATAAATACATACCTACCTACCTAACATTGATTTAAATAATAATATAGCTTGTTATCACACATTTCTATATCTTTGAATAAAACAATTATATTTCAGTCATTAATCTTCCTGTATATATTACGTGAAGTATATGTAAAACTGACATAGAATTCAGTACGAGTGGCTTCTATACATTTTAGCCTTGAAAAAGTTCAACAACGATTTATCATCCACAATGAAAAATATATAATTAATAATTATTAATCAGAAAGCGATTATTGCAGTTCTGTAGTTATTACATTTCAAATACATAATATAAAATACAAAATTAACCGTTCCACAAATATCAATAAGCTTTAAAATATAAATACAAAGGGCAGAATCAATTTCCACATTAAAAATTTGTAAATAGTTGTAATGAATTATATTGTTATGAAATCGCCAATATATATATTGAGCTTGCACAAGTAAAATAATTACAAAAAAGTAGAAAACTAGGTATGTTAAAATTCGTGTATAAATACTTGCATATACATATATTTATATATACGATATTATTATAAGGTTCACACCATATAATAATATGAAACCCGTCAAACTCTTAACGATCCGCGCGCGCGATTATTAGTGATAATATTGTTTTGGCAAATGTGCGTCCTTGGTTTGGTCAGAGCATATTGCTGAAAATGTTGTAAAAGGGGGGGCCCACGGGTATCCTATTGTTGTTGCAGTGCAATACACATAATAACACACACACACACACACACATAAATACAGATGTGCCAAGGACGAGCGTTGCTAAAAAACCATGCCCAACAACCTAACCCAGGCCTCATTTCGTCACACAACCGCCAACGTCGCTTATGACAGCGCAACGAATTCTCTATATCATCTGACATGATTATTGCATTCTAAATAATAAACTATCATATTCAGATTTTATTACCTAAAACACGTAGAGTTGCTCTACTTTGTATCCTTTATTATTTACAATTCACAAATTTATACCCCACTTCGATTTGTTACAAATATTAGTAAATAAAAACTAATTTATTTTATCAAAAAAAACCCGAATTACATTAACAAAATATATTTTTTAAAGAATTTACAGTAAAAGTATATTTCATCAATATTTAGAGTATAATAATGATTTTTAATTTTTAGTATTTTTACTATTTTCAATCGATTCAAGTCTTGAAATAATGTTACACTAGTAAAAAGATGTATAAATTTTTAAAAAAAATTAAATCAATAATCGTTTGTAATACATAAAACTGATTTAAATGTTACCAATATTTGATAACTTGATTTTGTAATTTTTTTTTTTTTTTTTTTAATTTCTCGTACACATTTCTCAGTATAGCACCACTTGTTGATGTTTTTGTAACACCGATACGTTCTTGTTTTTATTTTAATTTGTAGTACTCCGTGATAATAAGTAATGACTAATACCACTTATCTTCTATACGTTAAATTACATTACCTACCACTGGGACCTGTAATGAGTAATAGCCAATAAGTTATAAAAACGATAAAACAATTTTGTATTAAAACAAAAATTTTAAATTATAAATGAAAACACAAAATCAAATATTTTTACAGAAAAAAATTCAACTTTGATTTAGATAATCATTATATAAAATTATATAAAATAAATAAAAATCTTTAATACCACTATGTTTCTGATAAATAACGATTTTATATTTACAAATTGTTAATAAAATAAAAGTGTACACTCATACATCATCAGATTTGTATTAATAACGCAGTTAATGAATTAAGTAAGTCTTCGTACGTCATCGACGTAGTAAAAGTATGAAGTGTATATAGCATATCATATATTACATTATTATAATGTTATATTCATTCATAGTCAAATAAAACTTAAACCATTACTGTAATACTTAATATGTTTATAGTAAATAGTAAATAATTAAACCATAGTAATATAATTGACTAAAAAAATATTTTATACACATTGCTATTTTATACATAAAAACTAATTGTTCATAATCTTAAAACATAAATGTGAACTAAAGAAATATATAATACGATGTACAAATTTTTAAACAAATATCAATATAAATCAAATATTTGTCTTTATGTTGCTATGATTTTTTTTTTAAGTTTATGTAACGCATGTTTTAATATAATGTTTATACATTGAATATTGCATATTGAATATGTTAAGAGTTGCGTATCATCAGTGGCGTACATTCAATCTTGCTCTAGGGGGGGGGGGAGTTAACAAAAATAACCAACACACAAACCTTTTAAAACTACCCATTATCCTTACAAACAGATATAAATATTAATAGGTAAAATAACAAAAGTTATAATAAGTTCAAAACGTAACAATGAAACTACGAATATATTACACGTCATCAATAATATGACAATTTTCTTATTTTGCCCTGGGGGGGTTAACTCCCCCTCTTCGTTTATACGCCACTGTGTATCATAGTAGATTAATTAAGTAAAATAATTAAATGCGAAACATAAATGTTAACAATAAAATCTTAAAATAAAAATTTTGGCAATATTAATCAAAAAAAAATAATAATAATAATAAAAAGGAATAATAATAATTTCGTAAGCATAAACCGTTTAATCGCACCTATATACAATATGTATTACCATCAAAGACGTACAATTATTATAGTATTGTTGTTATAATTGATCAATAGTAATATATAATGATAAAACTAGGCATCTGTGATATAAATTCTATATATAATAATAATTATAAAATAATAGATAAAATAATGTCTTTTTATCAATTGTCTTTTAAAATTTTAAAATCATAAAAACAAAATGATTTAAAACTATATATATATATTTAAATATACGTATATATATATTAAAAATAACAATAATTAAAATTATTGCTAAAAGGAAGTATCCTTGAAGGACGAGAAATAATAGTTTTATTTTAACATTAATTCGAATAAAATCCAACCATTGATAACATTTTCATATTTGTATGATACAGCCCAATGTGTCATATAAAACGTGATTAAAAATGTTATATGTATATAATTTTAACATAATTTAACATAATTGAGTTTTTAATTAAAAATTTAAGATATCTTCTTCTTCTTCTTCTTCTTCTTTTGCTTCGCCTTCCTCCCAACTATTTGGGGTCGGCCACCCTTGTCCTACACCTCCACTTTACTCGGTCGGTCAATCACATCTCCTCTGCACTCAAATTCAGATACACTGTATATTGGATTTTAATCGTAATTTTACAAATTATTTTAAAATATAAATTCGTTTCGCCGAATATCAATTATATATAGTTAAGTCGTAAGTACGCAGTATAATCAATATTAATAATTAAAGTAAAAAAATCATACAATCACATCATTATTATTGTATCCAGTTTAAGCTCAATATAAATATTACTATTCCTAAATTAAGGACTTTCTTTTTTACAGTCATAACCAGATTATGTATTAGCAAATTTCTGTGTAAAGTTTAATGTTAATCCTCATGATTTTTACTATCCTAATAATTTTAAACAATTTATTTCAGCTATTACTTACAATACCATGTAGATTAGAATAGTTTTATCCAAGTACATTTAACATTATAATATCTAATCATTGTTAAGACATATATTTATGTACTATGTTTTCTTTTTTCCCTTTATCTTATATATATATATATATATATATATTATATTATATATACCTATTCATTTGAGTCTACAAAATCGATATTATTAGATATTATTTTTTAATTTGAATTCATAACATTGTTATTGTTGTTGATTATCTATGGTTAAAGTTTTATTCATATATGTATAACTTATAATTATTCTATCAATTATCATAATGTGAACTCTAATTTCCTCACAGCCAGTAGCTTAGAACAGCGGTTCTCAACCTGGGGTATGCATACCCTTAGGGGTACGTGGCATGATCTCAAGGGGTACGCAAAAAAAAAATTGAGTTATGGCGGAAAAAGTGAAATTTAATGTCACTAAAATAGTTTCCTATTAACGAAATATTTAATAATTGAATAATTGTGTAATCATTACAATGTAGAGTCTGCGATTTAATGTTATTAATGCGATAACAGTTCATCGTTATAATATGAACACTTTAGAAGTATAGAATGTAGATAATTTAAGTAGATCAATTTTTGTACTGTTGGTGGAAAGGGTATTTTCTATGTACACGTTCATAAAAAATAAATATCGTAATAAACTGTCTGTAAGTTCAGATTTACGGGTTTGTTTATCAAGTGTGGAGCCAGATTTCAAAAATTAAGTTCAAGCAAACAATCTCAAGGTTCACATTAAAATAAAATTGTTTAGTTGATATTATTATTTTTATAAACATTGTTTGGCGCAAGCTAATTAAAATAAATAAATATTTCCTAATTTTCCTTAAAAATGATTATTATTATTATTATTATTTTCCATTATTTATAATCAAAATTGATATTTGGGGTACGTGAAATAGTGGTGAGTGGTAAAGGGGTACTTGAATGAAAAAACGTTGAGAATCACTGGCTTAGAAGATCAACTTTTTTTTATTTCAATTATAACATTATATTGTATTACTATAACTGAAAAATAAACACAATATAATTATTACTATTATAGAAAATATTTAAAATATATAAAATCAACAAGTAATTATATATATACAATACAATTTTTACACAGAATTAATATAATTCAATCTTAGTCGTATAATTTCTGTTGAACGAAATTATAATTCGGTGAAGGTCCGTCATGTAGATACGGATGAAAGAGTGTAACAAATTATATCAGTATTAGGTAAAAAATATTATTAATAATACCAAGTCAAGTCATTGTTTAACGGCAAATAATTATACTCGTAAATAATATAATATAAGAAGCACTACTAAACATTCTAATATTTTACTATTGTCCCAGCATATTATTTAATATACAATTTAAATCTTCGATACAATTTTAAATATGTTTTAATCTCTAACTTATAAATAACAAAAAATTAATTACTGTAAATGTTATACTCTTGATAATACCATACATGTTAATTATTTTAATTTATATTAAGTTAAACCAAAACGTGGAAAATGTACATCATAACATTTGTTCATAAATAACAAATAATTTTAAGTTATTATACATGTATGTATTTTATACTATAGAAAAAAAATGACTAGGCTATATTTTATACTAAACGTATAATAAAACCAAGCCGGGATAGAATATTATAAAATTACAAAAAATAAACTCAAAACTATAGTACTAAGTTTGTTAAAGTTAATAAAATTTAAATAAATTACTAAATAGGTACATCACTTTATCAGATATTCAACTAATATTTTAAATACATACCACCAAAACTGATTATGTATAAAACACCAAGTACACAGTGCAATCAACTAAGTGCAATGATCTTAAAATTATACTTCTGAAAAGATGAAAGGCACAACACAATACGCCAACATTATTCAAGGATGTCTGTGATCACCAAATATAATAACTAACTCATAGATAGTTTTTTCTAAATAATTTTTATCATTACGTTTCATTGTAAAGTTTGCATCACGAAAACTCCTCAGGGTTATTGGCTTGATTGGAGCCATCACATAATTATAAACACACCAAGAAAACTATATGAACTAAATTATTCTGAATGCTATTTGCATTGTTCAAATGTACCAATGAAAATTTCTGTAAATTCTATGTTTTATTTGAGAATGTTAAAAATAAAAAATTTCTTATAGTAAATAACACTTAGATTGCAATACAAATTAATCGAAAATTTTAGTTTATGATATAAAAAGTAAAAAAGAGAATAATATATAGTTTTGTAAAAAAAAAAAAAAAATTAATACGTTAAGAGTTTAAATCCTTGTAATTAAATATTAAACTTTAAATAAATTAAATATTAAACTAAGTTATAATCATCAAAAATGTTTTCAAGATAATTTCTACAAACAGTATTAATACTATCTAAAACTACAATATTTTAATTGTTATAATATATTAATCATGGGTTATTACTGACGATAATACATTTTCTTTTTAAAATCTATAGTTTTGGTTTAATATTATTATTATTGTTTTTTTTTTTTTTGCAATAGCAAGCAGTTACTTTGACTATTGCTAAACAGCCTAACATTAACCATTTGCTATAACTATTGTGTCATGTATTTATTGTATAATTTGCCGTAATATTCGAAACTCTTTAATTGAGTAACACAAAATTCATAGTTATAATATGAATTGAGATTATGCAATGTAATCTAAAGCAAGGGTTTGATATATTATATAATGTATTAAGATATACACTATTTTGTAATCGTTCACTATGCATATACGAGTACATAGAGATATGATAGATATGATACACGTTAAAAGAGAGAAAGGGGTAATTAATTTATGATTACTTTGAATCGGTACCCGCATTACCACTATTTTATTTTTTCGATTAACTAACATTGTTTATGAAGATAATTGATAATTTAGTATCAAGTATTTTACATGAGAATCAAAATTTCATAGTAAATAATATTTTTATATTAAACACTTTTAAAATTAAAAATTTTATTTGATCCGTCATTTTGTCAGCTTGGACACAAATATTTGTATAGCAAATTTATAATTTAAATCTACGTGTATTTTTATCGTTTATATTTATATTTTGTATTTACATTAGTGGAATATAAATGTATTTAAAATAATATTATTCACGTCAAGCTTAACAAATAATAATACAAACATTTTAAAATGTTGAACAAGTTAAAAAAATGTGAAGTACAGTTAACACGGTGATAAAGTTTTGTGTTTTTATTTTGCGTACTTCATTTTAACTAAGGATAATGGTTACCAATATTATTTTAAATGTTATTGCAATACATAGCAGTTAGCTCTTAGCAGTTATCACGACTGAGAAAATAGTTCTGTTTATTCAATAATAATCTAGATATTGTTAAATCCAATTCTTTATACTTTATCTTCAACAACTATTTAACATTTAAAATTTAAACAAATCCAGAAAAAAATAAAAGACGCTAAATTCGGCGTATATATAATAATATATAATATTTATAATACTGTATATTTTTTGAGTAGGTAACATAAAAAAACTAAATTTTTTTTTAAATTATATGTATTTCTCAATTTTTCTTAACAAAATATACCTAATATATCTTATCAAAATATCGAATAGAAAAAACTTAATTTTCATTTGTTACATTATAATGGTAGACACACCAGAAAATTAAAACCAACCTTAAAGATGGTAGCCATTATTACGTTAACAAAAACATTTTAAAAAGTAACTTGGCAAATTACCTTTACGTTTAGAATAGCGAGGGGTTATCTTGCCTATAACTAATAGTTTGTAGCTCATTTTTACCAATAAAATACCGAATGTAAGAATGCACTACATATTTTTATGCTTTATATTTCAATTCCAAAAATCTTAAAAAACTAAGATGGAAAGTGTACGTAACAAAAATAAATTTATTCTTGATATGTAATTCAAACTTTGAATATTAAAAAAATAACAATTTACAATTTTTAAAATTATTTTCTCAATTATAGCATAAAAAACCAAAACGACTTTGTGAAAAATTTAAAAATTGTAAAAGATGGAACAATTTCTATCAATTGATAATGACTTTATAAGAGTTCTATAATTCATACTTAAAAATTGATACATATCCTAAAAATTAAGAAAAAAATACATGCATAATTGTAAAATCAGTATACATATGTAACATTAAATGTAAGAGTTGATTATTATGTTATTATCAGAACCTTGTCAAAAATATAGCAAAATAAGCATTGTTTTATACTAACGACAACATTCCTTATCATAGCAAATTTTACATTTATTGCATGTTACGACATTAATCAAAATATAGAAACATAACTTCATGTTATAAAATCCCTCTTGAATGTAATGACAGGTAATAATTCACACTTGCTTGAAACATAAATATAACTACAGCTATAAGTATGTTACAGGTTCCTAATTTAATTAATTGTTTTATTAAACTTCGTAGTAACAAACATAAATAATTTAGTTGTACAAATAAACATAATGAACGAAATGATCATAAATTAATAAATAGGTACCCACTATTTTTTCCTTTCTTAAATTGTTTACCTAAATTATTATATTACATTTTATAAATATAATAATCAACAATGAGTTATGAATAACCATGAATAATTATTATTACTTATTTGATGTAAAATAATAAATAATATGATATTCAAGTTTAATAGTTATAATCAATGTAATACATCGAAATAAATAAGTTAGTAGAACATAGCATTTCAAAATATGCTTTAAAATATGTAAACTATTTTACCATCTTATTTCTAATACATTATTTATTTATGTTCCTAATTTGACGTTTACTAATTTAACCAAAATAGAAAATAATCGAGAAGATCTTTAAATACTCAAGGTAGATGAGTAGCGGTTTTTATAATTTTTCCTGGTGGGGTTTTTTTTTTGATATTATCTTCTAATATATTAAAACACAAAAATGTTTAACAATTTATAATTTATTACTTAAAATTTATTTCCTACATTTAATTTCTTATATTCTTAAATTGAATTCTCATAAATGAAAAAAAAAATATAGCATAGCATTTTACATCCGAGCGTCCCGAACGAATATCACAGCCTAAGCTTGGAACCTGAAGGGAGGTCCAAACCCCCTGGAACACCCCGTAAAACTGAACAAAATTCATAATTTTTTTTTTGATTTTTTGATTTTGTCAAAAATATTACAGCAACACAATAATTGTAATTATTACAGATAAATAGTGAGTATATTATATTAATATTATATTATTTAGTTGATTAGATTAGCATATTTACGTTTATATGCTTTCTTTAGTGAGTTGCCAAAAAAAAAATTCAAGTTGTTAAAATTATTATGGCTTGGCCCCACTCCTTTAAAGGTGACGCCATAGCCGGGAATAACTTGTTTTTATAATTGCGTCCTGTCAGTCGTGAATCGTAGCCAAGTATACGATAGTTAAAATTTTTTTCGACAGCTAGTCGATGTACCAAATAAAACAAAATTAAAAAATAATCAATCATTTAAAATCTTAAACTAAAATATTTTCAATGAATTTTAATATTTTTTTACAAAATTAATGCTTTGCGTGTGTAAACAGTGAACATGTTTTCAATGCCCGTTACACTTTATATTGTCCTGGATCTTTTCCAAAATAACTATCATATTATTAGTACTAACTTTATTCTACAAACATTATCAAATGGTATTATTTTTTTATTGAGCTTTCATTGTTAAAAATGTAAAAATCAAAGACTTTTAAAGAGCGTTAAGGTTATGATGGAGTGTGTAGGCGTGGTTTTTAGACTAATGTAGTTGAAAGGAAACCCGCACACTTGATGCGAAAATTCCGTAGTGGAATTAGGAAAGGGAAGACCTTGACCGTGCATAATCCCGGGCTCGGGGGCTCTATCGATTTTCAGAGTACTGAGCATGCGCCCCCTGAAGAGGTTTATTCACAAATGCCACGGACACACCCTTTGAACTTTTGACATTGGACTTTGATTATTTTGGTTATTTTACAAAAGAAGCGAGGAATATATTATAATTAATAAATAAACTGTAATAATATTCTTCTTTAATATAACCGTTAAAATAATACAATGTATTTATAAATTACAAAATATATTATCTAAAATATATTTAAAGGTCTCGTTAAAAAATAGTCATTTTTGATATAATAAATAATATAACTTAAATGTGCACCTTGTTTAAAATCAAAATTAAATAAGTAGCAACATTTTTAAGATAACTAGCTTTCATACTTCTAATAATAGTCAGGCATGGTTGTAGTAAATATACATTTCTGGTATCTATATAAACTTAAGAAGTTCTAATGATAATTTTTGTAACAGTTTAACAAAGTATTTTTTCAAAACGATTTTATTTATACTTAAAATGTATTAAATATATTATATAAAATACGTAAATTAAGATAATTATTAATTTAAATGCATTTTAATTGATTATAGTACTTGTGATACATGCGATATAAACATTTAATGAGATACACCAAGATAAAAAAAGATGAAACAAAATTTAAAATGTATATGTATATGTTACAAAAAAATCTTATAACATGTTTATGATAATGATATTGAATATAATTTTTATAATAAAATAGTTATAAAGTAATAACATTTTGAGATTTAAAAATAGTCAACTCAAATAACTAAATGTAATAATAAGATCAGGGCTACCTTTTGCGAGGCCCTGGGCTAAACTTATTTAACTTATTTAACCAATAATACAATAACTATAGTTATTTATCGTTTATATCCACATAGCCTTACGCCTATGCGTAATTAAAGACGTAAATTCCATCTCCATACAAAATTTCAATGTAATTTTTTAAAGCGCGAGGCCTTGGACAAATGCCCCGTTTTGCCCCCCCCCCTAACGCCGGTCCTTTGTAAGATATAAATTAATATTTCTGTTGTATAAGATAATATGTATCATCTTTAATTGTTGATAAATAATCAATTCTCCAGATTACAACTATGAAGAAATAAAATTATTAGTAAAAGAAAACCCTTTTGATTTATTTTATATTTTTTTATAAGAGCTTCTAGCACTAACTATTAAGCTTGACTATTATGATAATAACAATACATTTTTTTGAAATTTATAAACTGCAAATTATTTCAGTTTATTAGGTGATACAGAAAATATTCAACAAAAAGTAACATTGTACATTTTCATTTAGATTATATTAAAACATAATAAATTCTAAAATCTGTGATATAAGTAATGCAAAACATTTCTTTACATTAAATAGTATTTATCAGAAAAATCATGTGCATAATCAATAACATCTATATATTTCAATTAAAATTTTCAGCTATATTAATTATATTTATTGATACATATTACATAAATTATGTAACATTACCAATGATGGAAGACAAATACTTTTAATTCCTATGTGGGAACTGGATTAGTAAAGATGGTTTTCAATTAAATTTATTATAATGGATTTGAACAATATATATATATATATAATCTAATTATAATTTATATTTCCCAAGTATATTACAGTGATTCACAAGGAATCACTAATTTAAAATGGAGAAGTTATGGAGTTTTTATTTTTTTTTACAACTCAAAATTGTAAATCTTTATATTGTACCTTGTTGACTATATAATGTATGTATATATAGTTTTTGAATAAATTACATTTTTATAATATTAGGTTAAAATACTAGATAATTAGGATTTTAATTTATATTTTTTAGAATGTTGTGTTTTAAATACATTCTAATGATCATCCCTAAATATACCATAATTTTAACTCTGGTAATAGTAAAAACATTTTATAAATTGATACTATACATTTATATAAACACTTTAGTATAATATGTGACATATTTTTACTAATCAGAATTTAAACATTATTTTAACATTAAGCGTATTTGAATAACTAAATAAAAAATATAAACATTAAAACATAAATACAATAGGATATTGTTTACCTGATTGGGATATATCTGACAAATTTGGGGAAAGTAGTCGTTCAGAATATCTAGGTCTTTATTAAAACCAATTTTCTAATAATTTAAACTAAAAAATATTATAATAGGTATCCAGCATAACTTTATGTTCAATAATATAAATTAATGTATGTGTATTATTATAATTGTTTTATATTATCAATAATGAAAATTTATCTCTACTTTTACAAATCTTATCACTTCAAATATTCATAGATTTGTCAATTATAATTATATTTAAGTAAATCCAAAACTAGGGTATATTTATTGAATTGGAAATCCAGAATTTAGTATTACTACTTACAATATAAATATAGTAATTCAAACAATAACTTAAATAATACCATATAATTATACAAATAACACTCTAAAGAAAATTTTAGTACAAAATGACAAAAATGTAATTATTTATATTTATATTTTACAAATAATACATTGAATCTTGATTGATTAATTAATATGCATTAAAAATGACATAAAACTTTTACTACTATATACTACTATATATTATAATAAATGTATAAAATATAATGCATAATAATTGCATTTCAAATAAAATAATAAAATTGTTCAAATTAGTGAGTTATTAAGAAACCAAGAATAATAAAATACCAAAATTTTTCAGTATTTATATTTAATTTATTTGGAATTTTATAGAATCAAACCCTCAGAAAAAATTTTATATAAAACAGCAGTAGTAGATTGATAGTTAAGTCTAGGTCAAATTTTATATATTAAAAATATGTGATAAAATTAGTGTCTAGTTGTATATTAAAATAAATATTGTACTAAATAAGCCAGAGATGTGTCTAAAAATAGAACATTCCTTTGATTCTAAGTATTTTCAACATAAGCTCTTTTTAATTGTTTATTGTAAATATCTTTTTTATATACCATTTGATAAAAATTACAACTAATTCAATTTTACTTTTTTATAGTAACTTAACTTTACTATAATAGGTTATAAATTATGAACTATTAATAAATGATTCAAAAATTTTTATAAGAGCTGTAACATCAGTTTTAAACAATTTATAATACATCCAACTAAGTTAAATCAAAATAAGACAACTTGATTGTAGTAAGGAAAAACTCTACAAAGTATCAATTACTTTAATTATGTTATGACTCTTAACTTATGAAGTACAACCTTTTAACAATAACATCTCAATAGAAATTTATTGTATTTACTAAAAATAATTGTTAATTTAAGATCCAATAACTCATAAACCCTCAAAACTACACTAATGGATGATTACCCATCTTAAAACTAATGATCTCCAAATCAAATTTATACAAATTGATATGATATTGCCTTATTTATAGACCCTAGGGTAATTTATATGCAGTATAGAATATAAGCATAGGGATTACATAGAATTAATGTAAGGTATGTATAAAATGTACTATTTTCTTTTAGAATTGATCACAAAAATGCCATGTTAGTTTTATAAAAATTAAAACATTCAATTTAAATGTATTAAATACTTACTAGTCTATATTTTTATAACCGGTATGAAAAAAATTTATAATAAATTTAAAACGATAGATAACAACTTAATTATCTATTATTAACTATATATACATATTTATAAATAAATAAATAGATCTATGAGAGTTTAGTTGAGTACATACATTTAATTCTTTGTTACAAAAATATTTATGAAATTAAATCATAAAGTAGTACACTCAAAAATACTATAGACTTAAGCAAATATTTTAGTAGAATGAGCATATTTTTCTTTTCTTAAAAATTAAAATATCTTGCTAAAATTTAAGTATAGATAACAAAAAATTTCAACATTTTTTCTTAAAACATAATGTTTCAATTTTTAATTGTATGCTTTATAATAGAATAGTACCAGTACAACATTTTAATTTCCTGAACTATGTAAGCTGTCAATTTCAAAAAATGTACTACTTTACAATTAATAGTAGTTAACACAAACATTAAAAATAACAGCTTATTCCAATCAGCCTATTAATATTTGTTGACAAACACTATTGTTAAATCCACCTCTAAGTTTTACTTAGATTACTTATATTATATTTATTTTGTTTAGGTTTTTACAATCAGTATAATATTTGTCGGTCAAGAAGTATACTACTATAAGCCTACTAATAAGACCTATAAATCAAATATACAAAAAAAAACAACAAACATTAACTATTCTCTTACTTATGGAGAGTTTTGCTAAAATTAAGCATAACTATAAACAATTACTCAACAGTCAATTTAAGTTGTTGCTCTACAACTATATTATGATAAAATAAATAAAATGTTAAATAAATAATTATAAATTTACCTCTGTCAAATTGTTTGCCATTTGGATCTATATCTTTCACATTGAATATATCTTCAAATACCATTCCTTGAGCCATTATAAGAGTAAAAAAGAATGCTGAAAATAAACTTAAAAAGTGAGACAAACCGCTTAAATTGTATGAAGTACTTATCAGTTATCACAAAAAAAAAACATATAATGATAATAAATGTAAATGCTTATAACATCATTACATAACCTCAAATATTCAAAATGTATATTTTCAACGAAGTGAACT
Source organism: Sipha maydis (assembly GCA_034509805.1). Taxonomy (NCBI): domain Eukaryota; kingdom Metazoa; phylum Arthropoda; class Insecta; order Hemiptera; family Aphididae; genus Sipha; species Sipha maydis. The sequence continues at coordinate 128,492 of JASXSY010001496.1, read as the reverse complement.
TGCTTATGTGGTGTAAGATAGTATCACATACCTCTGGAATTTAGTATTTCTGATAAATGTTATTAAATAGTGTTATCGCAGTTTTTATGGCTTTCGGAGACCGGGAGTCTGAAATGAATATTTCACTTTTATTTTGCCATATTCAATGGTTAAACTTCAGACTAACCCACTAAACCTCACAACTAAGCATTTAAGCTTAATACTCTAGTCTACTTTAAATAAATTGTAATGGCTATGCTTCCACCCCGAAAAACGAAGACCATGTCAACCGAAAATAATAATAATAATAATAAGCAAACATTGACGCCCCTTCAAACCCTTTTACAAATGGGATTCCCCAAAAATCGAGCGTAAGTTCAACTGTTAGTTCTTTAAATTGAACATAAATTTATATATTATCTTTTGTATAAATAGAGAAAAAGCTTTAGCTGCTACTGGCAATCGAGGAATTCAATTAGCTGCTGATTGGCTATTGGCTCATGTCAATGATACTTCTTTAGATTCCAACACTTGCAGAGAATATATTATTTATGCTTGCCCAAGTGGAGCATTTATGTATGAACTAAGGGAATTTTGGAATAAATCAGCTATGAAATGTGGACGTAATGGAGCTCATAACTTTATGCCTCATATTACCTTAGTGTCATTTTTTCAAGTACTACTATAGTTTTTATAATTATCTTATATTTGTTAAATCCTTAATTTCAAGTCATAATAAATGTTTTCAGGTACCTGATGAGCATTGTGATGCATTAGTATCTATAATAAAAAATGTTTTAAGTGAAGTCATTAAAGAAATGACAGTCAGTGATTTTCACTTAGAAACTTATACTTCTTCAAATTTTATGGGCTTTTTTTTATCTAACCAAGGATCTGATTTCTTAAAAAAAATTGCTGTATTATGTGCTGAAAAAATTACAGATCTTAGTAAATTACAATTATAAAATAATTAAAAAAATGAATACATAGAACATCAGATTTGACGCATAATTATTTATTCTAGTTGGAGTACAAGTAGATCCACATTTAAAATCTTTGCATTTAACTTTGGCTTATCAATTTGATGTAAGCCAAAAAGAAACTTTGAAGTCATTAATTAAATCAACAATAAATACATCAACTCCTTGTTTATGGGAACTTAAGTTATATTCTAGAGAAGCAACAGCTAGTTATAAACAGGTTACATTTAACTTTGAATTTTTCGATATAATTTGAAATACTTTAAAATTATTTTAGGTGTATAAGGTTGTGTATGCACATGTTCCCCAAGCTGCTGATGAATTAGAACTTAGAATAGGCGATTTTATTTATGTATCTAAGGAATGCATAGACAATTCTATTGATGGTTGGGCTGAAGGGACATCATGGTTGACTGGTAATAATATACATACTTGCAGTTGAACAGTTCTAAATTTTAAATTTTCTTTCAACGTTTTTAGGATGTTATGGTTATTTTCCTCTTTGTTATACTGAACGTACTTCTGAATCTGATACCTGGACTTTGCATTGGTAAAATTTAGTTGTAACTTATACATTACAGTTATTTTTGATTTTCTTGCTTTTGCAGTTCTTTACCCTTAGACAGTAGCTATCATGAATCTATTGACGTTATTGATTCAACTGTGACTGAAGAAAAAATTGTTGAAAAATATGAAACTAGTTTTATCCCAACAGATTATACACCTCATACTGAAACTCCAAAAGGTCCTAAACCTCGGAAAGTATATATTTGTCGGCACGGAGAACGAGTGGATTTTACTTTTGGAACTTGGGTTCCCTATAGTTTTGATTCAGATGGAAAATATATAAGAAAAGATTTAAATATGCCTTCAAATATACCTCAAAGACGTGATTTTCCAAATTCTTATCAAACAGATTCTCCTCTTACTTGTGTTGGTGAACATCAAGCTAAATTAACAGGATGGGGTATGAAAGCTGCTCATTTAACCAAATCAATTAAACATGTTTACTGTTCACCATCATTACGCTGTGTTCAAACTTGTCATAATATCTTAGTTGGTTAGTTTTATAATCTTTGATAATTAATTAATACTTTATTTATAAAGACTTATGTAATTAATATAGGTCTTGATATTGATAAACAAGTATCAATTTGTGTTGAGCCTGGTATATTTGAATGGCTTGGCTGGTATAATCAGTCTGGACTTCCTGATTGGATGAGCAATGGTGAATTAATAGCTGCTGGTTTTAACATTAATTCCAAATATGAAGCTCTAGTAACATTACCATTGCTTATTGAAAATATAACAGAAACTGTTGAACAGTATTATGTTAGATGTGATGAAGTAGTACAGAATTTAATTAAAATAACTGAACCCAATGGTAACTTTTGATGCAACTATTAGTAAATTAAATGCATTGATTCATATTCTAATGAGTATTTAATTTTTTTAGATGGTGATATTTTGTTGGTAGGTCATGCTTGTTCATTGGATTCTTTATCAAGACCATTGCTTCATAAACCTCCTCGTAGCAAGCAAAATTTTGTAAAAATGGTTAAAGACATCCCTTATTGTGGCTTAGTATCTTTAATGACTGATGGAATAAATGATTGGACATTTATTGATCCTCCAGTACCACCATTAACTAATTCTATCAATAAAAGATTTAACTGGAAAGTTTTAACAACTGACATTGATGATTCCCCTAATTAAAGTTATAACTCAATGTTTTGTTTTTTCTTAATATTATTTTTGTATTTAGAAAAATATTATTAAAGCAATCTTACAATTTTTTTTTTTTTATTATTGCCTTCACTTGAAATGTGAATTAATGGTGCTATATTGCTATAAATTATATTTAAAATTTGAACTTTTTCAAACCACTGGATACTTATTCATAAAATATAATATCAATTATACTCCATACTTAACAGTATTTACAAAAAATAATTCCATTATTATTAAAAATATTACCCATGCCTGAATTTGTTTGATAAACTTTATTTAAAATGTCTACAAAAAAAAAAAAATCATAGTTTTAATCTGTAATTAGTTTTTTATTTATTTATTTATTTATTTTTTTTTTTTGATATAATATTTTTATTTCAATGTTAGTTTTGTAAAACTGTAATTGAATATTATCTTTTTTTATTGTAATTGAATTATATAATATTTTTATTTGAAAATAAAAAATTTTAAATCCAATATTATTAAAAACAATTGCAGTTCTTATGATACTTAAATAATATTTTCAAATAAATTATTGTTAAATGCATGATCTTTCAGAGGCCTATTGATAATAACAATAATTTAAGTTGAGTATGTAATTTGTTAAAATATATTGAAATATGTTTAATTTTTAAAAAAATGTTAGCTAATATTTTTTTTTTTTTTTTTTAATAGTATCTTGGTAAAGTGTTTAATTTAGAAGATATTTTCAAGCTTTAAAATTATATTAGACTTAAAAGGCATGATCAGCTAATTTTTATTGCTATTTTATTTATTGAAAAACGTAGTTAATATATATATATATATATGTGGTTAAAATCATTATTTTACCCATCACTACCTGGAACCTATTATCAATTGTAAAATAATATTTATACAACACAAATATGTTAAATCATCAATTCATAAAAAAAATTCCTAGACATTCATCGATTAAAAAAATAAATCATTAATTATGACACATAATACACGCCTTCACATTAATTTTATTTTGTAAAAAACATATTCAAATAAGTATACTATAGACATATAAATTAATATAAATATACCAGAGATTATTGAACTATGCACTTGACCACCATGTTATGTACTTAATGTTCCTAGGTCAAAGTGATTATTATTCCATTTGTATTTTTAAAGAAATAATTTTATATATATTTTTTATTATTATAAAAATAGTATTAAATGTTTTAATATATCTTAGTTTAAGATTTTCTTAAATATTTATATTTTATTGTTACTCCTTAACTATAAGACCAAAATATTTAGTAATTTTTTTTTTAGTTGTTGATTCTGAAATAACAAATAAAAATTTAAAAAATGTCATTACTTGTTTCAACTTTAAATTATGTGATAAATATAATTGGCTTTAATAATTTTTATGTTACTTATTTTATATGTTGGTGACTTGTATGAATTTATAAAATTAAAACACTGAACTCTGTATTTATATTTTATTTATATTAAACCTTATTAAAAATGTTTATTTTTGTGTTATACTAAATGAGAAGCAATGATGCTATAAGTTAAGCTTTAAAATATTTATCTACCATAGCACATAGAAACACTGAAATATTTTGTAAATACTTGTTTATATTTAATAAATTAGTTTAAAATTTGTTTAATTATTAATATCTTTATTTATAATATAATTTAAGGTAGGTAAAATTAATTTTGAAAAAAAAAAAAAATTGTGAATGAATGTTAGTTAATTAATTTAAAACTTAATTCCTTAACTTATAAGTATCAAAAGTTTTTTTTTGCTGGTAGAATTATACTGAATAATACATGTTTTTGTATAATAAAACTATTTATCTTAATAGAACTAAAGTAAAGTCAAATAGAAATTTTATAATAGTGTCTTAAAATTGTTATTTTTTGAGTTCTTCTTGAAAATTTTCATATATGAGATGTGATACATTCATTATACTGCACAATATACTACTGTAAATTAATCACCCAACATAGTAATGTTAAATTTGTTGTATGGTAAACTGCACCAATAAATTGAATAAAATAGTTATACTGAAAAGAAAAAAATGTAAGATTAATTTTTATATGAAAACTACAGTTTAGAATTTAAGTACAATCTACTTATAAACAAAAAAATTATTTCAATTCTTTATGTATAAAAATAGTTACTATTTCTATGTTAAAAGATTTGAAAATTTAGTTCTAGTTTAATTTAACTATATTTAAACTACCCATAATAATGACTAACAACATTTTTAGATCGTTTTATTATTAAAATTATTTTACAATAACAACTAAGATTTACTAAGATTTGTTTTTTGCTTGTTTTGTGTTATATTAGTTTATACTATAATAGCTAAATATTATTTTACAGTATGACAACATTTTAATAAAAATAAAAATTTAAACTGAAATATACAATTATTGTTAATATTATATTTATTATTTGCTTACATCTACGTTATTTTTAATAAAATATGTTCATTGGGAACATACTATTGTGCATAGTATACTTAAATTAATACAAAATTAGTAACTAGTGTAATTTGGTAACATATTATAAATTATGTATGTACTCGTATGATCAATGTTTATCAATATCCTTTACAAAATGACATTTAAGCTATTTTAATTAAATGTTTTCCAATACGAACAATTTACAGAAACAATAAATGTATATTAAAATCCTATAAGTATAGTTCTTATTACCAATCACTCCTAAAACATTTTAATTGTTCATTGAACGATTAATTTATCGAAACAATATAAGACGAGTTACAGACAATTTCTTTCCCTTCTATCTCTACCAACGCATTGCTCTGCTTTTTTCACTCCTTGAATCCCCGTCTTCCTCCCCCTACGTACATTCATTTACTAAAACAATATTGTAAAAAATCATTAACATTAATTACTATTTGGTCAAAAATGTTCTACTTATATTAACATCCGAAGTACATAATTCGTATAATACGATACAATATTGTAAACCCACATTTTTATAATTATTCGATATCATACAGTAAAATGTTTTGAAAAACGTTTCAACTGCCAATCGTAACCGTCAACGAAACATAATATTATTTGGCTGATAATTCTATTTATATTACGATTATATAATCAATGATAATATTAACCAAGTGTTTATCAAATCGTAATATTTTCAATACCGTTATCGCATAGCCTTGGTGAGCGGGATTAACCATAGACATATAATAGAATTCTATTGGGATTAACGATGCACCATTATTTTAATAGATCGCAGCAAACAGGTATAAAAGTGGTAGCTATTATGATTGATTATAAATTCATAATTTATTGTAATTATTTATTATTTATTTAAATTTTATGTATTTATAATCAATGCTATTAAGTAACGTAACTTTTATTATTACTCGGAATAACATTACAACGTTGTCGTTTCATGGAACAATATGTATACTCTGTGATGTTCTCAGCATTATCAGCCAGACAACGTTGTAGATAATAGAAGAAACTGATCGTACAATTTTCATTTCAAAAAAACATATGTGTACAGTGTACTGTGTCTGCATTAGATTATTTTTTTAATTCTACTACACATTGTTTGCTTTTTTCTTTTATTCTCCAAATCATTTTTGTATCCATTTAATTAGGTTCCACGTTTAGTGTTGCAATTTTGTACCGTTTGTTGATTTCGTACAAAATACTATTGAATTTATGACTAACCTTGTTAGCTGTGAGCCTAATACTGATTCCCCAGGTGTCCTTGTGTCATTGAGTCTTTGTTTCCGGCTGTTTCAATGAACGAGGATAGTTTACAACCCAACAGTATTCCGCAACTATCGTCACCTACTACTTCTACTTATCAGCCATTTGTACCCGACGTTGATTTCGAACAGCCCATCAACGACAACCTGGACGCTAAAGACCGAGAAAATCAACCTCTGCTGGGACGCATGGATCATGCTCCAGGTTATAATAATTTCCCAGGTAAAAAAAATATAATTTGGTACATCAAATATTATTTTATTGTACCCACAAGTAATTGATAACAATTTGTTGCTCAATTTCCTTAGTGATATACCTAATAGTCTTTGCTACAACTTATAAATACCTACTAAAAGCATTGATTACTATAATGTTTGCTTAAATTAATTGGTGTATGTTTGAGAAGAGGATTTCTTGGTGCTGACTTCCCAGATAGTTTTTACCTTACATATATTTTTTATGATTTTATAAAATCACTCACTTTTTTACAAACATTTGAAAATAAACCATTACTTATTTTACATGTTACTTATTTCTTTAATTTTTAAATTATTTAAACATATTAATAAAATGTTAATAATGAATAGAGTTTATTCAATAAATAAATACTCAATTTAGAATTATAATTATTTAAAATTAATTTAAGTAGTTATAAATTATAATGCATATTTTGCAAACTATAAGTTATCTACCTTTCTGTATAGTTATTTTAAAATTAATAATATTTAGCATCTTTAAGTTTATACATATTTTAAATATTTTTTAAGTAGGTAGGTACAACTTACATAATTAATCTTAGTGTACCTGGAATAATTTATATTTCATTCAAATTTTAATCTTTAAGTTATTCTAATAATTTGCTTCTGATAAGTTTATTGCATGAATGTCTCATTATTATTTTTGAACGACTATAAATCAACTATACAAAAAAGATTAAATAAATAAGGTTAAAAAAGGTACTTTTAGAGATAGTGTATATATTAAAAACATTATAAATAAATTCCCCAACACAAATTTCTGATTTTTATTTAATTTAGATAAAAAAAATGTTATTAAAATAGAAAATGTACAATCTATAATACATATATCTACAATAAGGAAATAGGATATTATGACATAGAGAATATTTACATAATAATTAGTATTAGAAAGGAGATTGTGACAAAACTCTCTTGTGATATTATGGTTGGGGATTTAATAAATCTATGCATCTGTGTGTTTTTCAGTAACGAAAGGATTTTCTGGTAAACTGGTTCCCCTTATCCTTTTAATAAATTGTTTTGTTTTTCAAAAAGTTTTTAATTTATTTATTATGTTGTCAAAATTCAACATTATTAAGTATTAAGATTATAACAGTATTAAGATCATTTCCATATGGCAATGTTTATTCTAATATTTCATTGAATAATTATACCTACATTGGTTCTCATGTTTTAAATTAATAAAATTAGAGTCTATTTAAGTTGCTTGCATATTACTGCTAAAAAAAATTTGAAATAAAATGGTTGTATAGAATATAAAAACAATTAAGGCATTGATTATTGTATGAGTACTATTTTGTTAGTTTTTATATTATAATTATAAAGGTAATGTTTAAAAATAAAAATAATGTTTTATAATTCATGGTTATTGTACAACATTGAACTTTGAATAATTTATTGTTTGTTATCTCATGTGTTATATTATTTTTTTTTTTTTTATATATTTTTTCTACTTTTTAAAAATTTCATTGAATAAAATTTTATCATATCTCTGAATAAGAAGTCAATTTATAATTTTTCCTATAATCATTCCGATATCAATCTTTTTTATTTTTATTAATGACCTAATTCAAATGATTAAACTAAGTCAATTTTTTTAAATTTCTTAGTAAGTATTCAAATTGTATACCCAAGATTCTGTAGATGATTCATTAATGCCAGATCATATACCTTTATATCGACTATTTATTAATATTATCATACATTTTTGATTCATAGTCATGGTTGAGTTACTGTTTATGATTTTATTTTAAATAATTTACCCAAACCACATAAAAAAAATGCAAGTTGAATGAGATGACATGGCAGAGTAGTACACATGAATGAATGAATACCATTATTCTCAAAATATGATACCGAGTATTTTGTGAATATTTTGGTTAAAAAAACTAAAATAAGTATTTGTCCATAGCCATTCAAGTATTTTATAATACTAATGAATTTATATTTAAGAACTTCATTAAACTATGATCTAAAAACCTTTTAAGGTACATATTATAAATTGATAATTTAAATATTCAAACAAGTTTTCAAATAATAAAAATTGTCGGTGGTGAATGTTATATTTGAAAATAAAATAATTCGTAACAACTTCATTAGTAGTATCCAATTTTTTATTATCATTAAAATAATTTATCTATTGAACTTTGTATCTAAAATACAGCATATGTTTGTAAAATATTTAAATATATTCAAAGAGAAATAATTAAACATACTATTTAGTAAAATATGATTTGTTATCTACCTATTATACATTTAAACATTTATGATTATTATAGACTATAGTGTTATAATTATATTTTCAAACTGTTGATATTTAATATTATTGACATTTAATATTAATTTACAACTTTAGGCTAATTCTTAATGGGTTTTTATAATTAAAATTCTTGGAGTAGTATTAAAAATACTTTGTATATATATAACATTTTATACGGTTTTATAATTAAACCATCCAATAATGAACCACTTCTCTATACATACTTAATATGTACACTATACATGTCAATATTATATACAATAAAAATATGATATTATAATACATAAATATTATTGTATGGATTTAATCATTATTATTATTGCATATATTTTAAAATAAAACCATTGTATATTTTAATGTATGTTAACCATTATATTATTGAAGCAAGATATATTAGAAACAATTAGGCTATACAATATTGTTTTATAATTTATAGTGTTATAAGTTCATGATGTTTGGAGACTTATCTATTCTTGATTATGACTGTTATGAAAATAATGGTAAATGTTATATTTTCTATTAGGTCTTTAGTTAAATATATTTTGTTTTATGTTAAATATTATTTTATAATCTTACAGATGATCCATCATTCAGTTATGTTATCAAACAAGCTGAAATAGCTATAGATAATAGTGTCTTCCCTGAACGTATTTATCAAGGATCCAGTGGCAGTTATTTTGTCAAAGATCCAAATTGTGTAAGTTTCTGTTTACAAAATAATTTATGAAGAACTTAGGTTTAAAGTATTTTCAAGTCATATTGTAATGTTCAGATTTTTTTTATTGATAATCATAAATAATTTAAATAAAATATATATTATTCCATAGGCTAATTAAAAAATTATCAAAATATTTTATACTTTAGAAAACTATTGGCGTTTTTAAGCCAAAAGATGAAGAACCATATGGATTACTGAATCCAAAATGGATCAAATGGCTACATAAAAACTGTTGTCCCTGTTGTTTTGGGCGTTCGTGTTTAATACCTAATCAAGGATACCTGTCTGAAGCAGGTGCTAGTCTTGTATCAACTAAACTTGGATTGAATATTGTACCTAAAACCAAGGTTGCAAAATTGGTTAGTGAAACATTTAACTATGGACGTTTAGATAGACAAAAGACTCGAATGAAACATGCTATTAATGATCATTTTCCAAAATTGGGACGGCGATTTAATAGACTTGGCCTTAGGCCCAAAGTATGTATAATTTTATTGCACTAATTTTAATAACTTAATGATCAATATTCTTTTATGTTCAGATAGGATCATTTCAATTATTTATGGAAGGATATAAAGATGCTGAATATTGGCTTAGGCGGCTTGAATTAGCTCCATTGCCTTTAAATCTTCAATCACGTTTTCAACTTCAATTTGAAAGGCTAGTTGTATTAGATTACATTATTCGAAATACTGATCGAGGTAATGACAATTGGTTGATAAGATATGATCAACCTAGCTTAAGCTCAAGTCCTAATGCTAGTCTTACAAATTCTACCATCAGTGAAAGCTCAAGTGTAAGTTAATTAATTTTTTAATTCTTAAACTTGTTTGTATTAAGATTATTTTTTAATTTAATTGGCCTTAAAATTTCTATAGGAATGGAATAATGTTCAAGAACCTGATATAAAAATTGCAGCTATTGATAATGGTTTAGCATTTCCATTTAAACATCCAGACTCGTGGCGCGCTTATCCCTATCATTGGGCATGGCTTCCACAAGCAAAGATTCCATTTAGTAATGATACTAAAGAACTTGTATTACCTTATCTATCAGATATGAATTTTGTTCAAGATTTGTGTGATGATCTTTACACTTTATTTAAGGTTAATAAAATTAATAATTCACTGTGGTATATCCAAACATTTTATAGGAATGTTGTTCCTATTAAAAATAAAGATAATTATTATCTCATAAAAATTGTGTAAATTGTGTTTTATTTATATATTGTTATAAAAAATCTGTTTTATTTAACATTATTTTGTATATATTTGCACAATATTATATTAAAAAATATTGAATATTACATCATCCTTGGATATACCATTAGTAATACCTTATATAATGAATTGTTTTCAGTACATTTTTATACTTAATATTACAGATAGACAAAGGATTTGATAGGCATATGTTTGAAAAGCAAATGAGTGTTATGCGTGGACAAATATTAAATTTAACTCAAGCTTTAAAAGATGGTAAAAGTCCTGTGCAACTTGTTCAAATGCCAGCAGTTATTGTTGAACGGTAATATGCAAATTAAGTTTTCTGAATATCTAAAATGTATTTCATTTTCAATTTTTAAATCAGCTGATTTGTAATTCTGTACAATTTATTATATACTATTTTAAATTTAGTATTCAAAAATGAATTCATGTATTTATCATAATAGTAATTAGATAAATATTTTAATAATAAACATAACAGTAATTATTTATGTGCTACATTTAATATTGAGTTTATATTTTAGTCATTGCCACTGCTCTTTGCATTGCCATATTTACTTCACAAAATAGTTTAGTGACAGTGTCAAAGTCAGTGAGTGTTGAAATTGCTCTGCTAATTTTACATATTGCATTCTGCTCGATTGGTTACTGTTAAAATAATTTTACGTATTCTTTTTTTTTTAAATTCTTTCACATACATATTCTAATTGATGTTTAATATGTAAGTTGATTAGAGGAATGAATCAATAATACAATTTTTAGAACTTTATGAAGCTTAAAAAGTTATATACATACTAAAACTCAGCAGACAGAGGTCTGTAATTACTATTATTTCAGTATCCTCCATTGAGCGGGGTCGAATAAAAATTTAAATGTTATTAATTAAACAAAGTACACATGCACAAAGAAAAAAAAATTACAAAAATTACACCTCATGCAACATTCTTTTTCACATACTTGTGTGATATCTGCATTTAAACAATAAACACATACTCTTGTTCACGGTGCTGCTTATATTATTACTCGCACTGCTCAATTTGCCGCTGTTGAAGGCAGCAACAGTGTGAGGAGCACGATCATCGCAACTATCATGAATACATACTCGCCCTGTGGACTTTTATACTTAATTCCCTTTTTACTACTATGAAAGTGAGCTGAATATAAACGAGATTCAAAGTTTACTTACGTTATTATTTATAATAATAAAATTAAATGCTTATTGTATGGAATAATATTTAATTTATACATGATTTTATATTTTTTTTCAGATCTAAAGGACATGTGGGAACTACTTCCAAATTTCGTTCTTTTAGTGATACATTTACTCAAAGGTTTCAAAATAAAAGTCCTTTCTTCTCGTGGTGTTAACATTTTTTAATTTAAAAATACACAAACAATAGTATGATCAGTTTTTTTTTTATAAATAGTGGTAAATGTTCTGAAAATTCTAAAAAAAAATGTATTCCTAATTCATTTGGCCAATTTTGATATTTAAATTGTTAATACCTATAAAAATGAAAAATGATTCTCTGATCATCATAATTAGATAATAAGAAAGCTAAAATGATATTTTTTGAATTTTATAATGTAAAGTATCAGTTTTATTATAAACATTTTAACCGAGTTTGAACCTATTTAATTTGTATACTTTAAATTACTTTATAAAATTATATTAAATATTACAATAAGAGACAGTCATTTTTAAAGTGCTTTTTATGTATCATAATGGTTTTCTTCTAATGATGGAGTAAAACACTTAGAGCGCTTACATCTTTTACATCTAGTTCTAGTCTTAAATTAATATTCTAATTGTTTAGTTTAATTTCTTTTTAGCATTATATGATGAAAAACTTATTTATTACGTTAAAAAATAGAAGGCTGTGGATGTATTTAATATGTATAAAAGCAAAAACTAAATAATTTTTCGGCAAACAGGGATATACTCTACAGCTAGTTTAATTGTATTTTTTTTTTTAAATTTCAAAAGATTGCATTTGGAACTGATTTAATATATAGTGTTTGTTTAATAGTCATTCTTTAATTTTGTATGTCATTGAAGTAAAAGATTTCCAATATTTCGCAAATATTTTAATTAAAAATAAGTAAATTGTTTTATATTTTATATTTAATTCAGTTCCAAATTCAATCTTAATATGTTGTAATTTATATTTAAATACATTATTTTGATAAGTTATTTTTCTGCCTTGTAATTAAATAAAATTAATTTAATTTAATTTATTATTTCTTTCATTCCACTATTAATTTATAATTGTATTGTTGTTATTTATATTGATTAATTGATTTATATTTAATATACCCACATATACTCATATTTATATAAATAGTTCATAATCATTTGAATGATGTAAAAACAAATAAAAATTCTATTAAGCGCCCTAATCTTGTAATCCATAAAATATTAATATTGGCTCAAAAACAGCTATAAATATATTACATTAAATTTTAAATGATTTTTATTTTTTGTAAGAGACAACAAAAATGTCAACAGGTAAATATGTTAAATTGCACTAGTACAACACATGAGTTTCACTAAATAAATATTGGGCAGATAAACAATTACCATTATTATAAACAGTAATATATTTGTCTAATAATTTATAGAACAGTAAAAATAACAATTAATGACTGTAGCCAATGAACGCATAGTACGTTTTTAACTTAAGAACTGCCTGTATATGGTATTAAAGAAACTACATAAGAATATCTTATAAAGGCTCTATAGGTAGTAGCAGTGCCGTATCCGAGGGGGGGGGAGCACCAGTTGCACGTCCCCCCCCCCCCCCCGAAATCCGTTTTTTTCTTTTGATTGACGGGCTTGGGTCAGTTCTCCTCATTGATAAGAAATAAAAATCAAATTTCCAAATTCATCGACGCCAACGTTGAAAAAATAAATTCTCACAACAAAAAAATTCCAAATTTTTATTTAAAAGTAAATTGTGTTTTATTGTAAGACTTTGAAGTTATTATTATCTAATTTGGTTTTAAACTATAAAATATTAATTTTTCATTTTTTCCTAGTAAATCGGGAGTATCAAATCCTAGTGTGTGTACTGAATCATTTATGGCGATAAAACACTTTTGTAAAGTAACAAGATGTTTCTGTACTTGCTTTCTCATCCAGTACTGGTCAGTTGAGAATGAGTACAATTTGGTTTAGGTTAAAGAGATTTCACCCTCGAACATCCAGTACTCGTTATCATGGTCACCAAAAGATAATTAAATAAGTTTTAACCAAAAGTTAGTTTTAAAAATTGATGATATAGTATGTATGTCTAGTATACAATCAGTAAATGTTATGGTATATTTATACTAACCGCTTTAACTTCAAAAAGCTATAACTCCCAAATTAAGTCCGAGCCCTAAATTTGGATTTCACCAACGTTTTTTTCGTACAAAAATGACTAAGTCCAAAAAAAAAAAAAAAAATGGCCAAAAAAAAAAGGGTGTCCGGTAAAGTATGAAAGTTCCAATGTTAAGGCGCGTCCACACTAGAGCACGCACAAGCTGAGCGTGCGTGCTCATTGCTCGCGAGCAAAAATCCTTGTGTGAGCTCAGTTTGGACATTCTCATGCACAATCTCATTTTTGTGCGCCGATTTTGTGTTCCGAATATTCAGTTGTTGTTCGGCGAACGTACGTGCCAGACTTGGGTTTTGACGTTAATCACAGATAAAAAAATTATTTAACAATTCAAGTTTAAACTTAATTAAAAATTGTATTAATTGAAGCATTTAAATATGTCCGACCAAGACAATAATTTAATTCTGTACGAACATGAACTTAAAGTAAAAAGTGCCGCATTAATTGTTTTAAATTCAATTTTAAAAAACAAAAAAAACAACAGTAGGCGTAGATGGTGGACAACTCACTTGTTCAGACAACGGGAAGCTGGTCCCAATTTGATGGAGCATTTGGAGTTTGATAAAACTACGGGCCAGTTTAAAAATTTTATTCTCATGGCTTCAGAGGACTTTGAGTTATTGCTATGCAAAATTGGACCCAAAATTATAAAACAAGGCACCTTTACCGGTTACCATTGACTCCTTTCGCTTTTTCCCGACGAAAAGACCCCAATAAGCTTAATGCCTTTTAGATTCTGAACGGAGTGAAGAATGTATTGATTTTACAATGATGTGTGTTTTATTTTTTTTTTTTTTTTTTGTGTCTGTCGACACGATTTGGGGCAGTAAAATAATAATAATTATTTTTGTTGATTAGAGTCCAATGTAATTAATAGTGCTTGTATTTGAACATAATATAAATAATATATATAACACATAAGTCACTAAAATAATTCACTAGTTCAAAATGTTCATAAAAATATAAATTCAAATTATTATTAATTAGTAGGTATTATGGTTTTATTTATTAAAAATTACATTTATATCATAAATATGTCTTTTGAATTGAAAAAATACATAATTCTTGAATTAAATGTATATTATTTTAGGTTTAAAAATATCTCATGCTTTTAAGAAAAGAAAATTAAAGCTAACTGATCATAACTGTCCAAATTCTGAAAAAAGAGATTTAGAAATGAAAACCAATGCCGATACAAATAAATTCAATGATATTAATGAAAATATTCAAGGGATTTTGAATACTAAAAATAGTAAGTAATATTTATTTATTATTATGTTGATATTTTTACAATGATGTTTTTTTTTTTTTTGTGTCAGTCCACACGATTTGGGGCAGTAAAAATGCTTCGATTGCCTTATGTAGCAACTTTTCTGAAAGAAAAGTGAATCTATTTGGTACTTTGGGGGGTCAAAAGTAAAAAATTTCCAATATTTTTTAAATGCGACGGGAAAAACCATAAAAAAATTTGGGAAAAACTGGAGTTTTTACGCAAAACCAGTTTTCAACATAATCAAATTTTTTATTTTGCTATAACTCAAAAACTAATCGATGTAAATACTGAAATTTTCACCAAATGTTTAGATTAGCGTTCTCTATAAACCATTAAATTTTCAAAGTATTTTGACTTTTATTAAGCTATTTATAGACAATTGAAATTTTCAATTTTTTTAAGTATTTTTTTTTTAAATAACGATAACATTTTTTTGGCTGCCCAGAAAATCTTGAAAATTTAATACAAGGTTTCTTATAAGTTGTTCCTTAACTGATAAAAAAAAATCTAAAATCGTAAGTCACATTTTTTTTTTATAAGTGCTCAAAGTTCCAATTTATACGAAATATGTAAAAATCACGATAATTTGCAAGTTATTTTGTAGATAAAAATTCATAAAAGTTTTAACACTAGGTTATCTATAAGCTACTCTTCAAAAATCTTTAAAAATATTTTTACCGGAATTAGAGGAAAAAATTTTATGACTGTTTGAAATTTAAATATTTACAAAATTGCATAAAATAGCGATTTATTCTCAAACGATTTTAAATATTTGTTATAATTCAAAAAGTATAAGTCGCAGATTTTTTAAATTTCTACCAGCTGTTATGATTGGTATTTCCTTTATGTCATATTTTTTTCAAAATATTATATTGATTTTTAAGCCACTTATAGGCATTTAAAATATTCGATTTTTTTACATTTTTTTTTTATAATCGGTGATAAAAAAAATTTGGCTACTACAAAAAACTTGAAAATGTAATCGAAGATTCCACAGAAGTAGTTCTTAATGTCATTCAAAAATTATTAAAATCCATATGCACAATTTTTTTTTATAAGCGTTTGAACATCGAATATTGACATAAAATTACATGTAAAATATAATATAATGTAGAATGTTCTAGACTCACAAACTATATCGCTGTATGCCAACCCATCCTAATTGAAAAATATATTTATCGTTTCAAAATAAAATATACTTTTTACAATGTTTATAAATAACAATGTATTATATCCTAGACAAACATATGAACTCCGTTCAGAATCGTTATTCGTATACAATGATATCTATCATTGCATTCAAATTTAACAAATCCATTGTAATAATGACCTATCCTATAAGCGAGGTGCACTCCACCCCTAACTGTACAGCAGAGCGAGGCCCATCCGGTTCTTTTTTTCATATTTTTTGCTATTTCCTCCCAAGCATCCTGCTTTTATATTTTTGAAAAATAAAATTCATTTTTGGGGTTCCATAGGACTGGGTTTAGTTGATACTCCTGTATCAACTGAATGCAGTCTTCATTACGCCATGCATCCATTTTTTAATTATCAAGTAGGTATACACAGTTTAAACACAGTAGCACAGTATGCACACGCGTACCCGTAAATAACGCGCAAACACGTCTAAACTGAGCGTGCGTCGGGTAATTTATGACTTTGAGCAAGTTCATTTTACCGACAGCAATCGGATCGCGTTCGTCGTGCGTCGCGAACACTCGTGCGTGCTCGAAATTCCATCCACACTATCGAAATTTGTGCGATGCACAGCGTGAGTACGCACGCTCAGCTTGTGCGTGCTCTAGTGTGGACGCGCCTTTATACACTCATAGATAATATGTATAAAATATGTATACACTATACAGTATGTATATCTAAACTTGCCATAGCCTATAAGGATAGTATAGTAATTGCCAATTGGTATAAATATATACAATTTTAGAACTAAATTTATATTTCATGATTTTTTTTACAAGAAATTGATATTGTTTATGAAGAATTAGAAAATATAAAATGGCTTGAAGATTTTTCATTTTTAGTTGATATTACTGAAAAAATTAATTTCCTAAATTTAGAGTTACAAGGAAAAGAAAAACAAATTATTGATATGATATCACATGTTCAAGCGTTTTCTAGTAAATTAGCATACTGGGAAAATAAAATGAAAAACGGTGATTTCCAGCATTTCCCTACTCTTCAAGAAACAATAATTAATTATTCTGAAAATTTTTATGAGCCTACAAACCATATAAATATAATTCAACATTTACGTTCCGAATTTAAAAGAAGATTCAACGACTTTAAAATACTTGAGCCAGTTGCGCAGTTTATATCAAATCCATTTACTGGGGATGTTGAGACAAAAGCGAATGAAATTGGAAATTTGTTTAATCTTGATATAACAGTTTTGGAAATGGAAATAATAACGTTACAAAATGATTCAATACTTAAGATTACCTCGGAGTTTTGGAAACACGCGAGTACTCAAAAATACCCAAATCTACGAAGCATTGCCCTTCGTATAACTTCATTTTTTGGTTCAACTTGGTTATGCGAGTCAACATTTTCGAGTATGAAATACTTAAAGAACAAATATCGTTCAAGAATTACAGACAGTAATTTGGATTCAAGTTTAAGAGCAGCTGTTTCTAATTATATACCACAATTCTCAAAACTTGCAGAAAACCAATGCCAGGTATCACATTAATAAAATAAAATAAAAACACATTAATTAAATAACAATATCAGATTTATATAAAATATTTTTTTACTTTTTCTCGTGTTTAAAATTTTACATTATTATTATTATTATTATTATGAAGAAACAATAAATATTTATTCTTTGGAGCTTAGACCTTTTTTTTTGCTCATAACACAAATCTCTTCCTAAAAACCTAAATTCTCCTGGATGTCGATCACCTGAGACTAAAAAATTCAAATGTAGCTCACTTGTTTGAAAAGGTTGGCGACCCCTGCTCTATAATGTTTTTGTTTTAAGATTGATTATATTTTATTTTAACAATGTTTATTTTGTTTTAGTTAAAATGTATGACAATGTAATTTAAATTACAATATGTTAGATTTAATTTCCTGATGTACTTACAGTTATCTATAAAGTTTGTATACATTTGTTTATGAATAGTTTTTAATAAAGAATTAATGATTTTCTATTATCAAATGTTTTTATTGTTTTAATTTTACTATAAATTTACTATAATTATGTTTTTAATTCAGTTGATACTTGTTAATAATAACTATGATATGTTTTATTATTTCCTATTAACACTGGTAAATAAGTATTAAACCGAATCTTTATATATAAAAAAGTTAATTCTTAGTAAATTGTACAGTAATTTAAAATTTATATTGTGCTCAATTTTAATATTATGAGTTACCTATGACTGAGTACAAATACAAAAATTAATGCCACAGCTAATATAGATATGGATTATGGATACGTTTTGGGCGAATGCATGTGTGGCGCTCCTAGCGGATTATTTTTGAACTGGCGACAATACGTGAATCACACCAGTCCAGCAGTAACCAGTCCTTAACAGTATATATGTTCATGGCTCGAACAAACCGAATTCATAACGTACAGTTATCTTACATTGATAAGAGCTGAACACGGTGTAGAGCATGGTCTTAAAAGATATCTTCTAAAACCGTGGTGTAGAGAAGAATTCTCTTTACACCGTGAGATAAACACATGGACTAGTAATTGATAACAAAACGTCTTCAAAAACAAATGCACTATATTTCTACAAAAACGTGTTATGTACACCATGTACGTTACATACATGTATGTTATGTACACAACCAAGCGGCTCACAACAAACGTATCTACAAGTTATAATATCAATTCCATAAACAATTTCATAACTTAATAACTTAACCTTTATTGAACCCACTTGTTGCATATTATCCAGAGTATAAATAATAGTATTACCATAGAGTAATTACTCTATGCGTATTACCCATGAATTAAGATATACAAATAGAATATAAGATATATCTTAATTCGTGGTAATACCCTATGATACACACTTGTTATGATATATAGTGCTATCTACGGAAAACTCATACTTAAAAAAAAAAATTTAAATAATCAACAGATTGTTTATTTTAAACTAATATACGATTCTATGAAGGTACATTAATTAATATATTTTCCATGAGTGCATAATTTGGTTATTTGGTATACAAATGTGTAATGAGTTATTTCAAAATGACTAGCATGTGGCCTTTTATAAAGGATTTTAATATCGGTACATCCCCGTTCGTAACGATGTTTACGTATCCGTTACACTCGAGACGTGACGACACACTCGTCCGTCAGTTTGAGTCGACCTCTCACCGCGTTCGGACTGCCAGTGGCAGCGCTCTGTCTCGGACAGGAAAACCCTGTGTGCTGCCGGCCTTTTCCGCGCGCGATGGAGGACTTGGACGACGATATGGTGCAGTGGCTGCTGCCGCACGAAGGCTACCTATACGCGTACAAGTGTGCGGAAAAAGCGCAACCGTTGCACACTTTGTGGTGTTGCACGGAACCCGAGTGCGACGGGCAATTGGTTGCGGTGTCTGTGCACGTGAAACATTGGAGCGGACAGCGTGAATTGATATTCGTTCCGTGGGATCGAAAAGGCCGGCCGATCGCGATCATCAAGCGGCAACGGCACAACCATCCGGCCGATGTTTCGATGGTGCATGCGAAACGACGGTCGCGTGTCGCAGGTGAGCAATGTTTTTTTCCTGTTCAGTACGAGTACATTTCTTTCATGGTGTCGCAAACATTATTTTTTTTTATTTCGGACACTGATGACGTCACCAAAACTTTTATTTCGTTGAATTAGCAGACATTACGTATGCCGTGAAGTCGGTGTTATCATTCTTTAGGCATTTTTTGTATATAGCGGAAAACGTAATCTTCGTGTTTTTATAATTTTATCCCTCGTTTACTTTGTTTCATTCTGTATAATTCATGGACTAGAATTCTGCATCTCTGCATCTGGATGTTTTTCGTTGACATTTATTCACTTATGGATAAATTTATAAGATGCTCAACATCTAAAAACTGGTTTGGCACCGATATTTGTAAAGGTTTGTTAGTGTTAATGGTAATATGACGATGAGTCTTGTTTGAATATTTTCTCGTGTACTACTCTTTTATTTGTAGCACAAATTGAAGTTCTTAGTAGAAAGATTACAGATTTTCATCACATTTGAAATATTAGATGTTATCGTGAACATGAGTTCATATATATTCATAATTCTACATTTCAAAGCCTTAAACAATTACACTCCAATTTTCTTTCTTATTTAACTTGAGTAAAAAAAAAAGAAAATTGTTGTTGTAATGTTGTTTATTAAATGACTTGAATTTCAAAAATGAACATAATTCTTGATTTAAATGTTTATTATTTCTGGTGTAAAAATATATAATATTATAGCCAATTGATCCTAACTGTTCAAATTCTGAAAGAGAGATTTAGAAACGGAAACCATTTGTAATACAAAAAATTACAATGATGTTAATGAACATATTCAAGAAGTTTAGCATACTGAAAATTGTAAATAATATTTATTTATTATTATAATTCTATTTATTATAAATCCTAATGGCTACTGCTGCCAATGGTAAAAATTAAATTAAATATATATATATATATATATACTAGCTTCTGTGTGCCTCGCTGAGGGTGTAATTCGCTTTTAATTTAATATAATTAATAATTCAAAACATTTTTATGTAGAATTGTAAATAAAGTAGAATAGTTAGTTACAGAATTTTAATTTAGGTATTAAATATGTATGGAATTTTTCTAGAGTTAATATGATGATATGCAGACTTGGGTAAAATACTTTTTAAAAGTATTTAGAATAAGTACTCAAATACTTACATAAAATAGTATTCCAAATATGTATTCAAGTAATTTTAAAACACTCCTAGTTTTTAATACTTTAAATATTATATATGTCATGGGATATATTTGAAATTGCAGCCTAAATATATGTTATTGTATTATATTTTAATATTATATAACTTTATTAATTTATAGTTTACAACAATAATAAATATTTTATATTATACAAGATACAATGGAAAAGTTATAAAATAATTAAAAAAAAAAAATTAAATGTGTAAAAGGTAGTCAGAATACTTGTTAAAAGTATTCAAAATATTTTATTGAATAATTTAAAAAAAGTATTCTGAATACAGTATTTCAACTACTGTATTGGGAATACTACCCAAGTCTGATTATATGTTATATCTATAAACTCTAATAATTATTTTTGTTGATTAGAGTCCAATGTAATTAATAGTGCTTGTATTTGAACATAATATAAATAATATATATAACACATAAGTCACTAAAATAATTCACTAGTTCAAAATGTTCATAAAAATATAAATTCAAATTATTATTAATTAGTAGGTATTATGGTTTTATTTATTAAAAATTACATTTATATCATAAATATGTCTTTTGAATTGAAAAAATACATAATTCTTGAATTAAATGTATATTATTTTAGGTTTAAAAATATCTCATGCTTTTAAGAAAAGAAAATTAAAGCTAACTGATCATAACTGTCCAAATTCTGAAAAAAGAGATTTAGAAATGAAAACCAATGCCGATACAAATAAATTCAATGATATTAATGAAAATATTCAAGGGATTTTGAATACTAAAAATAGTAAGTAATATTTATTTATTATTATGTTGATATTTTTACAATGATGTTTTTTTTTTTTTTGTGTCAGTCCACACGATTTGGGGCAGTAAAAATGCTTCGATTGCCTTATGTAGCAACTTTTCTGAAAGAAAAGTGAATCTATTTGGTACTTTGGGGGGTCAAAAGTAAAAAATTTCCAATATTTTTTAAATGCGACGGGAAAAACCATAAAAAAATTTGGGAAAAACGGGAGTTTTTACGCAAAACCAGTTTTCAACATAATCAAATTTTTTATTTTGCTATAACTCAAAAACTAATCGATGTAAATACTTGAAATTTTCACCAAATGTTTAGATTAGCGTTCTCTATAAACCATTAAATTTTCAAAGTATTTTGACTTTTATTAAGCTATTTATAGACAATTGAAATTTTCAATTTTTTTAAGTATTTTTTTTTAAATAACAATTAAATTTTTTTGGCTGCTTAGAAAATCTTGAAAATTTAATACAAGGTTTCTTATAAGTTGTTCCTTAACTGATAAAAAAAAATCTAAAATCGTAAGTCACAATTTTTTTTTATAAGTGCTCAAAGTTCCAATTTATACGAAATATGTAAAAATCACGATAATTTGCAAGTTATTTTGTAGATAAAAATTCATAAAAATTTTTCTGTTCATACTTAAGGTTCAAAATTTTAACACTAGGTTATCTATAAGCTACTCTTCAAAAATCTTTAAAAATATTTCTACCGGAATTAGAGGAAAAAATTTTATGACTGTTTGAAATTTAAATATTTACGAAATTGCAAAAAATAGCGATTTATTCTCAAACGATTTTAAATATTTGTTATAATTCAAAAAGTATAAGTCGCAGATTTTTGAAATTTCTACCAGCTGTTAAGATTGGTATTTCCTT
The DNA here is from genome assembly GCA_034509805.1 of Sipha maydis. Classification (NCBI taxonomy): domain Eukaryota; kingdom Metazoa; phylum Arthropoda; class Insecta; order Hemiptera; family Aphididae; genus Sipha; species Sipha maydis. Next base: position 105,376 of record JASXSY010001496.1, on the reverse strand, counting down.
AATGTCATATTTTTTTCAAAATATTATATTGATTTTTAAGCCACTTATAGGCATTTAAAATATTCGATTTTTTTACATTTTTTTTTTATAATCGGTGATAAAAAAAATTTGGCTACTACAAAAAACTTGAAAATGTAATCGAAGATTCCACAGAAGTAGTTCTTAATGTCATTCAAAAATTATTAAAATCCATATGCACAATTTTTTTTTATAAGCGTTTGAACATCGAATATTGACATAAAATTACATGTAAAATATAATATAATGTAGAATGTTCTAGACTCACAAACTATATCGCTGTATGCCAACCCATCCTAATTGAAAAATATATTTATCGTTTCAAAATAAAATATACTTTTTACAATGTTTATAAATAACAATGTATTATATCCTAGACAAACATATGAACTCCGTTCAGAATCGTTATTCGTATACAATGATATCTATCATTGCATTCAAATTTAACAAATCCATTATAATAATGACCTATCCTATAAGCGAGGTGCACTCCACCCCTAACTCTACAGCAGAGCGAGGCCCATCCGGTTCTTTTTTATTTTAATGTCATACATAATTTGTTTTTGTAAATATTATTACAACTAATTAAAAAAATAAAAATAAATATGATAATTATAGAAATCTGTCATAACAAGGAAGATTTTAAAATATATAGAAATATAATTACTTAAGATTATAAAATAAATTCATAATTATTTTTACTATTTATTTAATTTGATTTTATGAAAAATATTTTAGGATTGTTTATTTGATAATAATTTGAGTTATATATATTTTTTCAGATAATCAACCAAAAACTGAACCTGTAAAACTGATTCGGTGTCCAACATGCCATGAATTTATAGTTCAAAACAATGACCACAAGCATTTAAAAACAATTGCACATCAAATATCAATGCGTTATTCTGAAAACAAAAATATACAAATTAATAGAAAAAAAAACGTTGATTGTATTATAAGTTGTCGAATACTTTCCCCAATGCATGATGCAATAGATGACTTCTTTAGTTCAGTTGAATCAAATATATTGGATTTGGTTGATTCTGTCTTTAAATTGGGAACCTATAAATTTATTAATGTTGACATGTTTATGTATGCAATTTATGATGACATATATGCAGAAACGAAAATGTACAGCTTAGGCAATGTCAAGAAATATATGATAAAAGATGAGGTAATATATAAAATAATATAATAAATATTTATTAGCATATAGTTATACTTTAATTGTATTCACTAGACAATCTACATCTCTACAAAATATAATTAGAATATAAAGTGTTATTTTATAATACAGTTCATATGAAGTTATTAACGGTTTTTAATTTAAGCAAATTAAATTTCTAATTAATATGATAATTCAATAATATTTTATAAAAAATTATTTTTATGAAAACTGGTTATTTACAGATAATGTATAAAAAAAAATGTATTGAAATCAGTTAAATTTTAGACAATCTGTAAAATATCATTAGCATATTATACATTTTTGAAGAAGGAAAATTTCTTTAAAAACATACAAATATTTTTTAATAATTTATCTGATTATTTGAATTTTGTTAGTTAATGGGAACTTTTTATTTGTAACATGTATTATCACTTTCATTACATTATTCATAAGAAGTAAAATATTTAAACCCCATTGTTTAATGATATTTGATTTTTTTTTTTTTCAGAATTTATGTAGCAATACTACTTTGTTAAATTGGTTCCAGATAATTTGCAATAAATTCAAGTCACACAACACAAACTATTTAAACCTACAAACATCAAAATTTTTATCTCAAGTATTATTTTTAGATATTAATATTAATGAAGTAATATATGTTATAGACTGAAAAACATTTTCATTTGCTGACTAAATTATTATTTTTTTATCAATTATTTTACACTTTTGTATGTATGGAGAGTTATTTACTAATATTAAGTACTGATAATTATATCCAGTTTTATGTTCCCAGAAATTTTTCTGAAGTAATTTTAATGCTGAAATGTCTTTGAATAAATAATTATTAACAGTTTTTTTTTAGTTTTATTATTATATTAAATAAAAACAGGGGCCCACAGCTTGCAAAGAAGTGTATGCAGTGGTTCACAATATATATGTTACAGTTAAGATATTGAATATATGCTAAATATAAAATAAAGTATTGAATTCCGTTATTTTATCAAATTACTAGGTAGTTTATGATGTACTTATGAACAGGGCTCAGGACTTATAGCACTTAAAATCACATATATATATATATATATATATATATATATATATATATATATATATATATATATATATATATATATATATATATGTGCTTTAAAAAGCACTTAATAAAAACATTATAAGTATTTAAGAAACTTAAATTTAAACAAAAATTTTAGTCAGTGGCCTATGTCAGGGGTGGCCAACTGGTCGATCGCGACACCCTTTCGCATTTTCTTAAATTTTTGAACAATTTGTGTATCTTTGTATATCCCACGAATATAAAAATTAGATTTAGAAAAAGACATTAAGAGGACGTTACAACAAAACGTGTATGCGTACAACGACCAAGAGAATGGGCTGTTAAGTGTTTTGGCGATGCGCAGGCACGCGACGTTTAAGACACGCCCTCTACTCGTAGTCGGCGGCCGCCCAACGATTGTGCTCGTTCGGGAGCGACTTATATTATTTTCTCAACCATCGTCCGTGGCGAACCGCGTAAATAATATAAAATGCATATACGTATATTATTGCCGCCGTAATATTTTTAATATTCGAATGTACTTACACGGCCTATATTTATTGCATTTTTTTTTATACTTAGTACTTACCAACTCAATAAAACATACAATACTGAATACAATAATACTAAAATTAATTACTTTATTCACAATAATATCACTTAGTAATATACACTTAGTAATACACTTAGTAACATATTAAAGACTGAGTACTGACTGATCGTCATCACTCTTCGCTCAGAATCGTTTTTCTTATACAATAATATTATATCATTGAATTCAAATCCATTACAGAGACTCACTTGTAACCTACTGTACAGTAGAGCGACACCCACTTGCCCACCTTTTTATTTATTTTTCTATGTGTGTCAACTGTCAGTGTCAGTAGTTTTAAAAGCGTCAGAAACAACAAGAAAAATTAAGGAAAAACTGTTATTTTTCGCAAACCCGGTTTTTGAAAAATCACCGCTCGGATTTTGAATATTTTATTATTTATAATATAATAGCAGCGTTCGTGCTCTTCGTTACTTGTTTTTAATTTTTAATATACTGTAGGGCACTTACCTTGTTTTTTGGGATCGTTTTAGACAAAGTGTCTTAGTTAACTTTTTTAGACGATCGTTTTCGTTTTAGATGATTTTTTTTATTTGCCATGATAAATAATATGTAGCAGTGTAAAAAAAAGTATATATTTTACGATCACAAACATTTTCATTTAAATTTTAAATTCAAAACTGATGTGGTCACGTTGAATAATCCAGAAGGTTACCTACTATAATAATTGTAATGACAATTATAGGTATCTACTTGAATATTTATTTTTGTATACATTTTTGGAAATGCAGCAATTATAGTATAGTCTCATTTTGTGACTTCCGCTATCCTAATTCGTAATAAGTTATTACTAATGAGTAATAACTGATAAGTACCTAATAACTAATTAATATGAAATAGGGTGTGTAGATTTATAACGCATTATTTTTCCGGATATTCATAACTCATAATAGTCATACTTATATTTATATAGTTATATACCTACCTAATAATAATTGGGTCAATTAATTTGAATACCGATTCAAAAATTCTTTACGTTATAGCAATATATCATTTTTAATTAAAGCGTGTAGTCGGTAGGGAAATAAGGGATTTTTTTTTTTTTATATTATAGCTTTCAGTCTGAGACTATTATAGCTCAACAATTAAATGATTTACATAATAGTTTACATTGGATCCTTAGGATTTATTTTATAAGAGTATACAAGGTACTTGAATAATTGCTGTAAATGTCTTATAATGCACATATGTACTTTGAGAATAAATTGTATAGGTCTATTATCGGCAACTCGGCATTACCTATTCCCAGAAGCGTCTATCGTCGCCGATAATCGATCCACGACCGTACGACAATCGCGTAGTGGGGGAATTCGGGGCCGCCGTGCCGTGCGCCGTCACAACGGCAAGTAGGTGGCAGCACATGATGGCAATGAAAAATCAAACCTATCGACGCAAACATGCTGTCGAAAAACAAACGAAAAGCCATTAAAAAGTGGTCTCAGAGTAAAAACACCTATAATAAATTTTATAGAGAACAATATTTCGGAGGGAACCTCATTGGGGTTTTGTATTAATCTAAATACACAGTTAGATATTGAAGGCACAAAAACTCTTTTTTTTAAATTTTTTAAATAACCGTAACTTTTTTAATAGTTAATATTTCAAAAAACACCGATAAGGTTCCCTCAAAAATATTGTTCTCTATAAGTTTCATAATAAGTATTTTTACTCTAAAACCACTTTTTGATGCCGATTTGTTTGTTTTCCGTGGACGTGTTTTTACCGCTGAAAATGACCGGTGTAACATCCTCTTAAATAACTATGGAAAACAAGATTATACACTGATATCTATTAACTATCGTATTATAGGATGGATAGCCCGCATTACTTCCTATTAATGGCTTTTATCGCGTTCGTATAAACTGATAAATCGAACCAGTCTGCAATGACAGTTACAATAATTATAATAAATATATACATATATACCTAGTATAATTATCAAATCAAATGCAAACACAAACATCTCATTGAATGATTAAATAAACATAAGGCATGTTTTGGCGATGCAGTTTTAAGTCACTTGGTTACTAATTAAGCAAACAATTTGTATTGGCGATATTGTTTACTGCAATTGTTTGATAATTGAATGCACTTTTCGGCAACCTGGTTGTCGGATTTAGCAACCATTAAAATACTACATTAACTGACAACGGTTACTGATAATTTACTGATAATTTATGATTTATATTCGTCATTCTAGTCGATGTTTAGAACTAAAAAATATTCTAATAAAATTCTAATAATTGAATTATCCCAATAAACTTAATTTTTTTTCAACAGACAAGAGTTGATTTCCTCCTGAGTATTTTTTGGTTAAATTCCATTCTTTTAAGCAGATCTGTACAAGCTTAAAAATGTTTGATGCGTCATTCGAAAATGAGAATGGAAATCACTGTCTACATAATCTCTTTTAATAGTGCATATAGAATTCTGTAACCTTATATGATTCTGACGACTCAATAACAACTTATGTATTATTTTATTTTGTAACACATTACAACATAACTGTCTATATTTTAGAACAGTTGATTGCGACTGCATTATGTAGTTTGAAATGACTAGTACTAATTCATTTTCATTATTCATTATGAATTAACAATGCAAATTAAAAATGTAAAAATAAGTTGTTAAACTTTTAAAATACAATTTATTAGTCATCACAATATCATTTATTTGTTATCACCACAAAAAAATATAGTAAACAGTAAACAAAATTGTTTTCGCGGTATAGCAAACAAGTTGTTATTTCAGTGAACACCTCGGGAAACCAGGTTGCTATAAACGCTATCGCTAAAACATGCCTATAATAATAGTAATAATAACAAAAGTAGTAGTATAGTTATAGTAGTAAATAGTAATAAGTTAAAAATAATAATTTGTAATCAAATATATTAAAATACGTGTAGTGTTATAGTGTTAAACTGTGAATTTATATTGTAAATAAAAAGTAATAAAATAAGTGTAACACGCCTGTACATATAATATATTTTTTGTTCATTGACCTTTTTTTTTTTTTAGTCGATCGCCAGGTCTTAAAGTTGGCCACCCCTGGCCTATGTCATCTTTTATAATTAAGCAGATATATGAAACAAAAAGAAATATTATCAGAAAAACAAGAAATAAGCATTTTTTTTTTTAAAAAATTGTTGAAATAGGTAAAAAAAAAGTACTTTCAAATTTCATAACTGAATGTGTTAGACCATGACATACACTACCATAATATTTTGATGCATTTTATGTCAAAAAAATATAATTAAGCAAATGCTATAAGTTTTGAGCCCTGCTTATGAATATAAGTTAGAGTGTGACATCATACATGAAAATTATACTTTAACAAATAACTTCATAGAATCTTGAATAGTAATTTGTATAGTTATTCTATACAAATTTAGTTAAATGTATGTTTAAGTATGAAATATATGAAAATTTAAAATATACAAACACATTTTATTTATTTTAAATTGATTTACTTATTTATTTGTATATGCAAGGCCAATTATTAAATTAAAATAAATGTGAAAATTTAATAATTTCAATATCGTTTATAAAATTAAATAAATTAATAAAATTAAAATTCTATAAAAAAAAAAAATTAAATATTATGAAAAAAAATTATATTCAATCATTTCAATATTTTATTTGATATTTCAATTTAATCCATTAAATTGATAAATTGAAAAAAAAATTAAATATTATGAAAAAATTATATTCAATTTTTTATTTGATATTTCAATTTAATCCATTAAATTGATAAATTGAAAAAAAATTAATATTTATGAAAAAAAATTATATTCAATTTTTTCAATTTTTTATTTGATATTTTAATTTAATCCATTAAATTGATAAATTGAAAAAAAAATTATATTCAATAATTTTAATATTTTATTTGATATTTCAATTTAATCCATTAAATTGATAAATTGAAAAAAAATTAATATTTATGAAAAAAAATTATATTCAATTTTTTCAATTTTTTATTTGATATTTTAATTTAATCCATTAAATTGATAAATTGAAAAAAAAATTAAATATTATGAAAAAATTATATTCAATTTTTTATTTGATATTTCAATTTAATCCATTTAATTGATAAATTGAAAAAGAAATTAAATATTATGAAAAAAAATTATATTCAATAATTTCAATATTTTATATGATATTTCAATTTAATCCATTAAATTGATACATTGAAAAAAAATTAATATTTATGAAAAAAAATTATATTCAATTTTTTCAATTTTTTATTTGATATTTTAATTTAATCCATTAAATTGATAAATTGAAAAAAAAAACAAATATTTATGAAAAAAAATTATATTCAATAATTTCAATATTTTATATGATATTTCAATTTAATCCATTAAATTGATAAATTGAAAAAAAAATTAAATATTATGAAAAAATTATATTCAATTTTTTATTTGATATTTTAATTTAATCCATTAAATTGATAAATTGAAAAAAAAATTAAATATTATGAAAAAAAATTATATTCAATAATTTCAATATTTTATTTGATATTTCAATTTAATCCATTAAATTGATAAATTGAAAAAAAATTAATATTTATGAAAAAAAATTATATTCAATTTTTTCAATTTTTTATTTGATATTTTAATTTAATCCATTAAATTGATAATTGAAAAAAAAATTAAATATTATGAAAAAATTATATTCAATTTTTTATTTGATATTTCAATTTAATCCATTAAATTGATAAATTGAAAAAGAAATTAAATATTATGAAAAAAAATTTTATTCAATTTTTTCAATTTTTTATTTGATATTTTAATTTAATCCATTAAATTGATAAATTGAAAAAAAAACAAATATTTATGAAAAAAAATTATATTCAATAATTTCAATATTTTATATGATATTTCAATTTAATCCATTAAATTGATAAATTGAAAAAAAATTAATATTTATGAAAAAAAATTATATTCAATTTTTTCAATTTTTTATTTGATATTTTAATTTAATCCATTAAATTGATAAATTGAAAAAAAATTAAATATTATGAAAAAAAATTATATTCATATTTTTTATTTGATATTTTAATTTAATCCATTAAATTGATAAATAGAAAAAAAACAAATATTTATGAAAAAAAATTATATTCAATAATTTCAATATTTTATTTGATATTTCAATTTAATCCATTAAATTGATAATTTGAAAAAAAAACAAATATTTATGAAAAAAAATTATATTCAATTTTTTCAATTTTTTATTTGATATTTTAATTTAATCCATTAAATTGATAAATTGAAAAAAAAATTAAATATTATGAAAAAAAATTATATTCAATCATTTGAATATTTTATTTGATATATCAATTTAATCCATTAAATTGATAAATAGAAAAAAAAACAAATATTTATGAAAAAAAATTATATTCAATAATTTCAATATTTTATTTGATATTTCAATTTAATCCATTAAATTGATAAATTGAAAAAAAAATTAAATATTATGAAAAAAAATTATATTCAATAATTTCAATATTTTATTTGATATTTCAATTTAATCCATTAAATTGGTAAATTGAAAAAAAAATTAAATATTATGAAAAAATTATATTCAATTTTTTATTTGATATTTTAATTTAATCCATTAAAATGATAAATTGAAAAAAAAATTAAATATTATGAAAAAAAATTATATTCAATAATTTCAATATTTTATTTGATATTTTAATTTAATCCATTAAATTGATAAATTGAAAAAAAAATTAAATATTATGAAAAAAAATTATATTCAATTTTTTCAATTTTTTATTTGATATTTTAATTTAATCCATTAAATTGATAAATTGAAAAAAAATTTATATTCAATTTTTTCAAATTTTTTATTTGATATTTCAATTTAATCCATTAAATTGATAAATTGAAAAAGAAATTAAATAATATGAAAAAAAATTATATTCAATAATTTCAATATTTTATATGATATTTCAATTTAATCCTTTAAATTGATAAATTGAAAAAAAATTAATATTTATGAAAAAAAATTATATTCAATTTTTTCAATTTTTTATTTGATATTTTAATTTAATCCATTAAATTGATAAATTGAAAAAAAAAACAAATATTTATGAAAAAAAATTATATTCAATAATTTCAATATTTTATATGATATTTCAATTTAATCCGTTAAATTGCTAAATTGAAAAAAAAACAAATATTTATGAAAAAAAATTATATTCAATAATTTCAATATTTTATTTGATATTTTAATTTAATCCATTAAATTGATAAATTGAAAAAAAAAAACAAATATTTATGAAAAAAAATTATATTCAATAATTTCAATATTTTATATGATATTTCAATTTAATCCGTTAAATTGCTAAATTGAAAAAAAAACAAATATTTATGAAAAAAAATTATATTCAATAATTTCAATATTTTATTTGATATTTTAATTTAATCCATTAAATTGATAAATTGAAAAAAATTAATATTTATGAAAAAAAATTATATTCAATCATTTCAATATTTTATTTGATATTTCAATTTAATCCATTAAATTGATAAATTGAAAAAGAAATTAAATATTATGAAAAAAAATTATATTCAATCATTTCAATATTTTATGATATTTTAATTTAATCCATTAAATTGATAAATTGAAAAAAAAATTAAATATTATGAAAAAAAATTATATTCAATAATTTCAATATTTTATATGATATTTCAATTTAATCCATTAAATTGATAAATTGAAAAAAAATTAATATTTATGGAAAAAAATTATATTCAATTTTTTCAATTTTTTATTTGATATTTTAATTTAATCCATTAAATTGATAAATTGAAAAAAAATTTATATTCAATTTTTTCAATTTTTTATTTGATATTTCAATTTAATCCATTAAATTGATAAATTGAAAAAGAAATTAAATATTATGAAAAAAAATTATATTCAATATTTTCAATATTTTATTTGATATTTCAATTTAATCCATTAAATTGATAAATTGAAAAAAAATTATATTCAATTTTTTCAATTTTTTATTTGATATTTTAATTTAATCCATTAAATTGATAAATTGAAAAAAATTAATATTTATGAAAAAATTATATTCAATTTTTAATTTGATATTTCAATTTAATCCATTAAATTGATAAATTGAAAAAGAAATTAAATATTATGAAAAAAAATTATATTCAATAATTTCAATATTTTATATGATATTTCAATTTAATCCATTAAATTGATAAATTGAAAAAAAATTTATATTCAATTTTTTCAAATTTTTTATTTGATATTTCAATTTAATCCATTAAATTGATAAATTGAAAAAAAAAACAAATATTTATGAAAAAAAATTATATTCAATTTTTTCAATTTTTATTTGATATTTTAATTTAATCCATTAATTGATAAATTGAAAAAAATTAATATTTATGAAAAAAAATTATATTCAATTTTTTTCAATTTTTATTTGATATTTTAATTTAATCCATTAAATTGATAAATTGAAAAAAAATTAAATATTATGAAAAAAAATTATATTCAATAATTTTAATATTTTATATGATATTTCATTTAACCTTTAAATTGATAAATTGAAAAAAAATTAATATTTATGAAAAAAAATTATATTCAATTTTTTCAATATTTATTTGATATTTCAATTTAATCCATTAAATTGATAAATTGAAAAAAAATTAATATTTATGAAAAAAAATTATATTCAATTTTTTCAATTTTTTATTTGATATTTTAATTTAATCCATTTAATTGATAAATTGAAAAAAAAATTAAATATTATGAAAAAAAATTATATTCAAATTTTTTCAATTTTTTATTTGATATTTTAATTTAATCCATTAAATTGATAAATTGAAAAAAAATTAAATATTATGAAAAAATTATATTCAATTTTTTATTTGATATTTCAATTTAATCCATTAAATTGATAAATTGAAAAAGAAATTAAATATTATGAAAAAAATTATATTCAATAATTTCAATATTTTATATGATATTTCAATTTAATCATTAAATTGATAAATTGAAAAAAAAATTAAATATTATGAAAAAAAATTATATTCAATCATTTCAATATTTTATGATATTTAAATTTAATCCATTTAATTGATAAATTGAAAAAAAAATTAAATATTATGAAAAAAATTATATCAATTTTTTCATTTTTTATTTGATATTTTAATTTAATCCATTAAATTGGTAAATTGAAAAAAAAAATTAATATTATGAAAAAAAAATTATATCAATAATTTCAATATTTTATTGATATTTTAATTTAATCCATTAAATTGATAAATTGAAAAAAAAATTAAATATTATGAAAAAAATTATATTCAATTTTTATTTGATATTTCAATTTAATCCATTAAATTGATAAATTGAAAAAGAAATTAATATTATGAAAAAAAATTATATTCAATCATTTCAATATTTTATGATATTTCAATTTAATCCATTAAATTGATAAATAGAAAAAAAATTTATTTTTATTGAAAAAATTATATTCAATTTTTTCAATTTTTTATTTGATATTTTAATTTAATCCATTAAATTGATAAATTGAAAAAAATTAATATTTATGAAAAAAAATTATATTCCAATCATTTCAATATTTTATTTGATATTTCAATTTAATCCATTAAATTGATAAATTGAAAAAGAAATTAAATATTATGAAAAAAAAATTATATTCAATCATTTCAATATTTTATGATATTTTAATTTAATCCATTAAATGATAAATTGAAAAAAAATTAAATATTATGAAAAAAAATTATATTCATAATTTCAATATTTTATATGATATTTCAATTTAATCCATTAAATTGATAAATTGAAAAAAAATTAATATTTATGGAAAAAAATTATATTCAATTTTTTCAATTTTTTATTTGATATTTTAATTTAATCCATTAAATTGATAAATTGAAAAAAATTTATATTCAATTTTTTCAATTTTTTATTTGATATTTCAATTTAATCCATTAAATTGATAAATTGAAAAAGAAATTAAATATTATGAAAAAAAATTATATTCAATATTTTCAATATTTTATTTGATATTTCAATTTAATCCATTAAATTGATAAATTGAAAAAAATTATATTCAATTTTTTCAATTTTTTATTTGATATTTTAATTTAATCCATTAAATTGATAAATTGAAAAAAATTTATTTATGAAAAAATTATATTCAATTTTTAATTTGATATTTCAATTTAATCCATTAAATTGATAAATTGAAAAAGAAATTAAATATTATGAAAAAAATTATATTCAATAATTTCAATATTTTATATGATATTTCAATTTAATCATTAAATTGATAAATTGAAAAAAATTAATATTTATGAAAAAATTATATTCAATTTTTTATTTGATATTTTAATTTAATCCATTAAATTGATAATTGAAAAAAAATTTTATATTCAATTTTTTCAAATTTTTTATTTGATATTTCAATTTAATCCATTAAATTGATAAATTGAAAAAAAAAACAAATATTATGAAAAAAAATTATATTCAATTTTTACAATTTTTTATTTGATATTTTAATTTAATCCATTAAATTGATAAATTGAAAAAAAATTAATATTTATGAAAAAAAATTATATTCAATTTTTTCAATTTTTTATTTGATATTTTAATTTAATCCATTAATTGATAAATTGAAAAAAAAATTAAATATTATGAAAAAAAATTATATTCAATAATTTCAATATTTTATTTGATATTTCAATTTAATCATTAAATTGATAAATTGAAAAAAATTAATATTTATGAAAAAAAATTATATTCAATTTTTTCAATTTTTTATTTGATATTTTAATTTAATCCATTTAATTGATAAATGAAAAAAAAATTAAATATTATGAAAAAAAATTATATTCAATTTTTTCAATTTTTTATTTGATATTTTAATTTAATCCATTAAATTGGTAAATTGAAAAAAAAAATTAAATATTATGAAAAAAAAATTATATTCAATAATTTCAATATTTTATTTGATATTTAATTTAATCATTAAATTGATAAATTGAAAAAAAAATTAAATATTATGAAAAAATTATATTCAATTTTTTATTGATATTTCAATTTAATCCATTAAATTGATAAATTGAAAAAGAATTAAATATTATGAAAAAAAATTATATTCAATCATTTCAAATATTTTATGATATTTCAATTTAATCCATTAAATTGATAATTGAAAAATAAATTAATATTTATGAAAAAAATTATATTCAATTTTTTCAATTTTTTATTTGATATTTTAATTTAATCCATTAAATTGATAAATTGAAAAAAAAAACAAATATTTATGAAAAAAAATTATATTCAATTTTTACAATTTTTTATTTGATATTTTAATTTAATCCATTAAATTGATAAATTGAAAAAAAATTAATATTTATGAAAAAAAATTATATTCAATTTTTTCAATTTTTTATTTGATATTTTAATTTAATCCATTAAATTGATAAATTGAAAAAAAAATTAAATATTATGAAAAAAAATTATATTCAATAATTTCAATATTTTATTTGATATTTCAATTTAATCCATTAAATTGATAAATTGAAAAAAAATTAATATTTATGAAAAAAAATTATATTCAATTTTTTCAATTTTTTATTTGATATTTTAATTTAATCCATTTAATTGATAAATTGAAAAAAAAATTAAATATTATGAAAAAAAATTATATTCAATTTTTTCAATTTTTTATTTGATATTTTAATTTAATCCATTAAATTGGTAAATTGAAAAAAAAAATTAAATATTATGAAAAAAAAATTATATTCAATAATTTCAATATTTTATTTGATATTTTAATTTAATCCATTAAATTGATAAATTGAAAAAAAAATTAAATATTATGAAAAAATTATATTCAATTTTTTATTTGATATTTCAATTTAATCCATTAAATTGATAAATTGAAAAAGAAATTAAATATTATGAAAAAAAATTATATTCAATCATTTCAATATTTTATGATATTTCAATTTAATCCATTAAATTGATAAATTGAAAAAAATAATATTTATGAAAAAAATATATTCAATTTTTTCAATTTTTTATTTGATATTTTAATTTAATCCATTAAATTGATAAATTGAAAAAAAACAAATATTTATGAAAAAAATTATATTCAATAATTTCAATATTTTATATGATATTTCAATTTAATCCATTAAATTGATAAATTGAAAAAAAATTAATATTTATGAAAAAAAATTATATTCAATAATTTCAATATTTTATTTGATATTTCAATTTAATCATTAAATTGATAATTTGAAAAAAAAATTAATATTTATGAAAAAAAATTATATTCAATTTTTTCAATTTTTTATTTGATATTTTAATTTAATCCATTAAATTGATAAATTGAAAAAAAAAATTAAATATTATGAAAAAAATTATAATTCAATCTTTTCAATATTTATTTGATATTTCAATTTAATCCATTAAATTGATAAATTGGAAAAAAGTGAAAATAAAAAAAAATTAAATTCAATAACTTCAATATTTTATTTGATAATTCAATTAAATCCATTAAATTGATAAATTGATTAAAAATTTAAAATTTATAAAAAAAAATTAAATTCAGTAATTTCAATATTTTATTTGATATTTCGATTTTATCCATTATATTGTTAAATTGAAAAAAAAATTAAATATTATGAAAAAAAATTATATTCAATCATTTCAATATTTTATGATATTTTAATTTAATCCATTAAATTGATAAATTGAAAAAAAAATTAAATATTATGAAAAAAAATTATATTCAATAATTTCAATATTTTATATGATATTTCAATTTAATCCATTAAATTGATAAATTGAAAAAAAATTAAAATTTATGGAAAAAAATTATATTCAATTTTTTCAATTTTTTATTTGATATTTTAATTTAATCCATTAAATTGATAAATTGAAAAAAAATTTATATTCAATTTTTTCAATTTTTTATTTGATATTTCATTTAATCCATTAAATGATAAATTGAAAAAGAAAATTTAAATATTATGAAAAAAAAATTATATTCAATAATTTCAATATTTTATTTGATATTTTAATTTAATCCATTAAATTGATAAATTGAAAAAAAAATAAATATTATGAAAAATTATATTCAATTTTTTATTTGATATTTCAATTTAATCCATTAAATTGATTAAATTGAAAAAAAAATTATATTCAATTTTTTCAATTTTTTATTTGATATTTTAATTTAATCCATTAAATTGATAAATTGAAAAAAAATTAAATATTATGAAAAAAAATTATATTCAATAATTTCAATATTTTATATGATATTTCAATTTAATCCTTTAAATTGATAAATTGAAAAAAATTAATATTTATGAAAAAAAATTATATTCAATTTTTTCAATTTTTTATTTGATATTTTAATTTAATCCATTAATTGATAAATTGAAAAAAAAATTAAATATTATGAAAAAAAATTATATTCAATTTTTTCAATTTTTTATTTGATATTTTAATTTAATCCATTAAATTGGTAAATTGAAAAAAAAAAATTAAATATTATGAAAAAAAAATTATATTCAATTATTTCAATATTTTATTTGATATTTTAATTTATCCATTAAATTGATAAATTGAAAAAAAAATAATATATTATGAAAAAATTATATTCAATTTTTTATTTGATATTTCAATTTAATCCATTAAATTGATAAATTGAAAAAGAAATTAAATATTATGAAAAAAATTATATTCAATATTTTCAATATTTTATTTGATATTTCAATTTAATCCATTAAATTGATAAATTGAAAAAAAATTATATTCAATTTTTCAATTTTTTATTGATATTTTAATTTAATCCATTAAATTGATAAATTGAAAAAAATTAATATTTATGAAAAAATTATATTCAATTTTTAATTTGATATTTCAATTTAATCCATTAAATTGATAAATTGAAAAAGAAATTAAATATTATGAAAAAAAATTATATTCAATAATTTCAATATTTTATATGATATTTCAATTTAATCCATTAAATTGATAAATTGAAAAAAATTAATATTTATGAAAAAATTATATTCAATTTTTTATTTGATATTTTAATTTAATCCATTAAATTGATAAATTGAAAAAAAATTTATATTCAATTTTTTCAAATTTTTTATTTGATATTTCAATTTAATCCATTAAATTGATAAATTGAAAAAAAAAACAAATATTTATGAAAAAAAATTATATTCAATTTTTACAATTTTTTATTTGATATTTTAATTTAATCCATTAAATTGATAAATTGAAAAAAAAATTAAATATTATGAAAAAAAATTATATTCAATAATTTCAATATTTTATTTGATATTTCAATTTAATCCATTAAATTGATAAATTGAAAAAAAATTAATATTTATGAAAAAAAATTATATTCAATTTTTTCAATTTTTTATTTGATATTTTAATTTAATCCATTTAATTGATAAATTGAAAAAAAAATTAAATATTATGAAAAAAAATTATATTCAATTTTTTCAATTTTTTATTTGATATTTTAATTTAATCCATTAAATTGGTAAATTGAAAAAAAAAATTAAATATTATGAAAAAAAAATTATATTCAATAATTTCAATATTTTATTTGATATTTTAATTTAATCCATTAAATTGATAAATTGAAAAAAAAATTAAATATTATGAAAAAATTATATTCAATTTTTTATTTGATATTTCAATTTAATCCATTAAATTGATAAATTGAAAAAGAAATTAAATATTATGAAAAAAAATTATATTCAATCATTTCAATATTTTATGATATTTCAATTTAATCCATTAAATTGATAAATTGAAAAAAAATTAATATTTATGAAAAAAATTATATTCAATTTTTTCAATTTTTTATTTGATATTTTAATTTAATCCATTAAATTGATAAATTGAAAAAAAACAAATATTTATGAAAAAAAATTATATTCAATAATTTCAATATTTTATATGATATTTCAATTTAATCCATTAAATTGATAAATTGAAAAAAAATTAATATTTATGAAAAAAAATTATATTCAATAATTTCAATATTTTATTTGATATTTCAATTTAATCCATTAAATTGATAATTTGAAAAAAAAATTAATATTTATGAAAAAAAATTATATTCAATTTTTTCAATTTTTTATTTGATATTTTAATTTAATCCATTAAATTGATAAATTGAAAAAAAAATTAAATATTATGAAAAAAAATTATATTCAATCTTTTCAATATTTTATTTGATATTTCAATTTAATCCATTAAATTGATAAATTGGAAAAAAAGTGAAAATAAAAAAAAATTAAATTCAATAACTTCAATATTTTATTTGATAATTCAATTAAATCCATTAAATTGATAAATTGATTAAAAATTTAAAATTTATAAAAAAAAATTAAATTCAGTAATTTCAATATTTTATTTGATATTTCGATTTTATCCATTATATTGTTAAATTGAAAAAAAAATTAAATATTATGAAAAAAAATTATATTCAATCATTTCAATATTTTATGATATTTTAATTTAATCCATTAAATTGATAAATTGAAAAAAAAATTAAATATTATGAAAAAAAATTATATTCAATAATTTCAATATTTTATATGATATTTCAATTTAATCCATTAAATTGATAAATTGAAAAAAAATTAAAATTTATGGAAAAAAATTATATTCAATTTTTTCAATTTTTTATTTGATATTTTAATTTAATCCATTAAATTGATAAATTGAAAAAAAATTTATATTCAATTTTTTCAATTTTTTATTTGATATTTCAATTTAATCCATTAAATTGATAAATTGAAAAAGAAATTAAATATTATGAAAAAAAATTATATTCAATATTTTCAATATTTTATTTGATATTTCAATTTAATCCATTAAATTGATAAATTGAAAAAAAATTATATTCAATTTTTTCAATTTTTTATTTGATATTTTAATTTAATCCATTAAATTGATAAATTGAAAAAAAAATTAAATATTATGAAAAAAAATTATATTCAATAATTTCAATATTTTATATGATATTTCAATTTAATCCTTTAAATTGATAAATTGAAAAAAAATTAATATTTATGAAAAAAAATTATATTCAATTTTTTCAATATTTTATTTGATATTTCAATTTAATCCATTAAATTGATAAATTGAAAAAAAATTAATATTTATGAAAAAAAATTATATTCAATTTTTTCAATTTTTTATTTGATATTTTAATTTAATCCATTTAATTGATAAATTGAAAAAAAAATTAAATATTATGAAAAAAAATTATATTCAATTTTTTCAATTTTTTATTTGATATTTTAATTTAATCCATTAAATTGGTAAATTGAAAAAAAAAATTAAATATTATGAAAAAAAAATTATATTCAATAATTTCAATATTTTATTTGATATTTTAATTTAATCCATTAAATTGATAAATTGAAAAAAAAATTAAATATTATGAAAAAATTATATTCAATTTTTTATTTGATATTTCAATTTAATCCATTAAATTGATAAATTGAAAAAGAAATTAAATATTATGAAAAAAAATTATATTCAATCATTTCAATATTTTATGATATTTCAATTTAATCCATTAAATTGATAAATAGAAAAAAAATTTATTTTTATTGAAAAAAATTATATTCAATTTTTTCAATTTTTTATTTGATATTTTAATTTAATCCATTAAATTGATAAATTGAAAAAAAATTAATATTTATGAAAAAAAATTATATTCAATTTTTTCAATTTTTTATTTGATATTTTAATTTAATCCATTAAATTGATAAATTGATAAAAAAATTTAATATTACGAAAAAAAATTATATTCAATTTTTTATTTGATATTTTAATTTAATCCAATTAATTGATAAATTGAAAAAAAAATTGAATATTATGAAAAAAAATTATATTCAATAATTTCAATATTTTATTTGATATTTCAATTTAATCCATTAAATTGATAATTTGAAAAAAAAATTAATATTTATGAAAAAAAATTATATTCAATTTTTTCAATTTTTTATTTGATATTTTAATTTAATCCATTAAATTGATAAATTGAAAAAAAAATTAAATATTATGAAAAAAAATTATATTCAATCTTTTCAATATTTTATTTGATATTTCAATTTAATCCATTAAATTGATAAAATGGAAAAAAAGTGAAAATAAAAAAAAATTAAATTCAATAACTTCAATATTTTATTTGATAATTCAATTAAATCCATTAAATTGATAAATTGAATAAAAATTTAAAATTTATAAAAAAAAATTAAATTCAGTAATTTCAATATTTTATTTGATATTTCGATTTTATCCATTATATTGTTAAATTGAAAAAAAAATTGAATATTATGAAAAAAAATTATATTCAATAATTTCAATATTTTATTTGATATTTCAATTTAATCCATTAAATTGATAATTTGAAAAAAAAATTAATATTTATGAAAAAAAATTATATTCAATTTTTTATTTGATATTTTAATTTAATCCATTAAATTGATAAATTGAAAAAAAAATTGAATATTATGAAAAAAAATTATATTCAATTTTTTCAATTTATTATTTGATATTTTAATTTAATCCATTAAATTGATAAATTGAAAAAAAATTAATATTTATGAAAAAAATTTATATTCAATTTTTTCAATTTTTTATTTGATATTTTAATTTAATCCATTAAATTGATAAATTGAAAAAAAATTAATATTTATGAAAAAAAATTATATTCAATTTTTTATTTGATATTTTAATTTAATCCATTAAATTGATAAATTGAAAAAAAATTAATATTTATGAAAAAAAATTATATTCAATTTTTTCAATTTTTTATTTGATATTTTAATTTAATCCATTAAATTGATAAATTGAAAAAAAAATTAAATATTATGAAAAAATTATATTCAATTTTTTATTTGATATTTCAATTTAATCCATTAAATTGATAAATTGAAAAAGAAATTAAATATTATGAAAAAAAATTTTATTCAATTTTTTCAATTTTTTATTTGATATTTTAATTTAATCCATTAAATTGATAAATTGAAAAAAAAACAAATATTTATGAAAAAAAATTATATTCAATAATTTCAATATTTTATATGATATTTCAATTTAATCCATTAAATTGATAAATTGAAAAAAAATTAATATTTATGAAAAAAAATTATATTCAATTTTTTCAATTTTTTATTTGATATTTTAATTTAATCCATTAAATTGATAAATTGAAAAAAAAATTAAATATTATGAAAAAAAATTATATTCAATTTTTTATTTGATATTTTAATTTAATCCATTAAATTGATAAATAGAAAAAAAACAAATATTTATGAAAAAAAATTATATTCAATAATTTCAATATTTTATTTGATATTTTAATTTAATCCATTAAATTGATAAATTGATAAAAAAATTTAATATTACGAAAAAAAATTATATTCAATTTTTTATTTGATATTTTAATTTAATCCATTAAATTGATAAATTGAAAAAGAAATTAAATATTATGAAAAAAAATTATATTCAATCATTTCAATATTTTATGATATTTCAATTTAATCCATTAAATTGATAAATAGAAAAAAAATTTATTTTTATTGAAAAAAATTATATTCAATTTTTTCAATTTTTTATTTGATATTTTAATTTAATCCATTAAATTGATAAATTGAAAAAAAATTAATATTTATGAAAAAAAATTATATTCAATTTTTTCAATTTTTTATTTGATATTTTAATTTAATCCATTAAATTGATAAATTGATAAAAAAATTTAATATTACGAAAAAAAATTATATTCAATTTTTTATTTGATATTTTAATTTAATCCAATTAATTGATAAATTGAAAAAAAAATTGAATATTATGAAAAAAAATTATATTCAATAATTTCAATATTTTATTTGATATTTCAATTTAATCCATTAAATTGATAATTTGAAAAAAAAATTAATATTTATGAAAAAAAATTATATTCAATTTTTTCAATTTTTTATTTGATATTTTAATTTAATCCATTAAATTGATAAATTGAAAAAAAAATTAAATATTATGAAAAAAAATTATATTCAATCTTTTCAATATTTTATTTGATATTTCAATTTAATCCATTAAATTGATAAAATGGAAAAAAAGTGAAAATAAAAAAAAATTAAATTCAATAACTTCAATATTTTATTTGATAATTCAATTAAATCCATTAAATTGATAAATTGAATAAAAATTTAAAATTTATAAAAAAAAATTAAATTCAGTAATTTCAATATTTTATTTGATATTTCGATTTTATCCATTATATTGTTAAATTGAAAAAAAAATTGAATATTATGAAAAAAAATTATATTCAATAATTTCAATATTTTATTTGATATTTTAATTTAATCCATTAAATTGATAAATTGAAAAAAAAATTAAATATTATGAAAAAAAATTATATTCAATAATTTCAATATTTTATATGATATTTCAATTTAATCCTTTAAATTGATAAATTGAAAAAAAATTAATATTTATGAAAAAAAATTATATTCAATAATTTCAATATTTTATTTGATATTTTAATTTAATCCATTAAATTGATAAATTGAAAAAAATTAATATTTATGAAAAAAAATTATATTCAATCATTTCAATATTTTATTTGATATTTCAATTTAATCCATTAAATTGATAAATTGAAAAAGAAATTAAATATTATGAAAAAAAATTATATTCAATCATTTCAATATTTTATGATATTTTAATTTAATCCATTAAATTGATAAATTGAAAAAAAAATTAAATATTATGAAAAAAAATTATATTCAATAATTTCAATATTTTATATGATATTTCAATTTAATCCATTAAATTGATAAATTGAAAAAAAATTAATATTTATGGAAAAAAATTATATTCAATTTTTTCAATTTTTTATTTGATATTTTAATTTAATCCATTAAATTGATAAATTGAAAAAAAATTTATATTCAATTTTTTCAATTTTTTATTTGATATTTCAATTTAATCCATTAAATTGATAATTTGAAAAAAAAATTAATATTTATGAAAAAAAATTATATTCAATTTTTTATTTGATATTTTAATTTAATCCATTAAATTGATAAATTGAAAAAAAAATTGAATATTATGAAAAAAAATTATATTCAATTTTTTCAATTTATTATTTGATATTTTAATTTAATCCATTAAATTGATAAATTGAAAAAAAATTAATATTTATGAAAAAAATTTATATTCAATTTTTTCAATTTTTTATTTGATATTTTAATTTAATCCATTAAATTGATAAATTGAAAAAAAATTAATATTTATGAAAAAAAATTATATTCAATTTTTTATTTGATATTTTAATTTAATCCATTAAATTGATAAATTGAAAAAAAATTAATATTTATGAAAAAAAATTATATTCAATTTTTTCAATTTTTTATTTGATATTTTAATTTAATCCATTAAATTGATAAATTGAAAAAAAAATTAAATATTATGAAAAAATTATATTCAATTTTTTATTTGATATTTCAATTTAATCCATTAAATTGATAAATTGAAAAAGAAATTAAATATTATGAAAAAAAATTTTATTCAATTTTTTCAATTTTTTATTTGATATTTTAATTTAATCCATTAAATTGATAAATTGAAAAAAAAACAAATATTTATGAAAAAAAATTATATTCAATAATTTCAATATTTTATATGATATTTCAATTTAATCCATTAAATTGATAAATTGAAAAAAAATTAATATTTATGAAAAAAAATTATATTCAATTTTTTCAATTTTTTATTTGATATTTTAATTTAATCCATTAAATTGATAAATTGAAAAAAAAATTAAATATTATGAAAAAAAATTATATTCAATTTTTTATTTGATATTTTAATTTAATCCATTAAATTGATAAATAGAAAAAAAACAAATATTTATGAAAAAAAATTATATTCAATTTTTTCAATTTTTTATTTGATATTTTAATTTAATCCATTAAATTGATAAATTGAAAAAAAAATTAAATATTATGAAAAAAAATTATATTCAATCATTTGAATATTTTATTTGATATATCAATTTAATCCATTAAATTGATAAATAGAAAAAAAAACAAATATTTATGAAAAAAAATTATATTCAATAATTTCAATATTTTATTTGATATTTCAATTTAATCCATTAAATTGATAAATTGAAAAAAAAATTAAATATTATGAAAAAAAATTATATTCAATAATTTCAATATTTTATTTGATATTTCAATTTAATCCATTAAATTGGTAAATTGAAAAAAAAATTAAATATTATGAAAAAATTATATTCAATTTTTTATTTGATATTTTAATTTAATCCATTAAATTGATAAATTGAAAAAAAAATTAAATATTATGAAAAAAAATTATATTCAATAATTTCAATATTTTATTTGATATTTTAATTTAATCCATTAAATTGATAAATTGAAAAAAAAATTAAATATTATGAAAAAAAATTATATTCAATTTTTTCAATTTTTTATTTGATATTTTAATTTAATCCATTAAATTGATAAATTGAAAAAAAATTTATATTCAATTTTTTCAAATTTTTTATTTGATATTTCAATTTAATCCATTAAATTGATAAATTGAAAAAGAAATTAAATAATATGAAAAAAAATTATATTCAATAATTTCAATATTTTATATGATATTTCAATTTAATCCTTTAAATTGATAAATTGAAAAAAAATTAATATTTATGAAAAAAAATTATATTCAATTTTTTCAATTTTTTATTTGATATTTTAATTTAATCCATTAAATTGATAAATTGAAAAAAAAAACAAATATTTATGAAAAAAAATTATATTCAATAATTTCAATATTTTATATGATATT
This sequence comes from Sipha maydis, assembly GCA_034509805.1. Classification (NCBI taxonomy): domain Eukaryota; kingdom Metazoa; phylum Arthropoda; class Insecta; order Hemiptera; family Aphididae; genus Sipha; species Sipha maydis. Next base: position 81,604 of record JASXSY010001496.1, on the reverse strand, counting down.
TCAATTTAATCCGTTAAATTGCTAAATTGAAAAAAAAACAAATATTTATGAAAAAAAATTATATTCAATAATTTCAATATTTTATTTGATATTTTAATTTAATCCATTAAATTGATAAATTGAAAAAAAAAAACAAATATTTATGAAAAAAAATTATATTCAATAATTTCAATATTTTATATGATATTTCAATTTAATCCGTTAAATTGCTAAATTGAAAAAAAAACAAATATTTATGAAAAAAAATTATATTCAATAATTTCAATATTTTATTTGATATTTTAATTTAATCCATTAAATTGATAAATTGAAAAAAATTAATATTTATGAAAAAAAATTATATTCAATCATTTCAATATTTTATTTGATATTTCAATTTAATCCATTAAATTGATAAATTGAAAAAGAAATTAAATATTATGAAAAAAAATTATATTCAATCATTTCAATATTTTATGATATTTTAATTTAATCCATTAAATTGATAAATTGAAAAAAAAATTAAATATTATGAAAAAAAATTATATTCAATAATTTCAATATTTTATATGATATTTCAATTTAATCCATTAAATTGATAAATTGAAAAAAAATTAATATTTATGGAAAAAAATTATATTCAATTTTTTCAATTTTTTATTTGATATTTTAATTTAATCCATTAAATTGATAAATTGAAAAAAAATTTATATTCAATTTTTTCAATTTTTTATTTGATATTTCAATTTAATCCATTAAATTGATAAATTGAAAAAGAAATTAAATATTATGAAAAAAAATTATATTCAATATTTTCAATATTTTATTTGATATTTCAATTTAATCCATTAAATTGATAAATTGAAAAAAAATTATATTCAATTTTTTCAATTTTTTATTTGATATTTTAATTTAATCCATTAAATTGATAAATTGAAAAAAATTAATATTTATGAAAAAATTATATTCAATTTTTAATTTGATATTTCAATTTAATCCATTAAATTGATAAATTGAAAAAGAAATTAAATATTATGAAAAAAAATTATATTCAATAATTTCAATATTTTATATGATATTTCAATTTAATCCATTAAATTGATAAATTGAAAAAAAATTTATATTCAATTTTTTCAAATTTTTTATTTGATATTTCAATTTAATCCATTAAATTGATAAATTGAAAAAAAAAACAAATATTTATGAAAAAAAATTATATTCAATTTTTTCAATTTTTTATTTGATATTTTAATTTAATCCATTAAATTGATAAATTGAAAAAAAATTAATATTTATGAAAAAAAATTATATTCAATTTTTTCAATTTTTTATTTGATATTTTAATTTAATCCATTAAATTGATAAATTGAAAAAAAAATTAAATATTATGAAAAAAAATTATATTCAATAATTTCAATATTTTATATGATATTTCAATTTAATCCTTTAAATTGATAAATTGAAAAAAAATTAATATTTATGAAAAAAAATTATATTCAATAATTTCAATATTTTATTTGATATTTTAATTTAATCCATTAAATTGATAAATTGAAAAAAATTAATATTTATGAAAAAAAATTATATTCAATCATTTCAATATTTTATTTGATATTTCAATTTAATCCATTAAATTGATAAATTGAAAAAGAAATTAAATATTATGAAAAAAAATTATATTCAATCATTTCAATATTTTATGATATTTTAATTTAATCCATTAAATTGATAAATTGAAAAAAAAATTAAATATTATGAAAAAAAATTATATTCAATAATTTCAATATTTTATATGATATTTCAATTTAATCCATTAAATTGATAAATTGAAAAAAAATTAATATTTATGAAAAAAAATTATATTCAATTTTTTCAATTTTTTATTTGATATTTTAATTTAATCCATTAAATTGATAAATTGAAAAAAAATTAATATTTATGAAAAAAAATTATATTCAATTTTTTATTTGATATTTTAATTTAATCCATTAAATTGATAAATTGAAAAAAAATTAATATTTATGAAAAAAAATTATATTCAATTTTTTCAATTTTTTATTTGATATTTTAATTTAATCCATTAAATTGATAAATTGAAAAAAAAATTAAATATTATGAAAAAATTATATTCAATTTTTTATTTGATATTTCAATTTAATCCATTAAATTGATAAATTGAAAAAGAAATTAAATATTATGAAAAAAAATTTTATTCAATTTTTTCAATTTTTTATTTGATATTTTAATTTAATCCATTAAATTGATAAATTGAAAAAAAAACAAATATTTATGAAAAAAAATTATATTCAATAATTTCAATATTTTATATGATATTTCAATTTAATCCATTAAATTGATAAATTGAAAAAAAATTAATATTTATGAAAAAAAATTATATTCAATTTTTTCAATTTTTTATTTGATATTTTAATTTAATCCATTAAATTGATAAATTGAAAAAAAAATTAAATATTATGAAAAAAAATTATATTCAATTTTTTATTTGATATTTTAATTTAATCCATTAAATTGATAAATAGAAAAAAAACAAATATTTATGAAAAAAAATTATATTCAATTTTTTCAATTTTTTATTTGATATTTTAATTTAATCCATTAAATTGATAAATTGAAAAAAAAATTAAATATTATGAAAAAAAATTATATTCAATCATTTGAATATTTTATTTGATATATCAATTTAATCCATTAAATTGATAAATAGAAAAAAAAACAAATATTTATGAAAAAAAATTATATTCAATAATTTCAATATTTTATTTGATATTTCAATTTAATCCATTAAATTGATAAATTGAAAAAAAAATTAAATATTATGAAAAAAAATTATATTCAATAATTTCAATATTTTATTTGATATTTCAATTTAATCCATTAAATTGGTAAATTGAAAAAAAAATTAAATATTATGAAAAAATTATATTCAATTTTTTATTTGATATTTTAATTTAATCCATTAAATTGATAAATTGAAAAAAAAATTAAATATTATGAAAAAAAATTATATTCAATAATTTCAATATTTTATTTGATATTTTAATTTAATCCATTAAATTGATAAATTGAAAAAAAAATTAAATATTATGAAAAAAAATTATATTCAATTTTTTCAATTTTTTATTTGATATTTTAATTTAATCCATTAAATTGATAAATTGAAAAAAAAATTAAATATTATGAAAAAATTATATTCAATTTTTTATTTGATATTTCAATTTAATCCATTAAATTGATAAATTGAAAAAGAAATTAAATATTATGAAAAAAAATTTTATTCAATTTTTTCAATTTTTTATTTGATATTTTAATTTAATCCATTAAATTGATAAATTGAAAAAAAAACAAATATTTATGAAAAAAAATTATATTCAATAATTTCAATATTTTATATGATATTTCAATTTAATCCATTAAATTGATAAATTGAAAAAAAATTAATATTTATGAAAAAAAATTATATTCAATTTTTTCAATTTTTTATTTGATATTTTAATTTAATCCATTAAATTGATAAATTGAAAAAAAAATTAAATATTATGAAAAAAAATTATATTCAATTTTTTATTTGATATTTTAATTTAATCCATTAAATTGATAAATAGAAAAAAAACAAATATTTATGAAAAAAAATTATATTCAATTTTTTCAATTTTTTATTTGATATTTTAATTTAATCCATTAAATTGATAAATTGAAAAAAAAATTAAATATTATGAAAAAAAATTATATTCAATCATTTGAATATTTTATTTGATATATCAATTTAATCCATTAAATTGATAAATAGAAAAAAAAACAAATATTTATGAAAAAAAATTATATTCAATAATTTCAATATTTTATTTGATATTTCAATTTAATCCATTAAATTGATAAATTGAAAAAAAAATTAAATATTATGAAAAAAAATTATATTCAATAATTTCAATATTTTATTTGATATTTCAATTTAATCCATTAAATTGGTAAATTGAAAAAAAAATTAAATATTATGAAAAAATTATATTCAATTTTTTATTTGATATTTTAATTTAATCCATTAAATTGATAAATTGAAAAAAAAATTAAATATTATGAAAAAAAATTATATTCAATAATTTCAATATTTTATTTGATATTTTAATTTAATCCATTAAATTGATAAATTGAAAAAAAAATTAAATATTATGAAAAAAAATTATATTCAATTTTTTCAATTTTTTATTTGATATTTTAATTTAATCCATTAAATTGATAAATTGAAAAAAAATTTATATTCAATTTTTTCAAATTTTTTATTTGATATTTCAATTTAATCCATTAAATTGATAAATTGAAAAAGAAATTAAATAATATGAAAAAAAATTATATTCAATAATTTCAATATTTTATATGATATTTCAATTTAATCCTTTAAATTGATAAATTGAAAAAAAATTAATATTTATGAAAAAAAATTATATTCAATTTTTTCAATTTTTTATTTGATATTTTAATTTAATCCATTAAATTGATAAATTGAAAAAAAAAACAAATATTTATGAAAAAAAATTATATTCAATAATTTCAATATTTTATATGATATTTCAATTTAATCCGTTAAATTGCTAAATTGAAAAAAAAACAAATATTTATGAAAAAAAATTATATTCAATAATTTCAATATTTTATTTGATATTTTAATTTAATCCATTAAATTGATAAATTGAAAAAAAAAAACAAATATTTATGAAAAAAAATTATATTCAATAATTTCAATATTTTATATGATATTTCAATTTAATCCGTTAAATTGCTAAATTGAAAAAAAAACAAATATTTATGAAAAAAAATTATATTCAATAATTTCAATATTTTATTTGATATTTTAATTTAATCCATTAAATTGATAAATTGAAAAAAATTAATATTTATGAAAAAAAATTATATTCAATCATTTCAATATTTTATTTGATATTTCAATTTAATCCATTAAATTGATAAATTGAAAAAGAAATTAAATATTATGAAAAAAAATTATATTCAATCATTTCAATATTTTATGATATTTTAATTTAATCCATTAAATTGATAAATTGAAAAAAAAATTAAATATTATGAAAAAAAATTATATTCAATAATTTCAATATTTTATATGATATTTCAATTTAATCCATTAAATTGATAAATTGAAAAAAAATTAATATTTATGGAAAAAAATTATATTCAATTTTTTCAATTTTTTATTTGATATTTTAATTTAATCCATTAAATTGATAAATTGAAAAAAAATTTATATTCAATTTTTTCAATTTTTTATTTGATATTTCAATTTAATCCATTAAATTGATAAATTGAAAAAGAAATTAAATATTATGAAAAAAAATTATATTCAATATTTTCAATATTTTATTTGATATTTCAATTTAATCCATTAAATTGATAAATTGAAAAAAAATTATATTCAATTTTTTCAATTTTTTATTTGATATTTTAATTTAATCCATTAAATTGATAAATTGAAAAAAATTAATATTTATGAAAAAATTATATTCAATTTTTAATTTGATATTTCAATTTAATCCATTAAATTGATAAATTGAAAAAGAAATTAAATATTATGAAAAAAAATTATATTCAATAATTTCAATATTTTATATGATATTTCAATTTAATCCATTAAATTGATAAATTGAAAAAAAATTTATATTCAATTTTTTCAAATTTTTTATTTGATATTTCAATTTAATCCATTAAATTGATAAATTGAAAAAAAAAACAAATATTTATGAAAAAAAATTATATTCAATTTTTTCAATTTTTTATTTGATATTTTAATTTAATCCATTAAATTGATAAATTGAAAAAAAATTAATATTTATGAAAAAAAATTATATTCAATTTTTTCAATTTTTTATTTGATATTTTAATTTAATCCATTAAATTGATAAATTGAAAAAAAAATTAAATATTATGAAAAAAAATTATATTCAATAATTTCAATATTTTATATGATATTTCAATTTAATCCTTTAAATTGATAAATTGAAAAAAAATTAATATTTATGAAAAAAAATTATATTCAATAATTTCAATATTTTATTTGATATTTTAATTTAATCCATTAAATTGATAAATTGAAAAAAATTAATATTTATGAAAAAAAATTATATTCAATCATTTCAATATTTTATTTGATATTTCAATTTAATCCATTAAATTGATAAATTGAAAAAGAAATTAAATATTATGAAAAAAAATTATATTCAATCATTTCAATATTTTATGATATTTTAATTTAATCCATTAAATTGATAAATTGAAAAAAAAATTAAATATTATGAAAAAAAATTATATTCAATAATTTCAATATTTTATATGATATTTCAATTTAATCCATTAAATTGATAAATTGAAAAAAAATTAATATTTATGGAAAAAAATTATATTCAATTTTTTCAATTTTTTATTTGATATTTTAATTTAATCCATTAAATTGATAAATTGAAAAAAAATTTATATTCAATTTTTTCAATTTTTTATTTGATATTTCAATTTAATCCATTAAATTGATAATTTGAAAAAAAAATTAATATTTATGAAAAAAAATTATATTCAATTTTTTATTTGATATTTTAATTTAATCCATTAAATTGATAAATTGAAAAAAAAATTGAATATTATGAAAAAAAATTATATTCAATTTTTTCAATTTTTTATTTGATATTTTAATTTAATCCATTAAATTGATAAATTGAAAAAAAATTAATATTTATGAAAAAAAATTATATTCAATTTTTTCAATTTTTTATTTGATATTTTAATTTAATCCATTAAATTGATAAATTGAAAAAAAAATTAAATATTATGAAAAAATTATATTCAATTTTTTATTTGATATTTCAATTTAATCCATTAAATTGATAAATTGAAAAAGAAATTAAATATTATGAAAAAAAATTTTATTCAATTTTTTCAATTTTTTATTTGATATTTTAATTTAATCCATTAAATTGATAAATTGAAAAAAAAACAAATATTTATGAAAAAAAATTATATTCAATAATTTCAATATTTTATATGATATTTCAATTTAATCCATTAAATTGATAAATTGAAAAAAAATTAATATTTATGAAAAAAAATTATATTCAATTTTTCAATTTTTTATTTGATATTTTAATTTAATCCATTAAATTGATAAATTGAAAAAAAAATTAAATATTATGAAAAAAAATTATATTCAATTTTTTATTTGATATTTTAATTTAATCCATTAAATTGATAAATAGAAAAAAAACAAATATTTATGAAAAAAAATTATATTCAATTTTTTCAATTTTTATTTGATATTTTAATTTAATCCATTAAATTGATAAATTGAAAAAAAAATTAAATATTATGAAAAAAAATTATATTCAATCATTTGAATATTTTATTTGATATATCAATTTAATCCATTAAATTGATAAATAGAAAAAAAAACAAATATTTATGAAAAAAAATTATATTCAATAATTTCAATATTTTATTTGATATTTCAATTTAATCCATTAAATTGATAAATTGAAAAAAAAATTAAATATTATGAAAAAAAATTATATTCAATAATTTCAATATTTTATTTGATATTTCAATTTAATCCATTAAATTGGTAAATTGAAAAAAAATTAAATATTGTGAAAAAATTATATTCAATTTTTTATTTGATATTTTAATTTAATCCATTAAATTGATAAATTGAAAAAAAAATTAAATATTATGAAAAAAAATTATATTCAATAATTTCAATATTTTATTTGATATTTTAATTTAATCCATTAAATTGATAAATTGAAAAAAAAATTAAATATTATGAAAAAAAATTATATTCAATTTTTTCAATTTTTTATTTGATATTTTAATTTAATCCATTAAATTGATAAATTGAAAAAAAATTTATATTCAATTTTTTCAAATTTTTTTATTTGATATTTCAATTTAATCCATTAAATTGATAAATTGAAAAAGAAATTAAATAATATGAAAAAAAATTATATTCAATAATTTCAATATTTTATATGATATTTCAATTTAATCCTTTAAATTGATAAATTGAAAAAAAATTAATATTTATGAAAAAAATTATATTCAATTTTTCAATTTTTTATTTGATATTTTAATTTAATCCATTAAATTGATAAATTGAAAAAAAAAACAAATATTTATGAAAAAAAATTATATTCAATAATTTCAATATTTTTATATGATATTTCAATTTAATCCGTTAAATTGCTAAATTGAAAAAAAAACAAATATTTATGAAAAAAAATTATATTCAATAATTTCAATATTTTATTTGATATTTTAATTTAATCCATTAAATTGATAAATTGAAAAAAAAAAACAAATATTTATGAAAAAAAATTATATTCAATAATTTCAATATTTTATATGATATTTCAATTTAATCCGTTAAATTGCTAAATTGAAAAAAAAACAAATATTTATGAAAAAAAATTATATTCAATAATTTCAATATTTTATTTGATATTTTAATTTAATCCATTAAATTGATAAATTGAAAAAAATTAATATTTATGAAAAAAAATTATATTCAATCATTTCAATATTTTATTTGATATTTCAATTTAATCCATTAAATTGATAAATTGAAAAAGAAATTAAATATTATGAAAAAAAATTATATTCAATCATTTCAATATTTTATGATATTTTAATTTAATCCATTAAATTGATAAATTGAAAAAAAAATTAAATATTATGAAAAAAAATTATATTCAATAATTTCAATATTTTATATGATATTTCAATTTAATCCATTAAATTGATAAATTGAAAAAAAATTAATATTTATGGAAAAAAATTATATTCAATTTTTTCAATTTTTTATTTGATATTTTAATTTAATCCATTAAATTGATAAATTGAAAAAAAATTTATATTCAATTTTTTCAATTTTTTATTTGATATTTCAATTTAATCCATTAAATTGATAATTTGAAAAAAAAATTAATATTTATGAAAAAAAATTATATTCAATTTTTTATTTGATATTTTAATTTAATCCATTAAATTGATAAATTGAAAAAAAAATTGAATATTATGAAAAAAAATTATATTCAATTTTTTCAATTTTTTATTTGATATTTTAATTTAATCCATTAAATTGATAAATTGAAAAAAAATTAATATTTATGAAAAAAAATTATATTCAATTTTTTCAATTTTTTATTTGATATTTTAATTTAATCCATTAAATTGATAAATTGAAAAAAAAATTAAATATTATGAAAAAATTATATTCAATTTTTTATTTGATATTTCAATTTAATCCATTAAATTGATAAATTGAAAAAGAAATTAAATATTATGAAAAAAAATTTTATTCAATTTTTTCAATTTTTTATTTGATATTTTAATTTAATCCATTAAATTGATAAATTGAAAAAAAAACAAATATTTATGAAAAAAAATTATATTCAATAATTTCAATATTTTATATGATATTTCAATTTAATCCATTAAATTGATAAATTGAAAAAAAATTAATATTTATGAAAAAAAATTATATTCAATTTTTTCAATTTTTTATTTGATATTTTAATTTAATCCATTAAATTGATAAATTGAAAAAAAAATTAAATATTATGAAAAAAAATTATATTCAATTTTTTATTTGATATTTTAATTTAATCCATTAAATTGATAAATAGAAAAAAAAACAAATATTTATGAAAAAAAATTATATTCAATTTTTTCAATTTTTTATTTGATATTTTAATTTAATCCATTAAATTGATAAATTGAAAAAAAAATTAAATATTATGAAAAAAAATTATATTCAATCATTTGAATATTTTATTTGATATATCAATTTAATCCATTAAATTGATAAATAGAAAAAAAAACAAATATTTATGAAAAAAAATTATATTCAATAATTTCAATATTTTATTTGATATTTCAATTTAATCCATTAAATTGATAAATTGAAAAAAAAATTAAATATTATGAAAAAAAATTATATTCAATAATTTCAATATTTTATTTGATATTTCAATTTAATCCATTAAATTGGTAAATTGAAAAAAAAATTAAATATTATGAAAAAATTATATTCAATTTTTTATTTGATATTTTAATTTAATCCATTAAATTGATAAATTGAAAAAAAAATTAAATATTATGAAAAAAAATTATATTCAATAATTTCAATATTTTATTTGATATTTTAATTTAATCCATTAAATTGATAAATTGAAAAAAAAATTAAATATTATGAAAAAAAATTATATTCAATTTTTTCAATTTTTTATTTGATATTTTAATTTAATCCATTAAATTGATAAATTGAAAAAAAATTTATATTCAATTTTTTCAAATTTTTTATTTGATATTTCAATTTAATCCATTAAATTGATAAATTGAAAAAGAAATTAAATAATATGAAAAAAAATTATATTCAATAATTTCAATATTTTATATGATATTTCAATTTAATCCTTTAAATTGATAAATTGAAAAAAAATTAATATTTATGAAAAAAAATTATATTCAATTTTTTCAATTTTTTATTTGATATTTTAATTTAATCCATTAAATTGATAAATTGAAAAAAAAAACAAATATTTATGAAAAAAAATTATATTCAATAATTTCAATATTTTATATGATATTTCAATTTAATCCGTTAAATTGCTAAATTGAAAAAAAAACAAATATTTATGAAAAAAAATTATATTCAATAATTTCAATATTTTATTTGATATTTTAATTTAATCCATTAAATTGATAAATTGAAAAAAAAAAACAAATATTTATGAAAAAAAATTATATTCAATAATTTCAATATTTTATATGATATTTCAATTTAATCCGTTAAATTGCTAAATTGAAAAAAAAACAAATATTTATGAAAAAAAATTATATTCAATAATTTCAATATTTTATTTGATATTTTAATTTAATCCATTAAATTGATAAATTGAAAAAAATTAATATTTATGAAAAAAAATTATATTCAATCATTTCAATATTTTATTTGATATTTCAATTTAATCCATTAAATTGATAAATTGAAAAAGAAATTAAATATTATGAAAAAAAATTATATTCAATCATTTCAATATTTTATGATATTTTAATTTAATCCATTAAATTGATAAATTGAAAAAAAAATTAAATATTATGAAAAAAAATTATATTCAATAATTTCAATATTTTATATGATATTTCAATTTAATCCATTAAATTGATAAATTGAAAAAAAATTAATATTTATGGAAAAAAATTATATTCAATTTTTTCAATTTTTTATTTGATATTTTAATTTAATCCATTAAATTGATAAATTGAAAAAAAATTTATATTCAATTTTTTCAATTTTTTATTTGATATTTCAATTTAATCCATTAAATTGATAAATTGAAAAAGAAATTAAATATTATGAAAAAAAATTATATTCAATATTTTCAATATTTTATTTGATATTTCAATTTAATCCATTAAATTGATAAATTGAAAAAAAATTATATTCAATTTTTTCAATTTTTTATTTGATATTTTAATTTAATCCATTAAATTGATAAATTGAAAAAAATTAATATTTATGATAAAATTATATTCAATTTTTAATTTGATATTTCAATTTAATCCATTAAATTGATAAATTGAAAAAGAAATTAAATATTATGAAAAAAAATTATATTCAATAATTTCAATATTTTATATGATATTTCAATTTAATCCATTAAATTGATAAATTGAAAAAAAATTTATATTCAATTTTTTCAAATTTTTTATTTGATATTTCAATTTAATCCATTAAATTGATAAATTGAAAAAAAAAACAAATATTTATGAAAAAAAATTATATTCAATTTTTTCAATTTTTTATTTGATATTTTAATTTAATCCATTAAATTGATAAATTGAAAAAAAAATTAAATATTATGAAAAAATTATATTCAATTTTTTATTTGATATTTCAATTTAATCCATTAAATTGATAAATTGAAAAAGAAATTAAATATTATGAAAAAAAATTATATTCAATAATTTCAATATTTTATATGATATTTCAATTTAATCCATTAAATTGATAAATTGAAAAAAAAATTAAATATTATGAAAAAAAAATTATATTCAATAATTTCAATATTTTATTTGATATTTTAATTTAATCCATTAAATTGATAAATTGAAAAAAAAATTAAATATTATGAAAAAATTATATTCAATTTTTTATTTGATATTTCAATTTAATCCATTAAATTGATAAATTGAAAAAGAAATTAAATATTATGAAAAAAAATTATATTCAATAATTTCAATATTTTATATGATATTTCAATTTAATCCATTAAATTGATAAATTGAAAAAAAATTAATATTTATGAAAAAAAATTATATTCAATCATTTCAATATTTTATGATATTTCAATTTAATCCATTAAATTGATAAATAGAAAAAAAATTTATTTTTATTGAAAAAAATTATATTCAATTTTTTCAATTTTTTATTTGATATTTTAATTTAATCCATTAAATTGATAAATTGAAAAAAATTAATATTTATGAAAAAAAATTATATTCAATCATTTCAATATTTTATTTGATATTTCAATTTAATCCATTAAATTGATAAATTGAAAAAGAAATTAAATATTATGAAAAAAAATTATATTCAATCATTTCAATATTTTATGATATTTTAATTTAATCCATTAAATTGATAAATTGAAAAAAAAATTAAATATTATGAAAAAAAATTATATTCAATAATTTCAATATTTTATATGATATTTCAATTTAATCCATTAAATTGATAAATTGAAAAAAAATTAATATTTATGGAAAAAAATTATATTCAATTTTTTCAATTTTTTATTTGATATTTTAATTTAATCCATTAAATTGATAAATTGAAAAAAAATTTATATTCAATTTTTTCAATTTTTTATTTGATATTTCAATTTAATCCATTAAATTGATAAATTGAAAAAGAAATTAAATATTATGAAAAAAAATTATATTCAATATTTTCAATATTTTATTTGATATTTCAATTTAATCCATTAAATTGATAAATTGAAAAAAAATTATATTCAATTTTTTCAATTTTTTATTTGATATTTTAATTTAATCCATTAAATTGATAAATTGAAAAAAATTAATATTTATGAAAAAATTATATTCAATTTTTAATTTGATATTTCAATTTAATCCATTAAATTGATAAATTGAAAAAGAAATTAAATATTATGAAAAAAAATTATATTCAATAATTTCAATATTTTATATGATATTTCAATTTAATCCATTAAATTGATAAATTGAAAAAAATTAATATTTATGAAAAAATTATATTCAATTTTTTATTTGATATTTTAATTTAATCCATTAAATTGATAAATTGAAAAAAAATTTATATTCAATTTTTTCAAATTTTTTATTTGATATTTCAATTTAATCCATTAAATTGATAAATTGAAAAAAAAAACAAATATTTATGAAAAAAAATTATATTCAATTTTTACAATTTTTTATTTGATATTTTAATTTAATCCATTAAATTGATAAATTGAAAAAAAATTAATATTTATGAAAAAAAATTATATTCAATTTTTTCAATTTTTTATTTGATATTTTAATTTAATCCATTAAATTCATAAATTGAAAAAAAAATTAAATATTATGAAAAAAAATTATATTCAATAATTTCAATATTTTATTTGATATTTCAATTTAATCCATTAAATTGATAAATTGAAAAAAAATTAATATTTATGAAAAAAAATTATATTCAATTTTTTCAATTTTTTATTTGATATTTTAATTTAATCCATTTAATTGATAAATTGAAAAAAAAATTAAATATTATGAAAAAAAATTATATTCAATTTTTTCAATTTTTTATTTGATATTTTAATTTAATCCATTAAATTGGTAAATTGAAAAAAAAAATTAAATATTATGAAAAAAAAATTATATTCAATAATTTCAATATTTTATTTGATATTTTAATTTAATCCATTAAATTGATAAATTGAAAAAAAAATTAAATATTATGAAAAAATTATATTCAATTTTTTATTTGATATTTCAATTTAATCCATTAAATTGATAAATTGAAAAAGAAATTAAATATTATGAAAAAAAATTATATTCAATCATTTCAATATTTTATGATATTTCAATTTAATCCATTAAATTGATAAATTGAAAAAAAATTAATATTTATGAAAAAAATTATATTCAATTTTTTCAATTTTTTATTTGATATTTTAATTTAATCCATTAAATTGATAAATTGAAAAAAAATTTATATTCAATTTTTTCAATTTTTTATTTGATATTTCAATTTAATCCATTAAATTGATAAATTGAAAAAGAAATTAAATATTATGAAAAAAAATTATATTCAATATTTTCAATATTTTATTTGATATTTCAATTTAATCCATTAAATTGATAAATTGAAAAAAAATTATATTCAATTTTTTCAATTTTTTATTTGATATTTTAATTTAATCCATTAAATTGATAAATTGAAAAAAAAATTAAATATTATGAAAAAAAATTATATTCAATAATTTCAATATTTTATATGATATTTCAATTTAATCCTTTAAATTGATAAATTGAAAAAAAATTAATATTTATGAAAAAAAATTATATTCAATTTTTTCAATATTTTATTTGATATTTCAATTTAATCCATTAAATTGATAAATTGAAAAAAAATTAATATTTATGAAAAAAAATTATATTCAATTTTTTCAATTTTTTATTTGATATTTTAATTTAATCCATTTAATTGATAAATTGAAAAAAAAATTAAATATTATGAAAAAAAATTATATTCAATTTTTTCAATTTTTTATTTGATATTTTAATTTAATCCATTAAATTGGTAAATTGAAAAAAAAAATTAAATATTATGAAAAAAAAATTATATTCAATAATTTCAATATTTTATTTGATATTTTAATTTAATCCATTAAATTGATAAATTGAAAAAAAAATTAAATATTATGAAAAAATTATATTCAATTTTTTATTTGATATTTCAATTTAATCCATTAAATTGATAAATTGAAAAAGAAATTAAATATTATGAAAAAAAATTATATTCAATCATTTCAATATTTTATGATATTTCAATTTAATCCATTAAATTGATAAATAGAAAAAAAATTTATTTTTATTGAAAAAAATTATATTCAATTTTTTCAATTTTTTATTTGATATTTTAATTTAATCCATTAAATTGATAAATTGAAAAAAAATTAATATTTATGAAAAAAAATTATATTCAATTTTTTCAATTTTTTATTTGATATTTTAATTTAATCCATTAAATTGATAAATTGATAAAAAAATTTAATATTACGAAAAAAAATTATATTCAATTTTTTATTTGATATTTTAATTTAATCCAATTAATTGATAAATTGAAAAAAAAATTGAATATTATGAAAAAAAATTATATTCAATAATTTCAATATTTTATTTGATATTTCAATTTAATCCATTAAATTGATAATTTGAAAAAAAAATTAATATTTATGAAAAAAAATTATATTCAATTTTTTCAATTTTTTATTTGATATTTTAATTTAATCCATTAAATTGATAAATTGAAAAAAAAATTAAATATTATGAAAAAAAATTATATTCAATCTTTTCAATATTTTATTTGATATTTCAATTTAATCCATTAAATTGATAAAATGGAAAAAAAGTGAAAATAAAAAAAAATTAAATTCAATAACTTCAATATTTTATTTGATAATTCAATTAAATCCATTAAATTGATAAATTGAATAAAAATTTAAAATTTATAAAAAAAAATTAAATTCAGTAATTTCAATATTTTATTTGATATTTCGATTTTATCCATTATATTGTTAAATTGAAAAAAAAATTGAATATTATGAAAAAAAATTATATTCAATAATTTCAATATTTTATTTGATATTTCAATTTAATCCATTAAATTGATAATTTGAAAAAAAAATTAATATTTATGAAAAAAAATTATATTCAATTTTTTATTTGATATTTTAATTTAATCCATTAAATTGATAAATTGAAAAAAAAATTGAATATTATGAAAAAAAATTATATTCAATTTTTTCAATTTATTATTTGATATTTTAATTTAATCCATTAAATTGATAAATTGAAAAAAAATTAATATTTATGAAAAAAATTTATATTCAATTTTTTCAATTTTTTATTTGATATTTTAATTTAATCCATTAAATTGATAAATTGAAAAAAAATTAATATTTATGAAAAAAAATTATATTCAATTTTTTATTTGATATTTTAATTTAATCCATTAAATTGATAAATTGAAAAAAAATTAATATTTATGAAAAAAAATTATATTCAATTTTTTCAATTTTTTATTTGATATTTTAATTTAATCCATTAAATTGATAAATTGAAAAAAAAATTAAATATTATGAAAAAATTATATTCAATTTTTTATTTGATATTACAATTTACTCCATTTAATTGATAAATTGAAAAAGAAATTAAATATTATGAAAAAAAATTATATTCAATAATTTCAATATTTTATTTGATATTTCAATTTAATCCATTAAATTGATAAATTGAAAAAAAAATTAAATATTATGAAAAAATTATATTCAATTTTTTATTTGATATTTCAATTTAATCCATTAAATTGATAAATTGAAAAAAAATTAATATTTATGAAAAAAAATTATATTCAATTTTTTCAATTTTTTATTTGATATTTTAATTTAATCCATTAAATTGATAAATTGAAAAAAAAATTAAATATTATGAAAAAAAATTATATTCAATTTTTTCAATTTTTTATTTGATATTTTAATTTAATCCATTAAATTGATAAATTGAAAAAAAAATTAAATATTATGAAAAAAAATTATATTCAATTTTTTATTTGATATTTTAATTTAATCCATTAAATTGATAAATAGAAAAAAAACAAATATTTATGAAAAAAAATTATATTCAATTATTTCAATATTTTATTTGATATTTCAATTTAATCCATTAAATTGATAATTTGAAAAAAAAATTAATATTTATGAAAAAAAATTATATTCAATTTTTTCAATTTTTTATTTGATATTTTAATTTAATCCATTAAATTGATAAATTGAAAAAAAAAAAAAATATTTATGAAAAAAAATTATATTTAATAATTTCAATATTTTATATGATATTTCAATTTAATCCATTAAATTGATAAATTGAAAAAAAATTAATATTTATGAAAAAAAATTATATTCAATTTTTTCAATTTTTTATTTGATATTTTAATTTAATCCATTAAATTGATAAATTGAAAAAAAAATTAAATATTATGAAAAAAAATTATATTCAATCATTTCAATATTTTATTTGATATATCAATTTAATCCATTAAATTGATAAATAGAAAAAAAATTAAATATTATGAAAAAAAATTATATTCAATAATTTCAATATTTTATATGATATTTCAATTTAATCCTTTAAATTGATAAATTGAAAAAAAATTAATATTTATGAAAAAAAATTATATTCAATTTTTTCAATATTTTATTTGATATTTCAATTTAATCCATTAAATTGATAAATTGAAAAAAAATTAATATTTATGAAAAAAAATTATATTCAATTTTTTCAATTTTTTATTTGATATTTTAATTTAATCCATTTAATTGATAAATTGAAAAAAAAATTAAATATTATGAAAAAAAATTATATTCAATTTTTTCAATTTTTTATTTGATATTTTAATTTAATCCATTAAATTGGTAAATTGAAAAAAAAAATTAAATATTATGAAAAAAAAATTATATTCAATAATTTCAATATTTTATTTGATATTTTAATTTAATCCATTAAATTGATAAATTGAAAAAAAAATTAAATATTATGAAAAAATTATATTCAATTTTTTATTTGATATTTCAATTTAATCCATTAAATTGATAAATTGAAAAAGAAATTAAATATTATGAAAAAAAATTATATTCAATCATTTCAATATTTTATGATATTTCAATTTAATCCATTAAATTGATAAATAGAAAAAAAATTTATTTTTATTGAAAAAAATTATATTCAATTTTTTCAATTTTTTATTTGATATTTTAATTTAATCCATTAAATTGATAAATTGAAAAAAAAATTAAATATTATGAAAAAAAATTATATTCAATCTTTTCAATATTTTATTTGATATTTCAATTTAATCCATTAAATTGATAAAATGGAAAAAAAGTGAAAATAAAAAAAAATTAAATTCAATAACTTCAATATTTTATTTGATAATTCAATTAAATCCATTAAATTGATAAATTGAATAAAAATTTAAAATTTATAAAAAAAAATTAAATTCAGTAATTTCAATATTTTATTTGATATTTCGATTTTATCCATTATATTGTTAAATTGAAAAAAAAATTGAATATTATGAAAAAAAATTATATTCAATAATTTCAATATTTTATTTGATATTTCAATTTAATCCATTAAATTGATAATTTGAAAAAAAAATTAATATTTATGAAAAAAAATTATATTCAATTTTTTATTTGATATTTTAATTTAATCCATTAAATTGATAAATTGAAAAAAAAATTGAATATTATGAAAAAAAATTATATTCAATTTTTTCAATTTATTATTTGATATTTTAATTTAATCCATTAAATTGATAAATTGAAAAAAAATTAATATTTATGAAAAAAATTTATATTCAATTTTTTCAATTTTTTATTTGATATTTTAATTTAATCCATTAAATTGATAAATTGAAAAAAAATTAATATTTATGAAAAAAAATTATATTCAATTTTTTATTTGATATTTTAATTTAATCCATTAAATTGATAAATTGAAAAAAAATTAATATTTATGAAAAAAAATTATATTCAATTTTTTCAATTTTTTATTTGATATTTTAATTTAATCCATTAAATTGATAAATTGAAAAAAAAATTAAATATTATGAAAAAATTATATTCAATTTTTTATTTGATATTACAATTTACTCCATTTAATTGATAAATTGAAAAAGAAATTAAATATTATGAAAAAAAATTATATTCAATAATTTCAATATTTTATTTGATATTTCAATTTAATCCATTAAATTGATAAATTGAAAAAAAAATTAAATATTATGAAAAAATTATATTCAATTTTTTATTTGATATTTCAATTTAATCCATTAAATTGATAAATTGAAAAAAAATTAATATTTATGAAAAAAAATTATATTCAATTTTTTCAATTTTTTATTTGATATTTTAATTTAATCCATTAAATTGATAAATTGAAAAAAAAATTAAATATTATGAAAAAAAATTATATTCAATTTTTTCAATTTTTTATTTGATATTTTAATTTAATCCATTAAATTGATAAATTGAAAAAAAAATTAAATATTATGAAAAAAAATTATATTCAATTTTTTATTTGATATTTTAATTTAATCCATTAAATTGATAAATAGAAAAAAAACAAATATTTATGAAAAAAAATTATATTCAATAATTTCAATATTTTATTTGATATTTCAATTTAATCCATTAAATTGATAATTTGAAAAAAAAATTAATATTTATGAAAAAAAATTATATTCAATTTTTTCAATTTTTTATTTGATATTTTAATTTAATCCATTAAATTGATAAATTGAAAAAAAAAAAAAATATTTATGAAAAAAAATTATATTTAATAATTTCAATATTTTATATGATATTTCAATTTAATCCATTAAATTGATAAATTGAAAAAAAATTAATATTTATGAAAAAAAATTATATTCAATTTTTTCAATTTTTTATTTGATATTTTAATTTAATCCATTAAATTGATAAATTGAAAAAAAAATTAAATATTATGAAAAAAAATTATATTCAATCATTTCAATATTTTATTTGATATATCAATTTAATCCATTAAATTGATAAATAGAAAAAAAAACAAATATTTATGAAAAAAAATTATATTCAATAATTTCAATATTTTATTTGATATTTCAATTTAATCCATTAAATTGATAAATTGAAAAAAAAATTAAATATTATGAAAAAAAATTATATTCAATCATTTGAATATTTTATTTGATATATCAATTTAATCCATTAAATTGATAAATAGAAAAAAAAACAAATATTTATGAAAAAAAATTATATTCAATAATTTCAATATTTTATTTGATATTTCAATTTAATCCATTAAATTGATAAATTGAAAAAAAAATTAAATATTATGAAAAAAAATTATATTCAATAATTTCAATATTTTATTTGATATTTCAATTTAATCCATTAAATTGGTAAATTGAAAAAAAAATTAAATATTATGAAAAAATTATATTCAATTTTTTATTTGATATTTTAATTTAATCCATTAAATTGATAAATTGAAAAAAAAATTAAATATTATGAAAAAAAATTATATTCAATAATTTCAATATTTTATTTGATATTTTAATTTAATCCATTAAATTGATAAATTGAAAAAAAAATTAAATATTATGAAAAAAAATTATATTCAATTTTTTCAATTTTTTATTTGATATTTTAATTTAATCCATTAAATTGATAAATTGAAAAAAAATTTATATTCAATTTTTTCAAATTTTTTATTTGATATTTCAATTTAATCCATTAAATTGATAAATTGAAAAAGAAATTAAATAATATGAAAAAAAATTATATTCAATAATTTCAATATTTTATATGATATTTCAATTTAATCCTTTAAATTGATAAATTGAAAAAAAATTAAAATTTATGAAAAAAAATTATATTCAATTTTTTCAATTTTTTATTTGATATTTTAATTTAATCCATTAAATTGATAAATTGAAAAAAAATTAATATTTATGAAAAAAAATTATATTCAATTTTTTCAATTTTTTATTTGATATTTTAATTTAATCCATTAAATTGATAAATTGAAAAAAAAAACAAATATTTATGAAAAAAAATTATATTCAATTTTTTCAATTTTTTATTTGATATTTTAATTTAATCCATTAAATTGCTAAATTGAAAAAAAAACAAATATTTATGAAAAAAAATTATATTCAATAATTTCAATATTTTATTTGATATTTTAATTTAATCCATTAAATTGATAAATTGAAAAAAAAATTAAATATTATGAAAAAATTATATTCAATTTTT
Source organism: Sipha maydis (assembly GCA_034509805.1). Classification (NCBI taxonomy): domain Eukaryota; kingdom Metazoa; phylum Arthropoda; class Insecta; order Hemiptera; family Aphididae; genus Sipha; species Sipha maydis. Next base: position 60,446 of record JASXSY010001496.1, on the reverse strand, counting down.
TATTTGATATTTCAATTTAATCCATTAAATTGATAAATTGAAAAAGAAATTAAATATTATGAAAAAAAATTATATTCAATCATTTCAATATTTTATGATATTTCAATTTAATCCATTAAATTGATAAATAGAAAAAAAATTTATTTTTATTGAAAAAAATTATATTCAATTTTTTCAATTTTTTATTTGATATTTTAATTTAATCCATTAAATTGATAAATTGAAAAAAAATTAATATTTATGAAAAAAAATTATATTCAATTTTTTCAATTTTTTATTTGATATTTTAATTTAATCCATTAAATTGATAAATTGATAAAAAAATTTAATATTACGAAAAAAAATTATATTCAATTTTTTATTTGATATTTTAATTTAATCCAATTAATTGATAAATTGAAAAAAAAATTGAATATTATGAAAAAAAATTATATTCAATAATTTCAATATTTTATTTGATATTTCAATTTAATCCATTAAATTGATAATTTGAAAAAAAAATTAATATTTATGAAAAAAAATTATATTCAATTTTTTCAATTTTTTATTTGATATTTTAATTTAATCCATTAAATTGATAAATTGAAAAAAAAATTAAATATTATGAAAAAAAATTATATTCAATCTTTTCAATATTTTATTTGATATTTTAATTTAATCCATTAAATTGATAAATTGAAAAAAAATTAATATTTATGAAAAAAATTTATATTCAATTTTTTCAATTTTTTATTTGATATTTTAATTTAATCCATTAAATTGATAAATTGAAAAAAAATTAATATTTATGAAAAAAAATTATATTCAATTTTTTCAATTTTTTATTTGATATTTTAATTTAATCCATTAAATTGATAAATTGATAAAAAAATTTAATATTACGAAAAAAAATTATATTCAATTTTTTATTTGATATTTTAATTTAATCCAATTAATTGATAAATTGAAAAAAAAATTGAATATTATGAAAAAAAATTATATTCAATTTTTTCAATATTTTATTTGATATTTCAATTTAATCCATTAAATTGATAAATTGAAAAAAAATTAATATTTATGAAAAAAAATTATATTCAATTTTTTCAATTTTTTATTTGATATTTTAATTTAATCCATTTAATTGATAAATTGAAAAAAAAATTAAATATTATGAAAAAAAATTATATTCAATTTTTTCAATTTTTTATTTGATATTTTAATTTAATCCATTAAATTGGTAAATTGAAAAAAAAAATTAAATATTATGAAAAAAAAATTATATTCAATAATTTCAATATTTTATTTGATATTTTAATTTAATCCATTAAATTGATAAATTGAAAAAAAAATTAAATATTATGAAAAAATTATATTCAATTTTTTATTTGATATTTCAATTTAATCCATTAAATTGATAAATTGAAAAAGAAATTAAATATTATGAAAAAAAATTATATTCAATCATTTCAATATTTTATGATATTTCAATTTAATCCATTAAATTGATAAATAGAAAAAAAATTTATTTTTATTGAAAAAAATTATATTCAATTTTTTCAATTTTTTATTTGATATTTTAATTTAATCCATTAAATTGATAAATTGAAAAAAAATTAATATTTATGAAAAAAAATTATATTCAATTTTTTCAATTTTTTATTTGATATTTTAATTTAATCCATTAAATTGATAAATTGATAAAAAAATTTAATATTACGAAAAAAAATTATATTCAATTTTTTATTTGATATTTTAATTTAATCCAATTAATTGATAAATTGAAAAAAAAATTGAATATTATGAAAAAAAATTATATTCAATCTTTTCAATATTTTATTTGATATTTCAATTTAATCCATTAAATTGATAATTTGAAAAAAAAATTAATATTTATGAAAAAAAATTATATTCAATTTTTTCAATTTTTTATTTGATATTTTAATTTAATCCATTAAATTGATAAATTGAAAAAAAAATTAAATATTATGAAAAAAAATTATATTCAATCTTTTCAATATTTTATTTGATATTTCAATTTAATCCATTAAATTGATAAAATGGAAAAAAAGTGAAAATAAAAAAAAATTAAATTCAATAACTTCAATATTTTATTTGATAATTCAATTAAATCCATTAAATTGATAAATTGAATAAAAATTTAAAATTTATAAAAAAAAATTAAATTCAGTAATTTCAATATTTTATTTGATATTTCGATTTTATCCATTATATTGTTAAATTGAAAAAAAAATTGAATATTATGAAAAAAAATTATATTCAATAATTTCAATATTTTATTTGATATTTCAATTTAATCCATTAAATTGATAATTTGAAAAAAAAATTAATATTTATGAAAAAAAATTATATTCAATTTTTTATTTGATATTTTAATTTAATCCATTAAATTGATAAATTGAAAAAAAAATTGAATATTATGAAAAAAAATTATATTCAATTTTTTCAATTTATTATTTGATATTTTAATTTAATCCATTAAATTGATAAATTGAAAAAAAATTAATATTTATGAAAAAAATTTATATTCAATTTTTTCAATTTTTTATTTGATATTTTAATTTAATCCATTAAATTGATAAATTGAAAAAAAATTAATATTTATGAAAAAAAATTATATTCAATTTTTTATTTGATATTTTAATTTAATCCATTAAATTGATAAATTGAAAAAAAATTAATATTTATGAAAAAAAATTATATTCAATTTTTTCAATTTTTTATTTGATATTTTAATTTAATCCATTAAATTGATAAATTGAAAAAAAATTAATATTTATGAAAAAAATTTATATTCAATTTTTTCAATTTTTTATTTGATATTTTAATTTAATCCATTAAATTGATAAATTGAAAAAAAATTAATATTTATGAAAAAAAATTATATTCAATTTTTTCAATTTTTTATTTGATATTTTAATTTAATCCATTAAATTGATAAATTGATAAAAAAATTTAATATTACGAAAAAAAATTATATTCAATTTTTTATTTGATATTTTAATTTAATCCAATTAATTGATAAATTGAAAAAAAAATTGAATATTATGAAAAAAAATTATATTCAATTTTTTCAATATTTTATTTGATATTTCAATTTAATCCATTAAATTGATAAATTGAAAAAAAATTAATATTTATGAAAAAAAATTATATTCAATTTTTTCAATTTTTTATTTGATATTTTAATTTAATCCATTTAATTGATAAATTGAAAAAAAAATTAAATATTATGAAAAAAAATTATATTCAATTTTTTCAATTTTTTATTTGATATTTTAATTTAATCCATTAAATTGGTAAATTGAAAAAAAAAATTAAATATTATGAAAAAAAAATTATATTCAATAATTTCAATATTTTATTTGATATTTTAATTTAATCCATTAAATTGATAAATTGAAAAAAAAATTAAATATTATGAAAAAATTATATTCAATTTTTTATTTGATATTTCAATTTAATCCATTAAATTGATAAATTGAAAAAGAAATTAAATATTATGAAAAAAAATTATATTCAATCATTTCAATATTTTATGATATTTCAATTTAATCCATTAAATTGATAAATAGAAAAAAAATTTATTTTTATTGAAAAAAATTATATTCAATTTTTTCAATTTTTTATTTGATATTTTAATTTAATCCATTAAATTGATAAATTGAAAAAAAATTAATATTTATGAAAAAAAATTATATTCAATTTTTTCAATTTTTTATTTGATATTTTAATTTAATCCATTAAATTGATAAATTGATAAAAAAATTTAATATTACGAAAAAAAATTATATTCAATTTTTTATTTGATATTTTAATTTAATCCAATTAATTGATAAATTGAAAAAAAAATTGAATATTATGAAAAAAAATTATATTCAATCTTTTCAATATTTTATTTGATATTTCAATTTAATCCATTAAATTGATAATTTGAAAAAAAAATTAATATTTATGAAAAAAAATTATATTCAATTTTTTCAATTTTTTATTTGATATTTTAATTTAATCCATTAAATTGATAAATTGAAAAAAAAATTAAATATTATGAAAAAAAATTATATTCAATCTTTTCAATATTTTATTTGATATTTCAATTTAATCCATTAAATTGATAAAATGGAAAAAAAGTGAAAATAAAAAAAAATTAAATTCAATAACTTCAATATTTTATTTGATAATTCAATTAAATCCATTAAATTGATAAATTGAATAAAAATTTAAAATTTATAAAAAAAAATTAAATTCAGTAATTTCAATATTTTATTTGATATTTCGATTTTATCCATTATATTGTTAAATTGAAAAAAAAATTGAATATTATGAAAAAAAATTATATTCAATAATTTCAATATTTTATTTGATATTTCAATTTAATCCATTAAATTGATAATTTGAAAAAAAAATTAATATTTATGAAAAAAAATTATATTCAATTTTTTATTTGATATTTTAATTTAATCCATTAAATTGATAAATTGAAAAAAAAATTGAATATTATGAAAAAAAATTATATTCAATTTTTTCAATTTATTATTTGATATTTTAATTTAATCCATTAAATTGATAAATTGAAAAAAAATTAATATTTATGAAAAAAATTTATATTCAATTTTTTCAATTTTTTATTTGATATTTTAATTTAATCCATTAAATTGATAAATTGAAAAAAAATTAATATTTATGAAAAAAAATTATATTCAATTTTTTATTTGATATTTTAATTTAATCCATTAAATTGATAAATTGAAAAAAAATTAATATTTATGAAAAAAAATTATATTCAATTTTTTCAATTTTTTATTTGATATTTTAATTTAATCCATTAAATTGATAAATTGAAAAAAAAATTAAATATTATGAAAAAATTATATTCAATTTTTTATTTGATATTTCAATTTAATCCATTAAATTGATAAATTGAAAAAGAAATTAAATATTATGAAAAAAAATTTTATTCAATTTTTTCAATTTTTTATTTGATATTTTAATTTAATCCATTAAATTGATAAATTGAAAAAAAAACAAATATTTATGAAAAAAAATTATATTCAATAATTTCAATATTTTATATGATATTTCAATTTAATCCATTAAATTGATAAATTGAAAAAAAATTAATATTTATGAAAAAAAATTATATTCAATTTTTTCAATTTTTTATTTGATATTTTAATTTAATCCATTAAATTGATAAATTGAAAAAAAAATTAAATATTATGAAAAAAAATTATATTCAATTTTTTATTTGATATTTTAATTTAATCCATTAAATTGATAAATAGAAAAAAAACAAATATTTATGAAAAAAAATTATATTCAATAATTTCAATATTTTATTTGATATTTCAATTTAATCCATTAAATTGATAATTTGAAAAAAAAATTAATATTTATGAAAAAAAATTATATTCAATTTTTTCAATTTTTTATTTGATATTTTAATTTAATCCATTAAATTGATAAATTGAAAAAAAAATTAAATATTATGAAAAAAAATTATATTCAATCTTTTCAATATTTTATTTGATATTTCAATTTAATCCATTAAATTGATAAATTGGAAAAAAAGTGAAAATAAAAAAAAATTAAATTCAATAACTTCAATATTTTATTTGATAATTCAATTAAATCCATTAAATTGATAAATTGATTAAAAATTTAAAATTTATAAAAAAAAATTAAATTCAGTAATTTCAATATTTTATTTGATATTTCGATTTTATCCATTATATTGTTAAATTGAAAAAAAAATTAAATATTATGAAAAAAAATTATATTCAATCATTTCAATATTTTATGATATTTTAATTTAATCCATTAAATTGATAAATTGAAAAAAAAATTAAATATTATGAAAAAAAATTATATTCAATAATTTCAATATTTTATATGATATTTCAATTTAATCCATTAAATTGATAAATTGAAAAAAAATTAAAATTTATGGAAAAAAATTATATTCAATTTTTTCAATTTTTTATTTGATATTTTAATTTAATCCATTAAATTGATAAATTGAAAAAAAATTTATATTCAATTTTTTCAATTTTTTATTTGATATTTCAATTTAATCCATTAAATTGATAAATTGAAAAAAAATTATATTCAATTTTTTCAATTTTTTATTTGATATTTTAATTTAATCCATTAAATTGATAAATTGAAAAAAAAATTAAATATTATGAAAAAAAATTATATTCAATAATTTCAATATTTTATATGATATTTCAATTTAATCCTTTAAATTGATAAATTGAAAAAAAATTAATATTTATGAAAAAAAATTATATTCAATTTTTTCAATATTTTATTTGATATTTCAATTTAATCCATTAAATTGATAAATTGAAAAAAAATTAATATTTATGAAAAAAAATTATATTCAATTTTTTCAATTTTTTATTTGATATTTTAATTTAATCCATTTAATTGATAAATTGAAAAAAAAATTAAATATTATGAAAAAAAATTATATTCAATTTTTTCAATTTTTTATTTGATATTTTAATTTAATCCATTAAATTGGTAAATTGAAAAAAAAAATTAAATATTATGAAAAAAAAATTATATTCAATAATTTCAATATTTTATTTGATATTTTAATTTAATCCATTAAATTGATAAATTGAAAAAAAAATTAAATATTATGAAAAAATTATATTCAATTTTTTATTTGATATTTCAATTTAATCCATTAAATTGATAAATTGAAAAAGAAATTAAATATTATGAAAAAAAATTATATTCAATCATTTCAATATTTTATGATATTTCAATTTAATCCATTAAATTGATAAATAGAAAAAAAATTTATTTTTATTGAAAAAAATTATATTCAATTTTTTCAATTTTTTATTTGATATTTTAATTTAATCCATTAAATTGATAAATTGAAAAAAAATTAATATTTATGAAAAAAAATTATATTCAATTTTTTCAATTTTTTATTTGATATTTTAATTTAATCCAATTAATTGATAAATTGAAAAAAAAATTGAATATTATGAAAAAAAATTATATTCAATAATTTCAATATTTTATTTGATATTTCAATTTAATCCATTAAATTGATAATTTGAAAAAAAAATTAATATTTATGAAAAAAAATTATATTCAATTTTTTCAATTTTTTATTTGATATTTTAATTTAATCCATTAAATTGATAAATTGAAAAAAAAATTAAATATTATGAAAAAAAATTATATTCAATCTTTTCAATATTTTATTTGATATTTCAATTTAATCCATTAAATTGATAAATTGAAAAAAAATTAAAATTTATGGAAAAAAATTATATTCAATTTTTTCAATTTTTTATTTGATATTTTAATTTAATCCATTAAATTGATAAATTGAAAAAAAATTTATATTCAATTTTTTCAATTTTTTATTTGATATTTCAATTTAATCCATTAAATTGATAAATTGAAAAAGAAATTAAATATTATGAAAAAAAATTATATTCAATATTTTCAATATTTTATTTGATATTTCAATTTAATCCATTAAATTGATAAATTGAAAAAAAATTATATTCAATTTTTTCAATTTTTTATTTGATATTTTAATTTAATCCATTAAATTGATAAATTGAAAAAAAAATTAAATATTATGAAAAAAAATTATATTCAATAATTTCAATATTTTATATGATATTTCAATTTAATCCTTTAAATTGATAAATTGAAAAAAAATTAATATTTATGAAAAAAAATTATATTCAATTTTTTCAATATTTTATTTGATATTTCAATTTAATCCATTAAATTGATAAATTGAAAAAAAATTAATATTTATGAAAAAAAATTATATTCAATTTTTTCAATTTTTTATTTGATATTTTAATTTAATCCATTTAATTGATAAATTGAAAAAAAAATTAAATATTATGAAAAAAAATTATATTCAATTTTTTCAATTTTTTATTTGATATTTTAATTTAATCCATTAAATTGGTAAATTGAAAAAAAAAATTAAATATTATGAAAAAAAAATTATATTCAATAATTTCAATATTTTATTTGATATTTTAATTTAATCCATTAAATTGATAAATTGAAAAAAAAATTAAATATTATGAAAAAATTATATTCAATTTTTTATTTGATATTTCAATTTAATCCATTAAATTGATAAATTGAAAAAGAAATTAAATATTATGAAAAAAAATTATATTCAATCATTTCAATATTTTATGATATTTCAATTTAATCCATTAAATTGATAAATAGAAAAAAAATTTATTTTTATTGAAAAAAATTATATTCAATTTTTTCAATTTTTTATTTGATATTTTAATTTAATCCATTAAATTGATAAATTGAAAAAAAATTAATATTTATGAAAAAAAATTATATTCAATTTTTTCAATTTTTTATTTGATATTTTAATTTAATCCATTAAATTGATAAATTGATAAAAAAATTTAATATTACGAAAAAAAATTATATTCAATTTTTTATTTGATATTTTAATTTAATCCAATTAATTGATAAATTGAAAAAAAAATTGAATATTATGAAAAAAAATTATATTCAATAATTTCAATATTTTATTTGATATTTCAATTTAATCCATTAAATTGATAATTTGAAAAAAAAATTAATATTTATGAAAAAAAATTATATTCAATTTTTTCAATTTTTTATTTGATATTTTAATTTAATCCATTAAATTGATAAATTGAAAAAAAAATTAAATATTATGAAAAAAAATTATATTCAATCTTTTCAATATTTTATTTGATATTTCAATTTAATCCATTAAATTGATAAAATGGAAAAAAAGTGAAAATAAAAAAAAATTAAATTCAATAACTTCAATATTTTATTTGATAATTCAATTAAATCCATTAAATTGATAAATTGAATAAAAATTTAAAATTTATAAAAAAAAATTGAATTCAGTAATTTCAATATTTTATTTGATATTTCGATTTTATCCATTATATTGTTAAATTGAAAAAAAAATTGAATATTATGAAAAAAAATTATATTCAATAATTTCAATATTTTATTTGATATTTCAATTTAATCCATTAAATTGATAATTTGAAAAAAAAATTAATATTTATGAAAAAAAATTATATTCAATTTTTTATTTGATATTTTAATTTAATCCATTAAATTGATAAATTGAAAAAAAAATTGAATATTATGAAAAAAAATTATATTCAATTTTTTCAATTTATTATTTGATATTTTAATTTAATCCATTAAATTGATAAATTGAAAAAAAATTAATATTTATGAAAAAAATTTATATTCAATTTTTTCAATTTTTTATTTGATATTTTAATTTAATCCATTAAATTGATAAATTGAAAAAAAATTAATATTTATGAAAAAAAATTATATTCAATTTTTTATTTGATATTTTAATTTAATCCATTAAATTGATAAATTGAAAAAAAATTAATATTTATGAAAAAAAATTATATTCAATTTTTTCAATTTTTTATTTGATATTTTAATTTAATCCATTAAATTGATAAATTGAAAAAAAAATTAAATATTATGAAAAAATTATATTCAATTTTTTATTTGATATTACAATTTACTCCATTTAATTGATAAATTGAAAAAGAAATTAAATATTATGAAAAAAAATTATATTCAATAATTTCAATATTTTATTTGATATTTCAATTTAATCCATTAAATTGATAAATTGAAAAAAAAATTAAATATTATGAAAAAATTATATTCAATTTTTTATTTGATATTTCAATTTAATCCATTAAATTGATAAATTGAAAAAAAATTAATATTTATGAAAAAAAATTATATTCAATTTTTTCAATTTTTTATTTGATATTTTAATTTAATCCATTAAATTGATAAATTGAAAAAAAAATTAAATATTATGAAAAAAAATTATATTCAATTTTTTCAATTTTTTATTTGATATTTTAATTTAATCCATTAAATTGATAAATTGAAAAAAAAATTAAATATTATGAAAAAAAATTATATTCAATTTTTTATTTGATATTTTAATTTAATCCATTAAATTGATAAATAGAAAAAAAACAAATATTTATGAAAAAAAATTATATTCAATAATTTCAATATTTTATTTGATATTTCAATTTAATCCATTAAATTGATAATTTGAAAAAAAAATTAATATTTATGAAAAAAAATTATATTCAATTTTTTCAATTTTTTATTTGATATTTTAATTTAATCCATTAAATTGATAAATTGAAAAAAAAAAAAAATATTTATGAAAAAAAATTATATTTAATAATTTCAATATTTTATATGATATTTCAATTTAATCCATTAAATTGATAAATTGAAAAAAAATTAATATTTATGAAAAAAAATTATATTCAATTTTTTCAATTTTTTATTTGATATTTTAATTTAATCCATTAAATTGATAAATTGAAAAAAAAATTAAATATTATGAAAAAAAATTATATTCAATCATTTCAATATTTTATTTGATATATCAATTTAATCCATTAAATTGATAAATAGAAAAAAAAACAAATATTTATGAAAAAAAATTATATTCAATAATTTCAATATTTTATTTGATATTTCAATTTAATCCATTAAATTGATAAATTGAAAAAAAAATTAAATATTATGAAAAAAAATTATATTCAATCATTTGAATATTTTATTTGATATATCAATTTAATCCATTAAATTGATAAATAGAAAAAAAAACAAATATTTATGAAAAAAAATTATATTCAATAATTTCAATATTTTATTTGATATTTCAATTTAATCCATTAAATTGATAAATTGAAAAAAAAATTAAATATTATGAAAAAAAATTATATTCAATAATTTCAATATTTTATTTGATATTTCAATTTAATCCATTAAATTGGTAAATTGAAAAAAAAATTAAATATTATGAAAAAATTATATTCAATTTTTTATTTGATATTTTAATTTAATCCATTAAATTGATAAATTGAAAAAAAAATTAAATATTATGAAAAAAAATTATATTCAATAATTTCAATATTTTATTTGATATTTTAATTTAATCCATTAAATTGATAAATTGAAAAAAAAATTAAATATTATGAAAAAAAATTATATTCAATAATTTCAATATTTTATTTGATATTTCAATTTAATCCATTAAATTGGTAAATTGAAAAAAAAATTAAATATTATGAAAAAATTATATTCAATTTTTTATTTGATATTTTAATTTAATCCATTAAATTGATAAATTGAAAAAAAATTTATATTCAATTTTTTCAAATTTTTTATTTGATATTTCAATTTAATCCATTAAATTGATAAATTGAAAAAGAAATTAAATAATATGAAAAAAAATTATATTCAATTTTTTCAATTTTTTATTTGATATTTTAATTTAATCCATTAAATTGATAAATTGAAAAAAAAATTAAATATTATGAAAAAAAATTATATTCAATAATTTCAATATTTTATATGATATTTCAATTTAATCCATTAAATTGATAAATTGAAAAAAAATTAATATTTATGGAAAAAAATTATATTCAATTTTTTCAATTTTTTATTTGATATTTTAATTTAATCCATTAAATTGATAAATTGAAAAAAAATTATATTCAATTTCTTCAATTTTTTATTTGATATTTTAATTTAATCCATTAAATTGATAAATTGAAAAAAATTAATATTTATGAAAAAATTATATTCAATTTTTAATTTGATATTTCAATTTAATCCATTAAATTGATAAATTGAAAAAAAAACAAATATTTATGAAAAAAAATTATATTCAATAATTTCAATATTTTATTTGATATTTTAATTTAATCCATTAAATTGATAAATTGAAAAAAAAATTAAATATTATGAAAAAAATTATATTCAATCATTTCAATATTTTATTTGATATATCAATTTAATCCATTAAATTGATAAATAGAAAAAAAAACAAATATTTATGAAAAAAAATTATATTCAATTATTTCAATATTTTATTTGATATTTCAATTTAATCCATTAAATTGATAAATTGAAAAAAAATTAATATTTATGAAAAAAAATTATATTCAATAATTTCAATATTTTATTTGATATTTCAATTTAATCCATTAAATTGATAATTTGAAAAAAAAATTAATATTTATGAAAAAAAATTATATTCAATTTTTTCAATTTTTTATTTGATATTTTAATTTAATCCATTAAATTGATAAATTGAAAAAAAAATTAAATATTATGAAAAAAAATTATATTCAATCTTTTCAATATTTTATTTGATATTTCAATTTAATCCATTAAATTGATAAATTGGAAAAAAAGTGAAAATAAAAAAAAATTAAATTCAATAACTTCAATATTTTATTTGATAATTCAATTAAATCCATTAAATTGATAAATTGATTAAAAATTTAAAATTTATAAAAAAAAATTAAATTCAGTAATTTCAATATTTTATTTGATATTTCGATTTTATCCATTATATTGTTAAATTGAAAAAAAAATTAAATATTATGAAAAAAAATTATATTCAATCATTTCAATATTTTATGATATTTTAATTTAATCCATTAAATTGATAAATTGAAAAAAAAATTAAATATTATGAAAAAAAATTATATTCAATAATTTCAATATTTTATATGATATTTCAATTTAATCCATTAAATTGATAAATTGAAAAAAAATTAAAATTTATGGAAAAAAATTATATTCAATTTTTTCAATTTTTTATTTGATATTTTAATTTAATCCATTAAATTGATAAATTGAAAAAAAATTTATATTCAATTTTTTCAATTTTTTATTTGATATTTCAATTTAATCCATTAAATTGATAAATTGAAAAAGAAATTAAATATTATGAAAAAAAATTATATTCAATATTTTCAATATTTTATTTGATATTTCAATTTAATCCATTAAATTGATAAATTGAAAAAAAATTATATTCAATTTTTTCAATTTTTTATTTGATATTTTAATTTAATCCATTAAATTGATAAATAGAAAAAAAATTTATTTTTATTGAAAAAAATTATATTCAATTTTTTCAATTTTTTATTTGATATTTTAATTTAATCCATTAAATTGATAAATTGAAAAAAAATTAATATTTATGAAAAAAAATTATATTCAATTTTTTCAATTTTTTATTTGATATTTTAATGTAATCCATTAAATTGATAAATTGATAAAAAAATTTAATATTACGAAAAAAAATTATATTCAATTTTTTATTTGATATTTTAATTTAATCCAATTAATTGATAAATTGAAAAAAAAATTGAATATTATGAAAAAAAATTATATTCAATAATTTCAATATTTTATTTGATATTTCAATTTAATCCATTAAATTGATAATTTGAAAAAAAAATTAATATTTATGAAAAAAAATTATATTCAATTTTTTCAATTTTTTATTTGATATTTTAATTTAATCCATTAAATTGATAAATTGAAAAAAAAATTAAATATTATGAAAAAAAATTATATTCAATCTTTTCAATATTTTATTTGATATTTCAATTTAATCCATTAAATTGATAAAATGGAAAAAAAGTGAAAATAAAAAAAAATTAAATTCAATAACTTCAATATTTTATTTGATAATTCAATTAAATCCATTAAATTGATAAATTGAATAAAAATTTAAAATTTATAAAAAAAAATTAAATTCAGTAATTTCAATATTTTATTTGATATTTCGATTTTATCCATTATATTGTTAAATTGAAAAAAAAATTGAATATTATGAAAAAAAATTATATTCAATAATTTCAATATTTTATTTGATATTTCAATTTAATCCATTAAATTGATAATTTGAAAAAAAAATTAATATTTATGAAAAAAAATTATATTCAATTTTTTATTTGATATTTTAATTTAATCCATTAAATTGATAAATTGAAAAAAAAATTGAATATTATGAAAAAAAATTATATTCAATTTTTTCAATTTATTATTTGATATTTTAATTTAATCCATTAAATTGATAAATTGAAAAAAAATTAATATTTATGAAAAAAATTTATATTCAATTTTTTCAATTTTTTATTTGATATTTTAATTTAATCCATTAAATTGATAAATTGAAAAAAAATTAATATTTATGAAAAAAAATTATATTCAATTTTTTATTTGATATTTTAATTTAATCCATTAAATTGATAAATTGAAAAAAAATTAATATTTATGAAAAAAAATTATATTCAATTTTTTCAATTTTTTATTTGATATTTTAATTTAATCCATTAAATTGATAAATTGAAAAAAAAATTAAATATTATGAAAAAATTATATTCAATTTTTTATTTGATATTACAATTTACTCCATTTAATTGATAAATTGAAAAAGAAATTAAATATTATGAAAAAAAATTATATTCAATAATTTCAATATTTTATTTGATATTTCAATTTAATCCATTAAATTGATAAATTGAAAAAAAAATTAAATATTATGAAAAAATTATATTCAATTTTTTATTTGATATTTCAATTTAATCCATTAAATTGATAAATTGAAAAAAAATTAATATTTATGAAAAAAAATTATATTCAATTTTTTCAATTTTTTATTTGATATTTTAATTTAATCCATTAAATTGATAAATTGAAAAAAAAATTAAATATTATGAAAAAAAATTATATTCAATTTTTTCAATTTTTTATTTGATATTTTAATTTAATCCATTAAATTGATAAATTGAAAAAAAAATTAAATATTATGAAAAAAAATTATATTCAATTTTTTATTTGATATTTTAATTTAATCCATTAAATTGATAAATAGAAAAAAAACAAATATTTATGAAAAAAAATTATATTCAATAATTTCAATATTTTATTTGATATTTCAATTTAATCCATTAAATTGATAATTTGAAAAAAAAATTAATATTTATGAAAAAAAATTATATTCAATTTTTTCAATTTTTTATTTGATATTTTAATTTAATCCATTAAATTGATAAATTGAAAAAAAAAAAAAATATTTATGAAAAAAAATTATATTTAATAATTTCAATATTTTATATGATATTTCAATTTAATCCATTAAATTGATAAATTGAAAAAAAATTAAATATTATGAAAAAAAATTATATTCAATTTTTTCAATTTTTTATTTGATATTTTAATTTAATCCATTAAATTGATAAATTGAAAAAAAAATTAAATATTATGAAAAAAAATTATATTCAATCATTTCAATATTTTATTTGATATATCAATTTAATCCATTAAATTGATAAATAGAAAAAAAAACAAATATTTATGAAAAAAAATTATATTCAATAATTTCAATATTTTATTTGATATTTCAATTTAATCCATTAAATTGATAAATTGAAAAAAAAATTAAATATTATGAAAAAAAATTATATTCAATAATTTCAATATTTTATTTGATATTTCAATTTAATCCATTAAATTGATAAATTGAAAAAGAAATTAAATAATATGAAAAAAAATTATATTCAATTTTTTCAATTTTTTATTTGATATTTTAATTTAATCCATTAAATTGATAAATTGAAAAAAAAATTAAATATTATGAAAAAAAATTATATTCAATAATTTCAATATTTTATATGATATTTCAATTTAATCCATTAAATTGATAAATTGAAAAAAAATTAATATTTATGGAAAAAAATTATATTCAATTTTTTCAATTTTTTATTTGATATTTTAATTTAATCCATTAAATTGATAAATTGAAAAAAAATTTATATTTATGAAAAAAAATTATATTCAATTTTTTATTTGATATTACAATTTAATCCATTTAATTGATAAATTGAAAAAGAAATTAAATATTATGAAAAAAAATTATATTCAATAATTTCAATATTTTATATGATATTTCAATTTAATCCATTAAATTGATAAATTGAAAAAAAATTAATATTTATGAAAAAAAATTATATTCAATTTTTTTCAATTTTTTATTTGATATTTTAATTTAATCCATTAAATTGATAAATTGAAAAAAAAAACAAATATTTATGAAAAAAAATTATATTCAATAATTTCAATATTTTATATGATATTTCAATTTAATCCGTTAAATTGCTAAATTGAAAAAAAAACAAATATTTATGAAAAAAAATTATATTCAATAATTTCAATATTTTATTTGATATTTTAATTTAATCCATTAAATTGATAAATTGAAAAAAATTAATATTTATGAAAAAAAATTATATTCAATCATTTCAATATTTTATTTGATATTTCAATTTAATCCATTAAATTGATAAATTGAAAAAGAAATTAAATATTATGAAAAAAAATTATATTCAATCATTTCAATATTTTATGATATTTTAATTTAATCCATTAAATTGATAAATTGAAAAAAAAATTAAATATTATGAAAAAAAATTATATTCAATAATTTCAATATTTTATATGATATTTCAATTTAATCCATTAAATTGATAAATTGAAAAAAAATTAATATTTATGGAAAAAAATTATATTCAATTTTTTCAATTTTTTATTTGATATTTTAATTTAATCCATTAAATTGATAAATTGAAAAAAAATTTATATTCAATTTTTTCAATTTTTTATTTGATATTTCAATTTAATCCATTAAATTGATAAATTGAAAAAGAAATTAAATATTATGAAAAAAAATTATATTCAATATTTTCAATATTTTATTTGATATTTCAATTTAATCCATTAAATTGATAAATTGAAAAAAAATTATATTCAATTTCTTCAATTTTTTATTTGATATTTTAATTTAATCCATTAAATTGATAAATTGAAAAAAATTAATATTTATGAAAAAATTATATTCAATTTTTAATTTGATATTTCAATTTAATCCATTAAATTGATAAATTGAAAAAAAAACAAATATTTATGAAAAAAAATTATATTCAATAATTTCAATATTTTATTTGATATTTTAATTTAATCCATTAAATTGATAAATTGAAAAAAAAATTAAATATTATGAAAAAAAATTATATTCAATCATTTCAATATTTTATTTGATATATCAATTTAATCCATTAAATTGATAAATAGAAAAAAAAACAAATATTTATGAAAAAAAATTATATTCAATTATTTCAATATTTTATTTGATATTTCAATTTAATCCATTAAATTGATAAATTGAAAAAAAATTAATATTTATGAAAAAAAATTATATTCAATAATTTCAATATTTTATTTGATATTTCAATTTAATCCATTAAATTGATAATTTGAAAAAAAAATTAATATTTATGAAAAAAAATTATATTCAATTTTTTCAATTTTTTATTTGATATTTTAATTTAATCCATTAAATTGATAAATTGAAAAAAAAATTAAATATTATGAAAAAAAATTATATTCAATCTTTTCAATATTTTATTTGATATTTCAATTTAATCCATTAAATTGATAAATTGGAAAAAAAGTGAAAATAAAAAAAAATTAAATTCAATAACTTCAATATTTTATTTGATAATTCAATTAAATCCATTAAATTGATAAATTGATTAAAAATTTAAAATTTATAAAAAAAAATTAAATTCAGTAATTTCAATATTTTATTTGATATTTCGATTTTATCCATTATATTGTTAAATTGAAAAAAAAATTAAATATTATGAAAAAAAATTATATTCAATCATTTCAATATTTTATGATATTTTAATTTAATCCATTAAATTGATAAATTGAAAAAAAAATTAAATATTATGAAAAAAAATTATATTCAATAATTTCAATATTTTATATGATATTTCAATTTAATCCATTAAATTGATAAATTGAAAAAAAATTAAAATTTATGGAAAAAAATTATATTCAATTTTTTCAATTTTTTATTTGATATTTTAATTTAATCCATTAAATTGATAAATTGAAAAAAAATTTATATTCAATTTTTTCAATTTTTTATTTGATATTTCAATTTAATCCATTAAATTGATAAATTGAAAAAGAAATTAAATATTATGAAAAAAAATTATATTCAATATTTTCAATATTTTATTTGATATTTCAATTTAATCCATTAAATTGATAAATTGAAAAAAAATTATATTCAATTTTTTCAATTTTTTATTTGATATTTTAATTTAATCCATTAAATTGATAAATTGAAAAAAAAATTAAATATTATGAAAAAAAATTATATTCAATAATTTCAATATTTTATATGATATTTCAATTTAATCCTTTAAATTGATAAATTGAAAAAAAATTAATATTTATGAAAAAAAATTATATTCAATTTTTTCAATATTTTATTTGATATTTCAATTTAATCCATTAAATTGATAAATTGAAAAAAAATTAATATTTATGAAAAAAAATTATATTCAATTTTTTCAATTTTTTATTTGATATTTTAATTTAATCCATTTAATTGATAAATTGAAAAAAAAATTAAATATTATGAAAAAAAATTATATTCAATTTTTTCAATTTTTTATTTGATATTTTAATTTAATCCATTAAATTGGTAAATTGAAAAAAAAAATTAAATATTATGAAAAAAAAATTATATTCAATAATTTCAATATTTTATTTGATATTTTAATTTAATCCATTAAATTGATAAATTGAAAAAAAAATTAAATATTATGAAAAAATTATATTCAATTTTTTATTTGATATTTCAATTTAATCCATTAAATTGATAAATTGAAAAAGAAATTAAATATTATGAAAAAAAATTATATTCAATCATTTCAATATTTTATGATATTTCAATTTAATCCATTAAATTGATAAATAGAAAAAAAATTTATTTTTATTGAAAAAAATTATATTCAATTTTTTCAATTTTTTATTTGATATTTTAATTTAATCCATTAAATTGATAAATTGAAAAAAAATTAATATTTATGAAAAAAAATTATATTCAATTTTTTCAATTTTTTATTTGATATTTTAATTTAATCCATTAAATTGATAAATTGATAAAAAAATTTAATATTACGAAAAAAAATTATATTCAATTTTTTATTTGATATTTTAATTTAATCCAATTAATTGATAAATTGAAAAAAAAATTGAATATTATGAAAAAAAATTATATTCAATAATTTCAATATTTTATTTGATATTTCAATTTAATCCATTAAATTGATAATTTGAAAAAAAAATTAATATTTATGAAAAAAAATTATATTCAATTTTTTCAATTTTTTATTTGATATTTTAATTTAATCCATTAAATTGATAAATTGAAAAAAAAATTAAATATTATGAAAAAAAATTATATTCAATCTTTTCAATATTTTATTTGATATTTCAATTTAATCCATTAAATTGATAAAATGGAAAAAAAGTGAAAATAAAAAAAAATTAAATTCAATAACTTCAATATTTTATTTGATAATTCAATTAAATCCATTAAATTGATAAATTGAATAAAAATTTAAAATTTATAAAAAAAAATTAAATTCAGTAATTTCAATATTTTATTTGATATTTCGATTTTATCCATTATATTGTTAAATTGAAAAAAAAATTGAATATTATGAAAAAAAATTATATTCAATAATTTCAATATTTTATTTGATATTTCAATTTAATCCATTAAATTGATAATTTGAAAAAAAAATTAATATTTATGAAAAAAAATTATATTCAATTTTTTATTTGATATTTTAATTTAATCCATTAAATTGATAAATTGAAAAAAAAATTGAATATTATGAAAAAAAATTATATTCAATTTTTTCAATTTATTATTTGATATTTTAATTTAATCCATTAAATTGATAAATTGAAAAAAAATTAATATTTATGAAAAAAATTTATATTCAATTTTTTCAATTTTTTATTTGATATTTTAATTTAATCCATTAAATTGATAAATTGAAAAAAAATTAATATTTATGAAAAAAAATTATATTCAATTTTTTATTTGATATTTTAATTTAATCCATTAAATTGATAAATTGAAAAAAAATTAATATTTATGAAAAAAAATTATATTCAATTTTTTCAATTTTTTATTTGATATTTTAATTTAATCCATTAAATTGATAAATTGAAAAAAAAATTAAATATTATGAAAAAATTATATTCAATTTTTTATTTGATATTACAATTTACTCCATTTAATTGATAAATTGAAAAAGAAATTAAATATTATGAAAAAAAATTATATTCAATAATTTCAATATTTTATTTGATATTTCAATTTAATCCATTAAATCTATTATATAAAAAAATTTCTGAGCGTTCTCATTGGTGGACGGTTTTTTTTATTCCCCGTGAGCTTTTTACCTATTTCTTCGGTCCCGTCCCGTTGCCTTTTTCCTCCTCTATCCATTACGGCCGTCCTTTGAATTTTCCGACGAGCCGTTTTCCCGATTCGACCGGATGAAAAACCCATATATATATCGTTCTAAGCACCTAGCCAATCGCGGCGATCGGTACCTGTTTCCCTCGCTCCTCCGTGACGTTTCGCCCCGCGTGACGTCACTATTCCGCGGTCGTCCGCTTACCTTATCTGCCTTTTCGCGTCCGCCGCACCGTTTAAATGCCCCGATTTTCGCCATGATTTTCAACTCGACCGCTAGGTAGGTAGGCATTAGGCGTTAGGCGATAGGATCTGTAGGTACCCGGTTCGAACCCTGCCCGTACGGTTCGACGTTTGTTGCGTAGCCATTGTTGTTGTACTGCCGCCGTTGAATTGCACAGCCTTGACGAACGACGCCATCGGGAACATTCGAATTTCTTTTTTTTTTTTTCTCGCTCCGAATTTTTTTTTTTTTTTCGTTAAAGTTTCGACTTTTTTTTTTTTTCGTTTATGTTTTAACAAATTTAAACGTGAATTCTATTTGTTTCCGTTAAATTAAAGCAATGAAGACCTGCTACGTTTTTAATTGTGCTTTTTAATTATTACGTTAACTTTGATAAGATTTATATATACAAATGGCCGTATGTTTTTTTCATTATACTTTTCTTATTGGAATGGAATTCAACGTCATTGGTGCTAATGATACTATTCAGAATAAAATGGTGCGTATTACATTCAACTTCAACTAAGCTTTTATTTTGTCTTTAAACAACGTTAAATGATTGTTTTCATTCCTAATAGTACGTTCAAAGGCAATGAATTATAAAATACTCAAACACGGGTACATTTTCAACCGTAGGTATAAATCTTCAACAGTAGGTGGACAATCTGATAGTATTCGTCAATATACAATACATAGGAAAGATTCAATGTGATTGAGCGAAATAACACTTTTGAAAACATATATGGATTTCTAATCAGATAAAATGGTATGTATTTCATTTTTTTATTCGTATTATTATTCAACTATACTCTAAATGTGTTTGTAAAATATTTTAAACACATAATAAATTTTAATTGTTAAAGTGAAAGAGCTTTGGTGACTGGAATTTTATAGTTAAATACGTATGGCTGTACCTAATGACTGTAACTTTCTGACATTTGTTGCGTAGTAATTGTTGTGCTGCCGCCGCCGAAATGTATAGCCGCCGTCAATGTCTGATATATCGGAATCGATTTGTTTTTTTTTTCGTTTAAGTTTTAACTTTTTTTTTTCATTCTTTAAGTTTTAACTTATTAACAAATATATATGTGACTTCTATTTGTTTTCGTTATATAATTACACACAGCTAAAAAGCAATGAAAACCTGGTATGTTTTCATTATACTTTTCTTATTGGAATGGAATTCAAAGTCATTGGTGCTAATGATACTATTCAAAATAAAATGGTACGTATTACATTCAACTTCAACTTAGCTTTTATTTTGTCTTTAATCAACGTTAAATTATTGTTTTCATTCCTAATAGTAGGTTAAAGGGTAATCAAACATGGGTACCATAATCGGAGATTTGATTGATTATTTGATAATAATACTTGATTTTTTTTAACTATAGGTTGAGAATCTGATAGTATTTGTCGGTTTACATTGTTAAAAGGATTTTGAATGAAATGACACATTTAAAAACATGTAGAGATGGTATGTATTACATTTTTAGATTGTATTATTATTCAACTATACTCTAAATGTGTGTTTATAATATTTTAAATACATTATTAATTTGGAATTGTTTTATCAAAAATTATAGGGAGAGAGCTTTGTTGTATACTATGCATATTATAATCTAATAATAATATATGCATATTATAGTTGACTGGAATGCTATAATTCAATGTGAATGAAATGACACATTTAAAAACATGTAGAGATGGTATGTATTACATTTTTAGATTGTATTATTATTCAACTATACTCTAAATGTGTGTTTATAATATTTTAAATACATTATTAATTTGGAATTGTTTTATCAAAAATTATAAGGATAGAGCTTTGTAGTGTACTATGCATATTATAATCTAATAATTATATATGCATATTACAGTTGACTGGAATGCTATAATTCAATGTGAATGACTGTAGCTAATGACTGTAATGATACTATTGAAGAGAACCTCAGATATAAAAATAAGAAAACATAGTATGTATTTCATTTTCTAAATACATTAAATGTGTTTTTAAAATATGATGTTGGAGAAGAATCTTATAGTTTTAATCATTACACTTGGTGTTACTTTTTATAGACATAAGAAAACAAAATGATTTACATTTTTAATACTATTTTTCAATTGTATGCTTTATATATGGTAATAAAATATGGTAAATACATTTATTTTGATTTTTTTTACCAAAAATTATAGGGAAATTTTCAATATATTTTGTTGAATGCAAAGGATAAATTCAAATTATTGACCAAATGTTACTGAAAACACAATCACAACATAGGTAATATTGTTTACATAACACAGCTATTATTATCACTATTATGATATATGGGAAACGCTTACATTATACTTATGGAATAGTGTTCAATGTCATTGGTCCTAATGAGATTTCTGTTCAAAATAATGAAATCTTGGTACGTATTACACATTTTTAACTCATACTTTCGACTAAATATTATTTGTCAAATGTTTTTTTTTTTTTTCGGTTTTAGTAAATGAGTGTTATAAGTGAATCAGTTCTTACACTTGGAGAGCATTAAATAAAAACATTTATAACATGAAAATTAGGAAGCCCAGTAAGTTTTACTATGTTTGTAAATCATAAATAAGCTGTTGGATGTGTTCATCATTCTTTTTTCATTGGAAAATGGAATGAAATTCAATGTCATTAGTGCTATTCAAAACAAACACAGATTTAAAATTAAGAAAACCAGCTATGTATTTTTAAATTAAAATATTATTAGGAGAGAGCTACTGGATGTTTTCAATGATTTTTGTCCAATGAGAAGGAATGTGATTGACTTTGATGATTTTTTTTTAAAAAACAAACATATATATATATAACAAACACATATAAATCATCAACTTATGTTCAACACTTTTTATAATTTTATTGTTCACAAAAAGTCTTTTTTTTTACTGTTATTTAATTGTGTCTTTAAATTATGTGTTACATAATTATAAATTTGTTTTTTAAATATATGTTAAACACAATTTGATATATTTTTCCAAATAATTTAGGGAGAATATAGCTGTTGTATTTTTTCTTTATACTTTTTTTATTGGAATGGAATCCAATTCAATGTCATTGGTGCTAATGACAAAAATCAAATAAAGTTAACAATATTACACATTTTCTAATGCTCTTATTCCACTATGGTTTAAATCTCTTTTTAAAATATATTAAAATATACTGTGTACTTTGTTCATAGTGGGTTGCAGAGTAATGGATTGAGAATTGCTCAAACATGAGTGTAGTAGTATTGTACCCAAAAGCTTGGTTATGAATACCCTTTTTTTCTCCTAATATAATATTAAAATATTATTGTCTTAGTATAGTTTATTTACTTAAACCCAATATCACTGGAACATTGTATAATAATAAAAATATTTGCTTTACAATGGTTATGTTTTACACTGTGTTATAAAAACTATCAGTATAGTGTGCGTTTTATATTCATACACTATACTTAAAGTTGTCTAATATGAAATTTTATAGTATACCTACAAGTTTTGAACAAATTAGAACAAATTCACTATTCCTAATACCAATGTTCATTATTGTGCAATAATCATATATAATTTAGTATTCACTTACAACAAGATCTATCTACATATCAATGCATATCTCTGTTATTTAAATGAAATGTATTTATTTTTATCCATTTAATTATTGTTGATTGTACTACATATTGATTGATATTTAGAAATCAAACATGTTATATATTGCATTTTTAAATTGTGTCATACTTTTTAAAGCTATACATTTTTAATGTGTTTTTAAATCATATTAAAATGTATTACTTTTATTCACTTCTATATGCTTATGGTTTATCACAGGAGAAGACACTTATATTATATTTATAATTATAAAGAGTTGTTTTATTCTATAGTTAAAATATCAAGATCTATATCCATATTAATACTTTTTTTAGACTCTATTCCATCTGTTTAGAAATAAATGTGATACATTTAAACTTTAACTATTGTTGTGGAGACACATAATGTTCTATTCGATTATTTTCAAATATAATGTGGTTTGCCCTGGGCTATTTGATTGTTTTACTATTTTACATGGTTTTATATTTTTGACACATGTCAGTTGAGGGTATGGTACTGCAGTAATAATAATGAAACAAGTATATTAACTTTTTTACAATGAAAAAAAATTTTTGGTGCTCTTTAAATAAATTATACTATTTAGGTACCCTTAGCGATTACATTCAATATTTTGATTCCAATTTTCATCGGTTTAGTATTACAAATTACAATTCTTACTCATTGTGGACTACTTTGATGAATACAAAATCCTAAAAATCCTTATTTAATTCTATTCCATCTATTCAATAATTATTATTGCTCTCTGCTGTTTGATAGTTTTACTTTTTTACAAGGTTTTATATGTTTAACACATGTAAATAGAGAGTATGGTACTGTGGTGCTAATAGTGAAACGATTAGGTAGGTATATTAACTTTTTTACGATTAAAAACATTTGTTGAAGCAATTCAAAAGAATTATACAACAATGTAGTTACCCTTAACGATTACATTCAATATTTTGATTCCAATTTTCTACGGTAAGTATTACAAATTACAATTCTTACTCATTGTGAACTAAAAAAAGATTGTGCAAACAGTGACTGCTAGATAGCGGACGCTGTTGACGCCGAAGGCGTCTCAGTTTTACACCCGTACGTGTTATCAAAAGTTATAATTATCACACGATTCGTAACCGTGGTAGATTGTTGCAATTCTACATAAAAATGTTTTGAATTATTAATTGTAAATTATTAATTTATTAATTATTTTAAATTAAAGCGAATTACACCCTCAGCGAGGCACACAGAAGCTAGTTGATAAATTGAAAAAAAAATTAAATATTATGAAAAAATTATATTCAATTTTTTATTTGATATTTCAATTTAATCCATTAAATTGATAAATTGAAAAAAAATTAATATTTATGAAAAAAAATTATATTCAATTTTTTCAATTTTTTATTTGATATTTTAATTTAATCCATTAAATTGATAAATTGAAAAAAAAATTAAATATTATGAAAAAAAATTATATTCAATTTTTTCAATTTTTTATTTGATATTTTAATTTAATCCATTAAATTGATAAATTGAAAAAAAAATTAAATATTATGAAAAAAAATTATATTCAATTTTTTATTTGATATTTTAATTTAATCCATTAAATTGATAAATTGAAAAAAAAATTAAATATTATGAAAAAAAATTATATTCAATAATTTCAATATTTTATATGATATTTCAATTTAATCCATTAAATTGATAAATTGAAAAAAAATTAATATTTATGGAAAAAAATTATATTCAATTTTTTCAATTTTTTATTTGATATTTTAATTTAATCCATTAAATTGATAAATTGAAAAAAAATTTATATTTATGAAAAAAAATTATATTCAATTTTTTATTTGATATTACAATTTAATCCATTTAATTGATAAATTGAAAAAGAAATTAAATATTATGAAAAAAAATTATATTCAATAATTTCAATATTTTATATGATATTTCAATTTAATCCATTAAATTGATAAATTGAAAAAAAATTAATATTTATGAAAAAAAATTATATTCAATTTTTTTCAATTTTTTATTTGATATTTTAATTTAATCCATTAAATTGATAAATTGAAAAAAAAAACAAATATTTATGAAAAAAAATTATATTCAATAATTTCAATATTTTATATGATATTTCAATTTAATCCGTTAAATTGCTAAATTGAAAAAAAAACAAATATTTATGAAAAAAAATTATATTCAATAATTTCAATATTTTATTTGATATTTTAATTTAATCCATTAAATTGATAAATTGAAAAAAATTAATATTTATGAAAAAAAATTATATTCAATCATTTCAATATTTTATTTGATATTTCAATTTAATCCATTAAATTGATAAATTGAAAAAGAAATTAAATATTATGAAAAAAAATTATATTCAATCATTTCAATATTTTATGATATTTTAATTTAATCCATTAAATTGATAAATTGAAAAAAAAATTAAATATTATGAAAAAAAATTATATTCAATAATTTCAATATTTTATATGATATTTCAATTTAATCCATTAAATTGATAAATTGAAAAAAAATTAATATTTATGGAAAAAAATTATATTCAATTTTTTCAATTTTTTATTTGATATTTTAATTTAATCCATTAAATTGATAAATTGAAAAAAAATTTATATTCAATTTTTTCAATTTTTTATTTGATATTTCAATTTAATCCATTAAATTGATAAATTGAAAAAGAAATTAAATATTATGAAAAAAAATTATATTCAATATTTTCAATATTTTATTTGATATTTCAATTTAATCCATTAAATTGATAAATTGAAAAAAAATTATATTCAATTTCTTCAATTTTTTATTTGATATTTTAATTTAATCCATTAAATTGATAAATTGAAAAAAATTAATATTTATGAAAAAATTATATTCAATTTTTAATTTGATATTTCAATTTAATCCATTAAATTGATAAATTGAAAAAAAAACAAATATTTATGAAAAAAAATTATATTCAATAATTTCAATATTTTATTTGATATTTTAATTTAATCCATTAAATTGATAAATTGAAAAAAAAATTAAATATTATGAAAAAAAATTATATTCAATCATTTCAATATTTTATTTGATATATCAATTTAATCCATTAAATTGATAAATAGAAAAAAAAACAAATATTTATGAAAAAAAATTATATTCAATTATTTCAATATTTTATTTGATATTTCAATTTAATCCATTAAATTGATAAATTGAAAAAAAATTAATATTTATGAAAAAAAATTATATTCAATAATTTCAATATTTTATTTGATATTTCAATTTAATCCATTAAATTGATAATTTGAAAAAAAAATTAATATTTATGAAAAAAAATTATATTCAATTTTTTCAATTTTTTATTTGATATTTTAATTTAATCCATTAAATTGATAAATTGAAAAAAAAATTAAATATTATGAAAAAAAATTATATTCAATCTTTTCAATATTTTATTTGATATTTCAATTTAATCCATTAAATTGATAAATTGGAAAAAAAGTGAAAATAAAAAAAAATTAAATTCAATAACTTCAATATTTTATTTGATAATTCAATTAAATCCATTAAATTGATAAATTGATTAAAAATTTAAAATTTATAAAAAAAAATTAAATTCAGTAATTTCAATATTTTATTTGATATTTCGATTTTATCCATTATATTGTTAAATTGAAAAAAAAATTAAATATTATGAAAAAAAATTATATTCAATCATTTCAATATTTTATGATATTTTAATTTAATCCATTAAATTGATAAATTGAAAAAAAAATTAAATATTATGAAAAAAAATTATATTCAATAATTTCAATATTTTATATGATATTTCAATTTAATCCATTAAATTGATAAATTGAAAAAAAATTAAAATTTATGGAAAAAAATTATATTCAATTTTTTCAATTTTTTATTTGATATTTTAATTTAATCCATTAAATTGATAAATTGAAAAAAAATTTATATTCAATTTTTTCAATTTTTTATTTGATATTTCAATTTAATCCATTAAATTGATAAATTGAAAAAGAAATTAAATATTATGAAAAAAAATTATATTCAATATTTTCAATATTTTATTTGATATTTCAATTTAATCCATTAAATTGATAAATTGAAAAAAAATTATATTCAATTTTTTCAATTTTTTATTTGATATTTTAATTTAATCCATTAAATTGATAAATTGAAAAAAAAATTAAATATTATGAAAAAAAATTATATTCAATAATTTCAATATTTTATATGATATTTCAATTTAATCCTTTAAATTGATAAATTGAAAAAAAATTAATATTTATGAAAAAAAATTATATTCAATTTTTTCAATATTTTATTTGATATTTCAATTTAATCCATTAAATTGATAAATTGAAAAAAAATTAATATTTATGAAAAAAAATTATATTCAATTTTTTCAATTTTTTATTTGATATTTTAATTTAATCCATTTAATTGATAAATTGAAAAAAAAATTAAATATTATGAAAAAAAATTATATTCAATTTTTTCAATTTTTTATTTGATATTTTAATTTAATCCATTAAATTGGTAAATTGAAAAAAAAAATTAAATATTATGAAAAAAAAATTATATTCAATAATTTCAATATTTTATTTGATATTTTAATTTAATCCATTAAATTGATAAATTGAAAAAAAAATTAAATATTATGAAAAAATTATATTCAATTTTTTATTTGATATTTCAATTTAATCCATTAAATTGATAAATTGAAAAAGAAATTAAATATTATGAAAAAAAATTATATTCAATCATTTCAATATTTTATGATATTTCAATTTAATCCATTAAATTGATAAATAGAAAAAAAATTTATTTTTATTGAAAAAAATTATATTCAATTTTTTCAATTTTTTATTTGATATTTTAATTTAATCCATTAAATTGATAAATTGAAAAAAAATTAATATTTATGAAAAAAAATTATATTCAATTTTTTCAATTTTTTATTTGATATTTTAATTTAATCCATTAAATTGATAAATTGATAAAAAAATTTAATATTACGAAAAAAAATTATATTCAATTTTTTATTTGATATTTTAATTTAATCCAATTAATTGATAAATTGAAAAAAAAATTAAATATTATGAAAAAAAATTATATTCAATAATTTCAATATTTTATATGATATTTCAATTTAATCCATTAAATTGATAAATTGAAAAAAAAATTAAATATTATGAAAAAATTATATTCAATTTTTTATTTGATATTTCAATTTAATCCATTAAATTGATAAATTGAAAAAGAAATTAAATATTATGAAAAAAAATTATATTCAATAATTTCAATATTTTATATGATATTTCAATTTAATCCATTAAATTGATAAATTGAAAAAAAATTAATATTTATGAAAAAAAATTATATTCAATCATTTCAATATTTTATGATATTTCAATTTAATCCATTAAATTGATAAATAGAAAAAAAATTTATTTTTATTGAAAAAAATTATATTCAATTTTTTCAATTTTTTATTTGATATTTTAATTTAATCCATTAAATTGATAAATTGAAAAAAATTAATATTTATGAAAAAAAATTATATTCAATCATTTCAATATTTTATTTGATATTTCAATTTAATCCATTAAATTGATAAATTGAAAAAGAAATTAAATATTATGAAAAAAAATTATATTCAATCATTTCAATATTTTATGATATTTTAATTTAATCCATTAAGTTGATAAATTGAAAAAAAAATTAAATATTATGAAAAAAAATTATATTCAATAATTTCAATATTTTATATGATATTTCAATTTAATCCATTAAATTGATAAATTGAAAAAAAATTAATATTTATGGAAAAAAATTATATTCAATTTTTTCAATTTTTTATTTGATATTTTAATTTAATCCATTAAATTGATAAATTGAAAAAAAATTTATATTCAATTTTTTCAATTTTTTATTTGATATTTCAATTTAATCCATTAAATTGATAAATTGAAAAAGAAATTAAATATTATGAAAAAAAATTATATTCAATATTTTCAATATTTTATTTGATATTTCAATTTAATCCATTAAATTGATAAATTGAAAAAAAATTATATTCAATTTTTTCAATTTTTTATTTGATATTTTAATTTAATCCATTAAATTGATAAATTGAAAAAAATTAATATTTATGAAAAAATTATATTCAATTTTTAATTTGATATTTCAATTTAATCCATTAAATTGATAAATTGAAAAAGAAATTAAATATTATGAAAAAAAATTATATTCAATAATTTCAATATTTTATATGATATTTCAATTTAATCCATTAAATTGATAAATTGAAAAAAATTAATATTTATGAAAAAATTATATTCAATTTTTTATTTGATATTTTAATTTAATCCATTAAATTGATAAATTGAAAAAAAATTTATATTCAATTTTTTCAAATTTTTTATTTGATATTTCAATTTAATCCATTAAATTGATAAATTGAAAAAAAAAACAAATATTTATGAAAAAAAATTATATTCAATTTTTACAATTTTTTATTTGATATTTTAATTTAATCCATTAAATTGATAAATTGAAAAAAAATTAATATTTATGAAAAAAAATTATATTCAATTTTTTCAATTTTTTATTTGATATTTTAATTTAATCCATTAAATTCATAAATTGAAAAAAAAATTAAATATTATGAAAAAAAATTATATTCAATAATTTCAATATTTTATTTGATATTTCAATTTAATCCATTAAATTGATAAATTGAAAAAAAATTAATATTTATGAAAAAAAATTATATTCAATTTTTTCAATTTTTTATTTGATATTTTAATTTAATCCATTTAATTGATAAATTGAAAAAAAAATTAAATATTATGAAAAAAAATTATATTCAATTTTTTCAATTTTTTATTTGATATTTTAATTTAATCCATTAAATTGGTAAATTGAAAAAAAAAATTAAATATTATGAAAAAAAAATTATATTCAATAATTTCAATATTTTATTTGATATTTTAATTTAATCCATTAAATTGATAAATTGAAAAAAAAATTAAATATTATGAAAAAATTATATTCAATTTTTTATTTGATATTTCAATTTAATCCATTAAATTGATAAATTGAAAAAGAAATTAAATATTATGAAAAAAAATTATATTCAATCATTTCAATATTTTATGATATTTCAATTTAATCCATTAAATTGATAAATTGAAAAAAAATTAATATTTATGAAAAAAATTATATTCAATTTTTTCAATTTTTTATTTGATATTTTAATTTAATCCATTAAATTGATAAATTGAAAAAAAACAAATATTTATGAAAAAAAATTATATTCAATAATTTCAATATTTTATATGATATTTCAATTTAATCCATTAAATTGATAAATTGAAAAAAAATTAATATTTATGAAAAAAAATTATATTCAATAATTTCAATATTTTATTTGATATTTCAATTTAATCCATTAAATTGATAATTTGAAAAAAAAATTAATATTTATGAAAAAAAATTATATTCAATTTTTTCAATTTTTTATTTGATATTTTAATTTAATCCATTAAATTGATAAATTGAAAAAAAAATTAAATATTATGAAAAAAAATTATATTCAATCTTTTCAATATTTTATTTGATATTTCAATTTAATCCATTAAATTGATAAATTGGAAAAAAAGTGAAAATAAAAAAAAATTAAATTCAATAACTTCAATATTTTATTTGATAATTCAATTAAATCCATTAAATTGATAAATTGATTAAAAATTTAAAATTTATAAAAAAAAATTAAATTCAGTAATTTCAATATTTTATTTGATATTTCGATTTTATCCATTATATTGTTAAATTGAAAAAAAAATTAAATATTATGAAAAAAAATTATATTCAATCATTTCAATATTTTATGATATTTTAATTTAATCCATTAAATTGATAAATTGAAAAAAAAATTAAATATTATGAAAAAAAATTATATTCAATAATTTCAATATTTTATATGATATTTCAATTTAATCCATTAAATTGATAAATTGAAAAAAAATTAAAATTTATGGAAAAAAATTATATTCAATTTTTTCAATTTTTTATTTGATATTTTAATTTAATCCATTAAATTGATAAATTGAAAAAAAATTTATATTCAATTTTTTCAATTTTTTATTTGATATTTCAATTTAATCCATTAAATTGATAAATTGAAAAAGAAATTAAATATTATGAAAAAAAATTATATTCAATATTTTCAATATTTTATTTGATATTTCAATTTAATCCATTAAATTGATAAATTGAAAAAAAATTATATTCAATTTTTTCAATTTTTTATTTGATATTTTAATTTAATCCATTAAATTGATAAATTGAAAAAAAAATTAAATATTATGAAAAAAAATTATATTCAATAATTTCAATATTTTATATGATATTTCAATTTAATCCTTTAAATTGATAAATTGAAAAAAAATTAATATTTATGAAAAAAAATTATATTCAATTTTTTCAATATTTTATTTGATATTTCAATTTAATCCATTAAATTGATAAATTGAAAAAAAATTAATATTTATGAAAAAAAATTATATTCAATTTTTTCAATTTTTTATTTGATATTTTAATTTAATCCATTTAATTGATAAATTGAAAAAAAAATTAAATATTATGAAAAAAAATTATATTCAATTTTTTCAATTTTTTATTTGATATTTTAATTTAATCCATTAAATTGGTAAATTGAAAAAAAAAATTAAATATTATGAAAAAAAAATTATATTCAATAATTTCAATATTTTATTTGATATTTTAATTTAATCCATTAAATTGATAAATTGAAAAAAAAATTAAATATTATGAAAAAATTATATTCAATTTTTTATTTGATATTTCAATTTAATCCATTAAATTGATAAATTGAAAAAGAAATTAAATATTATGAAAAAAAATTATATTCAATCATTTCAATATTTTATGATATTTCAATTTAATCCATTAAATTGATAAATAGAAAAAAAATTTATTTTTATTGAAAAAAATTATATTCAATTTTTTCAATTTTTTATTTGATATTTTAATTTAATCCATTAAATTGATAAATTGAAAAAAAATTAATATTTATGAAAAAAAATTATATTCAATTTTTTCAATTTTTTATTTGATATTTTAATTTAATCCATTAAATTGATAAATTGATAAAAAAATTTAATATTACGAAAAAAAATTATATTCAATTTTTTATTTGATATTTTAATTTAATCCAATTAATTGATAAATTGAAAAAAAAATTGAATATTATGAAAAAAAATTATATTCAATAATTTCAATA
The DNA here is from genome assembly GCA_034509805.1 of Sipha maydis. NCBI lineage: Eukaryota > Metazoa > Arthropoda > Insecta > Hemiptera > Aphididae > Sipha > Sipha maydis. Next base: position 27,062 of record JASXSY010001496.1, on the reverse strand, counting down.
TTTTATTTGATATTTCAATTTAATCCATTAAATTGATAATTTGAAAAAAAAATTAATATTTATGAAAAAAAATTATATTCAATTTTTTCAATTTTTTATTTGATATTTTAATTTAATCCATTAAATTGATAAATTGAAAAAAAAATTAAATATTATGAAAAAAAATTATATTCAATCTTTTCAATATTTTATTTGATATTTCAATTTAATCCATTAAATTGATAAAATGGAAAAAAAGTGAAAATAAAAAAAAATTAAATTCAATAACTTCAATATTTTATTTGATAATTCAATTAAATCCATTAAATTGATAAATTGAATAAAAATTTAAAATTTATAAAAAAAAATTAAATTCAGTAATTTCAATATTTTATTTGATATTTCGATTTTATCCATTATATTGTTAAATTGAAAAAAAAATTGAATATTATGAAAAAAAATTATATTCAATAATTTCAATATTTTATTTGATATTTCAATTTAATCCATTAAATTGATAATTTGAAAAAAAAATTAATATTTATGAAAAAAAATTATATTCAATTTTTTATTTGATATTTTAATTTAATCCATTAAATTGATAAATTGAAAAAAAAATTGAATATTATGAAAAAAAATTATATTCAATTTTTTCAATTTATTATTTGATATTTTAATTTAATCCATTAAATTGATAAATTGAAAAAAAATTAATATTTATGAAAAAAATTTATATTCAATTTTTTCAATTTTTTATTTGATATTTTAATTTAATCCATTAAATTGATAAATTGAAAAAAAATTAATATTTATGAAAAAAAATTATATTCAATTTTTTATTTGATATTTTAATTTAATCCATTAAATTGATAAATTGAAAAAAAATTAATATTTATGAAAAAAAATTATATTCAATTTTTTCAATTTTTTATTTGATATTTTAATTTAATCCATTAAATTGATAAATTGAAAAAAAAATTAAATATTATGAAAAAATTATATTCAATTTTTTATTTGATATTACAATTTACTCCATTTAATTGATAAATTGAAAAAGAAATTAAATATTATGAAAAAAAATTATATTCAATAATTTCAATATTTTATTTGATATTCAATTTAATCCATTAAATTGATAAATTGAAAAAAAAATTAAATATTATGAAAAAATTATATTCAATTTTTTATTTGATATTTCAATTTAATCCATTAAATTGATAAATTGAAAAAAAATTAATATTTATGAAAAAAAATTATATTCAATTTTTTCAATTTTTTATTTGATATTTTAATTTAATCCATTAAATTGATAAATTGAAAAAAAAATTAAATATTATGAAAAAAAATTATATTCAATTTTTTCAATTTTTTATTTGATATTTTAATTTAATCCATTAAATTGATAAATTGAAAAAAAAATTAAATATTATGAAAAAAAATTATATTCAATTTTTTATTTGATATTTTAATTTAATCCATTAAATTGATAAATAGAAAAAAAACAAATATTTATGAAAAGAAATTATATTCAATAATTTCAATATTTTATTTGATATTTCAATTTAATCCATTAAATTGATAATTTGAAAAAAAAATTAATATTTATGAAAAAAAATTATATTCAATTTTTTCAATTTTTTATTTGATATTTTAATTTAATCCATTAAATTGATAAATTGAAAAAAAAAAAAAATATTTATGAAAAAAAATTATATTTAATAATTTCAATATTTTATATGATATTTCAATTTAATCCATTAAATTGATAAATTGAAAAAAAATTAATATTTATGAAAAAAAATTATATTCAATTTTTTCAATTTTTTATTTGATATTTTAATTTAATCCATTAAATTGATAAATTGAAAAAAAAATTAAATATTATGAAAAAAAATTATATTCAATCATTTCAATATTTTATTTGATATATCAATTTAATCCATTAAATTGATAAATAGAAAAAAAAAAACAAATATTTATGAAAAAAAATTATATTCAATAATTTCAATATTTTATTTGATATTTCAATTTAATCCATTAAATTGATAAATTGAAAAAAAAATTAAATATTATGAAAAAAAATTATATTCAATCATTTGAATATTTTATTTGATATATCAATTTAATCCATTAAATTGATAAATAGAAAAAAAAACAAATATTTATGAAAAAAAATTATATTCAATAATTTCAATATTTTATTTGATATTTCAATTTAATCCATTAAATTGATAAATTGAAAAAAAAATTAAATATTATGAAAAAAAATTATATTCAATAATTTCAATATTTTATTTGATATTTCAATTTAATCCATTAAATTGGTAAATTGAAAAAAAAATTAAATATTATGAAAAAATTATATTCAATTTTTTATTTGATATTTTAATTTAATCCATTAAATTGATAAATTGAAAAAAAAATTAAATATTATGAAAAAAAATTATATTCAATAATTTCAATATTTTATTTGATATTTTAATTTAATCCATTAAATTGATAAATTGAAAAAAAAATTAAATATTATGAAAAAAAATTATATTCAATAATTTCAATATTTTATTTGATATTTCAATTTAATCCATTAAATTGGTAAATTGAAAAAAAAATTAAATATTATGAAAAAATTATATTCAATTTTTTATTTGATATTTTAATTTAATCCATTAAATTGATAAATTGAAAAAAAATTTATATTCAATTTTTTCAAATTTTTTATTTGATATTTCAATTTAATCCATTAAATTGATAAATTGAAAAAGAAATTAAATATTATGAAAAAAAATTATATTCAATAATTTCAATATTTTATATGATATTTCAATTTAATCCATTAAATTGATAAATTGAAAAAAAATTAATATTTATGGAAAAAAATTATATTCAATTTTTTCAATTTTTTATTTGATATTTTAATTTAATCCATTAAATTGATAAATTGAAAAAAAACAAATATTTATGAAAAAAAATTATATTCAATCATTTCAATATTTTATATGATATTTCAATTTAATCCATTAAATTGATAAATTGAAAAAAAATTAATATTTATGAAAAAAAATTATATTCAATAATTTCAATATTTTATTTGATATTTCAATTTAATCCATTAAATTGATAATTTGAAAAAAAAATTAATATTTATGAAAAAAAATTATATTCAATTTTTTCAATTTTTTATTTGATATTTTAATTTAATCCATTAAATTGATAAATTGAAAAAAAAATTAAATATTATGAAAAAAAATTATATTCAATCTTTTCAATATTTTATTTGATATTTCAATTTAATCCATTAAATTGATAAATTGGAAAAAAAGTGAAAATAAAAAAAAATTAAATTCAATAACTTCAATATTTTATTTGATAATTCAATTAAATCCATTAAATTGATAAATTGATTAAAAATTTAAAATTTATAAAAAAAAATTAAATTCAGTAATTTCAATATTTTATTTGATATTTCGATTTTATCCATTATATTGTTAAATTGAAAAAAAAATTAAATATTATGAAAAAAAATTATATTCAATCATTTCAATATTTTATGATATTTTAATTTAATCCATTAAATTGATAAATTGAAAAAAAAATTAAATATTATGAAAAAAAATTATATTCAATAATTTCAATATTTTATATGATATTTCAATTTAATCCATTAAATTGATAAATTGAAAAAAAATTAAAATTTATGGAAAAAAATTATATTCAATTTTTTCAATTTTTTATTTGATATTTTAATTTAATCCATTAAATTGATAAATTGAAAAAAAATTTATATTCAATTTTTTCAATTTTTTATTTGATATTTCAATTTAATCCATTAAATTGATAAATTGAAAAAGAAATTAAATATTATGAAAAAAAATTATATTCAATATTTTCAATATTTTATTTGATATTTCAATTTAATCCATTAAATTGATAAATTGAAAAAAAATTATATTCAATTTTTTCAATTTTTTATTTGATATTTTAATTTAATCCATTAAATTGATAAATTGAAAAAAAAATTAAATATTATGAAAAAAAATTATATTCAATAATTTCAATATTTTATATGATATTTCAATTTAATCCTTTAAATTGATAAATTGAAAAAAAATTAATATTTATGAAAAAAAATTATATTCAATTTTTTCAATATTTTATTTGATATTTCAATTTAATCCATTAAATTGATAAATTGAAAAAAAATTAATATTTATGAAAAAAAATTATATTCAATTTTTTCAATTTTTTATTTGATATTTTAATTTAATCCATTTAATTGATAAATTGAAAAAAAAATTAAATATTATGAAAAAAAATTATATTCAATTTTTTCAATTTTTTATTTGATATTTTAATTTAATCCATTAAATTGGTAAATTGAAAAAAAAAATTAAATATTATGAAAAAAAAATTATATTCAATAATTTCAATATTTTATTTGATATTTTAATTTAATCCATTAAATTGATAAATTGAAAAAAAAATTAAATATTATGAAAAAATTATATTCAATTTTTTATTTGATATTTCAATTTAATCCATTAAATTGATAAATTGAAAAAGAAATTAAATATTATGAAAAAAAATTATATTCAATCATTTCAATATTTTATGATATTTCAATTTAATCCATTAAATTGATAAATAGAAAAAAAATTTATTTTTATTGAAAAAAATTATATTCAATTTTTTCAATTTTTTATTTGATATTTTAATTTAATCCATTAAATTGATAAATTGAAAAAAAATTAATATTTATGAAAAAAAATTATATTCAATTTTTTCAATTTTTTATTTGATATTTTAATTTAATCCATTAAATTGATAAATTGATAAAAAAATTTAATATTACGAAAAAAAATTATATTCAATTTTTTATTTGATATTTTAATTTAATCCAATTAATTGATAAATTGAAAAAAAAATTGAATATTATGAAAAAAAATTATATTCAATAATTTCAATATTTTATTTGATATTTCAATTTAATCCATTAAATTGATAATTTGAAAAAAAAATTAATATTTATGAAAAAAAATTATATTCAATTTTTTCAATTTTTTATTTGATATTTTAATTTAATCCATTAAATTGATAAATTGAAAAAAAAATTAAATATTATGATAAAAAATTATATTCAATCTTTTCAATATTTTATTTGATATTTCAATTTAATCCATTAAATTGATAAAATGGAAAAAAAGTGAAAATAAAAAAAAATTAAATTCAATAACTTCAATATTTTATTTGATAATTCAATTAAATCCATTAAATTGATAAATTGAATAAAAATTTAAAATTTATAAAAAAAAATTAAATTCAGTAATTTCAATATTTTATTTGATATTTCGATTTTATCCATTATATTGTTAAATTGAAAAAAAAATTGAATATTATGAAAAAAAATTATATTCAATAATTTCAATATTTTATTTGATATTTCAATTTAATCCATTAAATTGATAATTTGAAAAAAAAATTAATATTTATGAAAAAAAATTATATTCAATTTTTTATTTGATATTTTAATTTAATCCATTAAATTGATAAATTGAAAAAAAAATTGAATATTATGAAAAAAAATTATATTCAATTTTTTCAATTTATTATTTGATATTTTAATTTAATCCATTAAATTGATAAATTGAAAAAAAATTAATATTTATGAAAAAAATTTATATTCAATTTTTTCAATTTTTTATTTGATATTTTAATTTAATCCATTAAATTGATAAATTGAAAAAAAATTAATATTTATGAAAAAAAATTATATTCAATTTTTTATTTGATATTTTAATTTAATCCATTAAATTGATAAATTGAAAAAAAATTAATATTTATGAAAAAAAATTATATTCAATTTTTTCAATTTTTTATTTGATATTTTAATTTAATCCATTAAATTGATAAATTGAAAAAAAATTAATATTTATGAAAAAAAATTATATTCAATTTTTTATTTGATATTTTAATTTAATCCATTAAATTGATAAATTGAAAAAAAATTAATATTTATGAAAAAAAATTATATTCAATTTTTTCAATTTTTTATTTGATATTTTAATTTAATCCATTAAATTGATAAATTGAAAAAAAAATTAAATATTATGAAAAAATTATATTCAATTTTTTATTTGATATTACAATTTACTCCATTTAATTGATAAATTGAAAAAGAAATTAAATATTATGAAAAAAAATTATATTCAATAATTTCAATATTTTATTTGATATTTTAATTTAATCCATTAAATTGATAAATTGAAAAAAAATTTATATTCAATTTTTTCAAATTTTTTATTTGATATTTCAATTTAATCCATTAAATTGATAAATTGAAAAAGAAATTAAATATTATGAAAAAAAATTATATTCAATAATTTCAATATTTTATATGATATTTCAATTTAATCCATTAAATTGATAAATTGAAAAAAAATTAATATTTATGGAAAAAAATTATATTCAATTTTTTCAATTTTTTATTTGATATTTTAATTTAATCCATTAAATTGATAAATTGAAAAAAAATTTATATTTATGAAAAAAAATTATATTCAATTTTTTATTTGATATTACAATTTAATCCATTTAATTGATAAATTGAAAAAGAAATTAAATATTATGAAAAAAAATTATATTCAATAATTTCAATATTTTATATGATATTTCAATTTAATCCATTAAATTGATAAATTGAAAAAAAATTAATATTTATGAAAAAAAATTATATTCAATTTTTTTCAATTTTTTATTTGATATTTTAATTTAATCCATTAAATTGATAAATTGAAAAAAAAAACAAATATTTATGAAAAAAAATTATATTCAATAATTTCAATATTTTATATGATATTTCAATTTAATCCGTTAAATTGCTAAATTGAAAAAAAAACAAATATTTATGAAAAAAAATTATATTCAATAATTTCAATATTTTATTTGATATTTTAATTTAATCCATTAAATTGATAAATTGAAAAAAAATTAATATTTATGAAAAAAATTATATTCAATTTTTTCAATTTTTTATTTGATATTTTAATTTAATCCATTAAATTGATAAATTGAAAAAAAACAAATATTTATGAAAAAAAATTATATTCAATCATTTCAATATTTTATATGATATTTCAATTTAATCCATTAAATTGATAAATTGAAAAAAAATTAATATTTATGAAAAAAAATTATATTCAATAATTTCAATATTTTATTTGATATTTCAATTTAATCCATTAAATTGATAATTTGAAAAAAAAATTAATATTTATGAAAAAAAATTATATTCAATTTTTTCAATTTTTTATTTGATATTTTAATTTAATCCATTAAATTGATAAATTGAAAAAAAAATTAAATATTATGAAAAAAAATTATATTCAATCTTTTCAATATTTTATTTGATATTTCAATTTAATCCATTAAATTGATAAATTGGAAAAAAAGTGAAAATAAAAAAAAATTAAATTCAATAACTTCAATATTTTATTTGATAATTCAATTAAATCCATTAAATTGATAAATTGATTAAAAATTTAAAATTTATAAAAAAAAATTAAATTCAGTAATTTCAATATTTTATTTGATATTTCGATTTTATCCATTATATTGTTAAATTGAAAAAAAAATTAAATATTATGAAAAAAAATTATATTCAATCATTTCAATATTTTATGATATTTTAATTTAATCCATTAAATTGATAAATTGAAAAAAAAATTAAATATTATGAAAAAAAATTATATTCAATAATTTCAATATTTTATATGATATTTCAATTTAATCCATTAAATTGATAAATTGAAAAAAAATTAAAATTTATGGAAAAAAATTATATTCAATTTTTTCAATTTTTTATTTGATATTTTAATTTAATCCATTAAATTGATAAATTGAAAAAAAATTTATATTCAATTTTTTCAATTTTTTATTTGATATTTCAATTTAATCCATTAAATTGATAAATTGAAAAAGAAATTAAATATTATGAAAAAAAATTATATTCAATATTTTCAATATTTTATTTGATATTTCAATTTAATCCATTAAATTGATAAATTGAAAAAAAATTATATTCAATTTTTTCAATTTTTTATTTGATATTTTAATTTAATCCATTAAATTGATAAATTGAAAAAAAAATTAAATATTATGAAAAAAAATTATATTCAATAATTTCAATATTTTATATGATATTTCAATTTAATCCTTTAAATTGATAAATTGAAAAAAAATTAATATTTATGAAAAAAAATTATATTCAATTTTTTCAATATTTTATTTGATATTTCAATTTAATCCATTAAATTGATAAATTGAAAAAAAATTAATATTTATGAAAAAAAATTATATTCAATTTTTTCAATTTTTTATTTGATATTTTAATTTAATCCATTTAATTGATAAATTGAAAAAAAAATTAAATATTATGAAAAAAAATTATATTCAATTTTTTCAATTTTTTATTTGATATTTTAATTTAATCCATTAAATTGGTAAATTGAAAAAAAAAATTAAATATTATGAAAAAAAAATTATATTCAATAATTTCAATATTTTATTTGATATTTTAATTTAATCCATTAAATTGATAAATTGAAAAAAAAATTAAATATTATGAAAAAATTATATTCAATTTTTTATTTGATATTTCAATTTAATCCATTAAATTGATAAATTGAAAAAGAAATTAAATATTATGAAAAAAAATTATATTCAATCATTTCAATATTTTATGATATTTCAATTTAATCCATTAAATTGATAAATAGAAAAAAAATTTATTTTTATTGAAAAAAATTATATTCAATTTTTTCAATTTTTTATTTGATATTTTAATTTAATCCATTAAATTGATAAATTGAAAAAAAATTAATATTTATGAAAAAAAATTATATTCAATTTTTTCAATTTTTTATTTGATATTTTAATTTAATCCATTAAATTGATAAATTGATAAAAAAATTTAATATTACGAAAAAAAATTATATTCAATTTTTTATTTGATATTTTAATTTAATCCAATTAATTGATAAATTGAAAAAAAAATTGAATATTATGAAAAAAAATTATATTCAATAATTTCAATATTTTATTTGATATTTCAATTTAATCCATTAAATTGATAATTTGAAAAAAAAATTAATATTTATGAAAAAAAATTATATTCAATTTTTTCAATTTTTTATTTGATATTTTAATTTAATCCATTAAATTGATAAATTGAAAAAAAAATTAAATATTATGAAAAAAAATTATATTCAATCTTTTCAATATTTTATTTGATATTTCAATTTAATCCATTAAATTGATAAAATGGAAAAAAAGTGAAAATAAAAAAAAATTAAATTCAATAACTTCAATATTTTATTTGATAATTCAATTAAATCCATTAAATTGATAAATTGAATAAAAATTTAAAATTTATAAAAAAAAATTAAATTCAGTAATTTCAATATTTTATTTGATATTTCGATTTTATCCATTATATTGTTAAATTGAAAAAAAAATTGAATATTATGAAAAAAAATTATATTCAATAATTTCAATATTTTATTTGATATTTCAATTTAATCCATTAAATTGATAATTTGAAAAAAAAATTAATATTTATGAAAAAAAATTATATTCAATTTTTTATTTGATATTTTAATTTAATCCATTAAATTGATAAATTGAAAAAAAAATTGAATATTATGAAAAAAAATTATATTCAATTTTTTCAATTTATTATTTGATATTTTAATTTAATCCATTAAATTGATAAATTGAAAAAAAATTAATATTTATGAAAAAAATTTATATTCAATTTTTTCAATTTTTTATTTGATATTTTAATTTAATCCATTAAATTGATAAATTGAAAAAAAATTAATATTTATGAAAAAAAATTATATTCAATTTTTTATTTGATATTTTAATTTAATCCATTAAATTGATAAATTGAAAAAAAATTAATATTTATGAAAAAAAATTATATTCAATTTTTTCAATTTTTTATTTGATATTTTAATTTAATCCATTAAATTGATAAATTGAAAAAAAAATTAAATATTATGAAAAAATTATATTCAATTTTTTATTTGATATTACAATTTACTCCATTTAATTGATAAATTGAAAAAGAAATTAAATATTATGAAAAAAAATTATATTCAATAATTTCAATATTTTATTTGATATTTCAATTTAATCCATTAAATTGATAAATTGAAAAAAAAATTAAATATTATGAAAAAATTATATTCAATTTTTTATTTGATATTTCAATTTAATCCATTAAATTGATAAATTGAAAAAAAATTAATATTTATGAAAAAAAATTATATTCAATTTTTTCAATTTTTTATTTGATATTTTAATTTAATCCATTAAATTGATAAATTGAAAAAAAAATTAAATATTATGAAAAAAAATTATATTCAATTTTTTCAATTTTTTATTTGATATTTTAATTTAATCCATTAAATTGATAAATTGAAAAAAAAATTAAATATTATGAAAAAAAATTATATTCAATTTTTTATTTGATATTTTAATTTAATCCATTAAATTGATAAATAGAAAAAAAACAAATATTTATGAAAAAAAATTATATTCAATAATTTCAATATTTTATTTGATATTTCAATTTAATCCATTAAATTGATAATTTGAAAAAAAAATTAATATTTATGAAAAAAAATTATATTCAATTTTTTCAATTTTTTATTTGATATTTTAATTTAATCCATTAAATTGATAAATTGAAAAAAAAAAAAAATATTTATGAAAAAAAATTATATTTAATAATTTCAATATTTTATATGATATTTCAATTTAATCCATTAAATTGATAAATTGAAAAAAAATTAAATATTATGAAAAAAAATTATATTCAATTTTTTCAATTTTTTATTTGATATTTTAATTTAATCCATTAAATTGATAAATTGAAAAAAAAATTAAATATTATGAAAAAAAATTATATTCAATCATTTCAATATTTTATTTGATATATCAATTTAATCCATTAAATTGATAAATAGAAAAAAAAACAAATATTTATGAAAAAAAATTATATTCAATAATTTCAATATTTTATTTGATATTTCAATTTAATCCATTAAATTGATAAATTGAAAAAAAAATTAAATATTATGAAAAAAAATTATATTCAATAATTTCAATATTTTATTTGATATTTCAATTTAATCCATTAAATTGATAAATTGAAAAAGAAATTAAATAATATGAAAAAAAATTATATTCAATTTTTTCAATTTTTTATTTGATATTTTAATTTAATCCATTAAATTGATAAATTGAAAAAAAAATTAAATATTATGAAAAAAAATTATATTCAATAATTTCAATATTTTATATGATATTTCAATTTAATCCATTAAATTGATAAATTGAAAAAAAATTAATATTTATGGAAAAAAATTATATTCAATTTTTTCAATTTTTTATTTGATATTTTAATTTAATCCATTAAATTGATAAATTGAAAAAAAATTTATATTTATGAAAAAAAATTATATTCAATTTTTTATTTGATATTACAATTTAATCCATTTAATTGATAAATTGAAAAAGAAATTAAATATTATGAAAAAAAATTATATTCAATAATTTCAATATTTTATATGATATTTCAATTTAATCCATTAAATTGATAAATTGAAAAAAAATTAATATTTATGAAAAAAAATTATATTCAATTTTTTTCAATTTTTTATTTGATATTTTAATTTAATCCATTAAATTGATAAATTGAAAAAAAAAACAAATATTTATGAAAAAAAATTATATTCAATAATTTCAATATTTTATATGATATTTCAATTTAATCCGTTAAATTGCTAAATTGAAAAAAAAACAAATATTTATGAAAAAAAATTATATTCAATAATTTCAATATTTTATTTGATATTTTAATTTAATCCATTAAATTGATAAATTGAAAAAAATTAATATTTATGAAAAAAAATTATATTCAATCATTTCAATATTTTATTTGATATTTCAATTTAATCCATTAAATTGATAAATTGAAAAAGAAATTAAATATTATGAAAAAAAATTATATTCAATCATTTCAATATTTTATGATATTTTAATTTAATCCATTAAATTGATAAATTGAAAAAAAAATTAAATATTATGAAAAAAAATTATATTCAATAATTTCAATATTTTATATGATATTTCAATTTAATCCATTAAATTGATAAATTGAAAAAAAATTAATATTTATGGAAAAAAATTATATTCAATTTTTTCAATTTTTTATTTGATATTTTAATTTAATCCATTAAATTGATAAATTGAAAAAAATTAATATTTATGAAAAAATTATATTCAATTTTTAATTTGATATTTCAATTTAATCCATTAAATTGATAAATTGAAAAAAAAACAAATATTTATGAAAAAAAATTATATTCAATAATTTCAATATTTTATTTGATATTTTAATTTAATCCATTAAATTGATAAATTGAAAAAAAAATTAAATATTATGAAAAAAAATTATATTCAATCATTTCAATATTTTATTTGATATATCAATTTAATCCATTAAATTGATAAATAGAAAAAAAAACAAATATTTATGAAAAAAAATTATATTCAATTATTTCAATATTTTATTTGATATTTCAATTTAATCCATTAAATTGATAAATTGAAAAAAAATTAATATTTATGAAAAAAAATTATATTCAATAATTTCAATATTTTATTTGATATTTCAATTTAATCCATTAAATTGATAATTTGAAAAAAAAATTAATATTTATGAAAAAAAATTATATTCAATTTTTTCAATTTTTTATTTGATATTTTAATTTAATCCATTAAATTGATAAATTGAAAAAAAAATTAAATATTATGAAAAAAAATTATATTCAATCTTTTCAATATTTTATTTGATATTTCAATTTAATCCATTAAATTGATAAATTGGAAAAAAAGTGAAAATAAAAAAAAATTAAATTCAATAACTTCAATATTTTATTTGATAATTCAATTAAATCCATTAAATTGATAAATTGATTAAAAATTTAAAATTTATAAAAAAAAATTAAATTCAGTAATTTCAATATTTTATTTGATATTTCGATTTTATCCATTATATTGTTAAATTGAAAAAAAAATTAAATATTATGAAAAAAAATTATATTCAATCATTTCAATATTTTATGATATTTTAATTTAATCCATTAAATTGATAAATTGAAAAAAAAATTAAATATTATGAAAAAAAATTATATTCAATAATTTCAATATTTTATATGATATTTCAATTTAATCCATTAAATTGATAAATTGAAAAAAAATTAAAATTTATGGAAAAAAATTATATTCAATTTTTTCAATTTTTTATTTGATATTTTAATTTAATCCATTAAATTGATAAATTGAAAAAAAATTTATATTCAATTTTTTCAATTTTTTATTTGATATTTCAATTTAATCCATTAAATTGATAAATTGAAAAAGAAATTAAATATTATGAAAAAAAATTATATTCAATATTTTCAATATTTTATTTGATATTTCAATTTAATCCATTAAATTGATAAATTGAAAAAAAATTATATTCAATTTTTTCAATTTTTTATTTGATATTTTAATTTAATCCATTAAATTGATAAATTGAAAAAAAAATTAAATATTATGAAAAAAAATTATATTCAATAATTTCAATATTTTATATGATATTTCAATTTAATCCTTTAAATTGATAAATTGAAAAAAAATTAATATTTATGAAAAAAAATTATATTCAATTTTTTCAATATTTTATTTGATATTTCAATTTAATCCATTAAATTGATAAATTGAAAAAAAATTAATATTTATGAAAAAAAATTATATTCAATTTTTTCAATTTTTTATTTGATATTTTAATTTAATCCATTTAATTGATAAATTGAAAAAAAAATTAAATATTATGAAAAAAAATTATATTCAATTTTTTCAATTTTTTATTTGATATTTTAATTTAATCCATTAAATTGGTAAATTGAAAAAAAAAATTAAATATTATGAAAAAAAAATTATATTCAATAATTTCAATATTTTATTTGATATTTTAATTTAATCCATTAAATTGATAAATTGAAAAAAAAATTAAATATTATGAAAAAATTATATTCAATTTTTTATTTGATATTTCAATTTAATCCATTAAATTGATAAATTGAAAAAGAAATTAAATATTATGAAAAAAAATTATATTCAATCATTTCAATATTTTATGATATTTCAATTTAATCCATTAAATTGATAAATAGAAAAAAAATTTATTTTTATTGAAAAAAATTATATTCAATTTTTTCAATTTTTTATTTGATATTTTAATTTAATCCATTAAATTGATAAATTGAAAAAAAATTAATATTTATGAAAAAAAATTATATTCAATTTTTTCAATTTTTTATTTGATATTTTAATTTAATCCATTAAATTGATAAATTGATAAAAAAATTTAATATTACGAAAAAAAATTATATTCAATTTTTTATTTGATATTTTAATTTAATCCATTAAATTGATAAATTGAAAAAAAATTTATATTTATGAAAAAAAATTATATTCAATTTTTTATTTGATATTACAATTTAATCCATTTAATTGATAAATTGAAAAAGAAATTAAATATTATGAAAAAAAATTATATTCAATAATTTCAATATTTTATATGATATTTCAATTTAATCCATTAAATTGATAAATTGAAAAAAAATTAATATTTATGAAAAAAAATTATATTCAATTTTTTTCAATTTTTTATTTGATATTTTAATTTAATCCATTAAATTGATAAATTGAAAAAAAAAACAAATATTTATGAAAAAAAATTATATTCAATAATTTCAATATTTTATATGATATTTCAATTTAATCCGTTAAATTGCTAAATTGAAAAAAAAACAAATATTTATGAAAAAAAATTATATTCAATAATTTCAATATTTTATTTGATATTTTAATTTAATTCATTAAATTGATAAATTGAAAAAAATTAATATTTATGAAAAAAAATTATATTCAATCATTTCAATATTTTATTTGATATTTCAATTTAATCCATTAAATTGATAAATTGAAAAAGAAATTAAATATTATGAAAAAAAATTATATTCAATCATTTCAATATTTTATGATATTTTAATTTAATCCATTAAATTGATAAATTGAAAAAAAAATTAAATATTATGAAAAAAAATTATATTCAATAATTTCAATATTTTATATGATATTTCAATTTAATCCATTAAATTGATAAATTGAAAAAAAATTAATATTTATGGAAAAAAATTATATTCAATTTTTTCAATTTTTTATTTGATATTTTAATTTAATCCATTAAATTGATAAATTGAAAAAAAATTTATATTCAATTTTTTCAATTTTTTATTTGATATTTCAATTTAATCCATTAAATTGATAAATTGAAAAAGAAATTAAATATTATGAAAAAAAATTATATTCAATCATTTCAATATTTTATGATATTTTAATTTAATCCATTAAATTGATAAATTGAAAAAAAAATTAAATATTATGAAAAAAAATTATATTCAATAATTTCAATATTTTATATGATATTTCAATTTAATCCATTAAATTGATAAATTGAAAAAAAATTAATATTTATGGAAAAAAATTATATTCAATTTTTTCAATTTTTTATTTGATATTTTAATTTAATCCATTAAATTGATAAATTGAAAAAAAATTTATATTCAATTTTTTCAATTTTTTATTTGATATTTCAATTTAATCCATTAAATTGATAAATTGAAAAAGAAATTAAATATTATGAAAAAAAATTATATTCAATATTTTCAATATTTTATTTGATATTTCAATTTAATCCATTAAATTGATAAATTGAAAAAAAATTATATTCAATTTTTTCAATTTTTTATTTGATATTTTAATTTAATCCATTAAATTGATAAATTGAAAAAAATTAATATTTATGAAAAAATTATATTCAATTTTTAATTTGATATTTCAATTTAATCCATTAAATTGATAAATTGAAAAAAAAATTAAATATTATGAAAAAAAATTATATTCAATAATTTCAATATTTTATATGATATTTCAATTTAATCCATTAAATTGATAAATTGAAAAAAAATTAATATTTATGGAAAAAAATTATATTCAATTTTTTCAATTTTTTATTTGATATTTTAATTTAATCCATTAAATTGATAAATTGAAAAAAAATTTATATTTATGAAAAAAAATTATATTCAATTTTTTATTTGATATTTTAATTTAATCCATTAAATTGATAAATTGAAAAAAAATTAATATTTATGAAAAAAAATTATATTCAATTTTTTCAATTTTTTATTTGATATTTTAATTTAATCCATTAAATTGATAAATTGAAAAAAAAATTAATCATTATGAAAAAATTATATTCAATTTTTTATTTGATATTACAATTTAATCCATTTAATTGATAAATTGAAAAAGAAATTAAATATTATGAAAAAAAATTATATTCAATAATTTCAATATTTTATATGATATTTCAATTTAATCCATTAAATTGATAAATTGAAAAAAAATTAATATTTATGAAAAAAAATTATATTCAATTTTTTCAATTTTTTATTTGATATTTTAATTTAATCCATTAAATTGATAAATTGAAAAAAAAATTTAATATTACGAAAAAAAATTATATTCAATTTTTTATTTGATATTTGATATTTTAATTTAATCCATTAAATTGATAAATTGAAAAAAAAATTGAATATTATGAAAAAAAATTATATTCAATAATTTCAATATTTTATTTGATATTTCAATTTAATCCATTAAATTGATAATTTGAAAAAAAAATTAATATTTATGAAAAAAAATTATATTCAATTTTTTATTTGATATTTTAATTTAATCCATTAAATTGATAAATTGAAAAAAAAATTGAATATTATGAAAAAAAATTATATTCAATTTTTTCAATTTATTATTTGATATTTTAATTTAATCCATTAAATTGATAAATTGAAAAAAATTAATATTTATGAAAAAAATTTATATTCAATTTTTTCAATTTTTTATTTGATATTTTAATTTAATCCATTAAATTGATAAATTGAAAAAAAATTAATATTTATGAAAAAAAATTATATTCAATTTTTTATTTGATATTTTAATTTAATCCATTAAATTGATAAATTGAAAAAAAAATTAAATATTATGAAAAAATTATATTCAATTTTTTATTTGATATTTCAATTTAATCCATTAAATTGATAAATTGAAAATGAAATTAAATATTATGAAAAAAAATTATATTCAATAATTTCAATATTTTATATGATATTTCAATTTAATCCATTAAATTGATAAATTGAAAAAAAAATTAAATATTATGAAAAAAAATTATATTCAATTTTTTCAATTTATTATTTGATATTTTAATTTAATCCATTTAATTGATAAATTGAAAAAAAAATTAAATATTTATGAAAAAAAATTATATTCAATCATTTCAATATTTTATTTGATATTTCAATTTAATCCATTAAATTGATAAATTGAAAAAGAAATTAAATATTATGAAAAAAAATTATATTCAATCATTTCAATATTTTATGATATTTTAATTTAATCCATTAAATTGATAAATTGAAAAAAAAATTAAATATTATGAAAAAAAATTATATTCAATAATTTCAATATTTTATATGATATTTCAATTTAATCCATTAAATTGATAAATTGAAAAAAAAATTAAATATTATGAAAAAAAATTATATTCAATTTTTTCAATTTATTATTTGATATTTTAATTTAATCCATTTAATTGATAAATTGAAAAAAAAATTAAATATTTATGAAAAAAAATTATATTCAATAATTTCAATATTTTATTTGATATTTCAATTTAATCCATTAAATTGATAATTTGAAAAAAAAATTAATATTTATGAAAAAAAATTATATTCAATTTTTTATTTGATATTTTAATTTAATCCATTAAATTGATAAATTGAAAAAAAAATTGAATATTATGAAAAAAAATTATATTCAATTTTTTCAATTTATTATTTGATATTTTAATTTAATCCATTAAATTGATAAATTGAAAAAAAATTAATATTTATGAAAAAAATTTATATTCAATTTTTTCAATTTTTTATTTGATATTTTAATTTAATCCATTAAATTGATAAATTGAAAAAAAATTAATATTTATGAAAAAAAATTATATTCAATTTTTTATTTGATATTTTAATTTAATCCATTAAATTGATAAATTGAAAAAAAAAACAAATATTTATGAAAAAAAATTATATTCAATAATTTCAATATTTTATATGATATTTCAATTTAATCCGTTAAATTGCTAAATTGAAAAAAAAACAAATATTTATGAAAAAAAATTATATTCAATAATTTCAATATTTTATTTGATATTTTAATTTAATCCATTAAATTGATAAATTGAAAAAAATTAATATTTATGAAAAAAAATTATATTCAATCATTTCAATATTTTATTTGATATTTCAATTTAATCCATTAAATTGATAAATTGAAAAAGAAATTAAATATTATGAAAAAAAATTATATTCAATCATTTCAATATTTTATGATATTTTAATTTAATCCATTAAATTGATAAATTGAAAAAAAAATTAAATATTATGAAAAAAAATTATATTCAATAATTTCAATATTTTATATGATATTTCAATTTAATCCATTAAATTGATAAATTGAAAAAAAATTAATATTTATGGAAAAAAATTATATTCAATTTTTTCAATTTTTTATTTGATATTTTAATTTAATCCATTAAATTGATAAATTGAAAAAAAATTTATATTCAATTTTTTCAATTTTTTATTTGATATTTCAATTTAATCCATTAAATTGATAAATTGAAAAAGAAATTAAATATTATGAAAAAAAATTATATTCAATATTTTCAATATTTTATTTGATATTTCAATTTAATCCATTAAATTGATAAATTGAAAAAAAATTATATTCAATTTTTTCAATTTTTTATTTGATATTTTAATTTAATCCATTAAATTGATAAATTGAAAAAAATTAATATTTATGAAAAAATTATATTCAATTTTTAATTTGATATTTCAATTTAATCCATTAAATTGATAAATTGAAAAAAAAACAAATATTTATGAAAAAAAATTATATTCAATAATTTCAATATTTTATTTGATATTTTAATTTAATCCATTAAATTGATAAATTGAAAAAAAAATTAAATATTATGAAAAAAAATTATATTCAATCATTTCAATATTTTATTTGATATATCAATTTAATCCATTAAATTGATAAATAGAAAAAAAAACAAATATTTATGAAAAAAAATTATATTCAATTATTTCAATATTTTATTTGATATTTCAATTTAATCCATTAAATTGATAAATTGAAAAAAAATTAATATTTATGAAAAAAAATTATATTCAATAATTTCAATATTTTATTTGATATTTCAATTTAATCCATTAAATTGATAATTTGAAAAAAAAATTAATATTTATGAAAAAAAATTATATTCAATTTTTTCAATTTTTTATTTGATATTTTAATTTAATCCATTAAATTGATAAATTGAAAAAAAAATTAAATATTATGAAAAAAAATTATATTCAATCTTTTCAATATTTTATTTGATATTTCAATTTAATCCATTAAATTGATAAATTGGAAAAAAAGTGAAAATAAAAAAAAATTAAATTCAATAACTTCAATATTTTATTTGATAATTCAATTAAATCCATTAAATTGATAAATTGATTAAAAATTTAAAATTTATAAAAAAAAATTAAATTCAGTAATTTCAATATTTTATTTGATATTTCGATTTTATCCATTATATTGTTAAATTGAAAAAAAAATTAAATATTATGAAAAAAAATTATATTCAATCATTTCAATATTTTATGATATTTTAATTTAATCCATTAAATTGATAAATTGAAAAAAAAATTAAATATTATGAAAAAAAATTATATTCAATAATTTCAATATTTTATATGATATTTCAATTTAATCCATTAAATTGATAAATTGAAAAAAAATTAAAATTTATGGAAAAAAATTATATTCAATTTTTTCAATTTTTTATTTGATATTTTAATTTAATCCATTAAATTGATAAATTGAAAAAAAATTTATATTCAATTTTTTCAATTTTTTATTTGATATTTCAATTTAATCCATTAAATTGATAAATTGAAAAAGAAATTAAATATTATGAAAAAAAATTATATTCAATATTTTCAATATTTTATTTGATATTTCAATTTAATCCATTAAATTGATAAATTGAAAAAAAATTATATTCAATTTTTTCAATTTTTTATTTGATATTTTAATTTAATCCATTAAATTGATAAATTGAAAAAAAAATTAAATATTATGAAAAAAAATTATATTCAATAATTTCAATATTTTATATGATATTTCAATTTAATCCTTTAAATTGATAAATTGAAAAAAAATTAATATTTATGAAAAAAAATTATATTCAATTTTTTCAATATTTTATTTGATATTTCAATTTAATCCATTAAATTGATAAATTGAAAAAAAATTAATATTTATGAAAAAAAATTATATTCAATTTTTTCAATTTTTTATTTGATATTTTAATTTAATCCATTTAATTGATAAATTGAAAAAAAAATTAAATATTATGAAAAAAAATTATATTCAATTTTTTCAATTTTTTATTTGATATTTTAATTTAATCCATTAAATTGGTAAATTGAAAAAAAAAATTAAATATTATGAAAAAAAAATTATATTCAATAATTTCAATATTTTATTTGATATTTTAATTTAATCCATTAAATTGATAAATTGAAAAAAAAATTAAATATTATGAAAAAATTATATTCAATTTTTTATTTGATATTTCAATTTAATCCATTAAATTGATAAATTGAAAAAGAAATTAAATATTATGAAAAAAAATTATATTCAATCATTTCAATATTTTATGATATTTCAATTTAATCCATTAAATTGATAAATAGAAAAAAAATTTATTTTTATTGAAAAAAATTATATTCAATTTTTTCAATTTTTTATTTGATATTTTAATTTAATCCATTAAATTGATAAATTGAAAAAAAATTAATATTTATGAAAAAAAATTATATTCAATTTTTTCAATTTTTTATTTGATATTTTAATTTAATCCATTAAATTGATAAATTGATAAAAAAATTTAATATTACGAAAAAAAATTATATTCAATTTTTTATTTGATATTTTAATTTAATCCAATTAATTGATAAATTGAAAAAAAAATTGAATATTATGAAAAAAAATTATATTCAATAATTTCAATATTTTATTTGATATTTCAATTTAATCCATTAAATTGATAATTTGAAAAAAAAATTAATATTTATGAAAAAAAATTATATTCAATTTTTTCAATTTTTTATTTGATATTTTAATTTAATCCATTAAATTGATAAATTGAAAAAAAAATTAAATATTATGAAAAAAAATTATATTCAATCTTTTCAATATTTTATTTGATATTTCAATTTAATCCATTAAATTGATAAAATGGAAAAAAAGTGAAAATAAAAAAAAATTAAATTCAATAACTTCAATATTTTATTTGATAATTCAATTAAATCCATTAAATTGATAAATTGAATAAAAATTTAAAATTTATAAAAAAAAATTAAATTCAGTAATTTCAATATTTTATTTGATATTTCGATTTTATCCATTATATTGTTAAATTGAAAAAAAAATTGAATATTATGAAAAAAAATTATATTCAATAATTTCAATATTTTATTTGATATTTCAATTTAATCCATTAAATTGATAATTTGAAAAAAAAATTAATATTTATGAAAAAAAATTATATTCAATTTTTTATTTGATATTTTAATTTAATCCATTAAATTGATAAATTGAAAAAAAAATTGAATATTATGAAAAAAAATTATAATCAATTTTTTCAATTTATTATTTGATATTTTAATTTAATCCATTAAATTGATAAATTGAAAAAAAATTAATATTTATGAAAAAAATTTATATTCAATTTTTTCAATTTTTTATTTGATATTTTAATTTAATCCATTAAATTGATAAATTGAAAAAAAATTAATATTTATGAAAAAAAATTATATTCAATTTTTTATTTGATATTTTAATTTAATCCATTAAATTGATAAATTGAAAAAAAATTAATATTTATGAAAAAAAATTATATTCAATTTTTTCAATTTTTTATTTGATATTTTAATTTAATCCATTAAATTGATAAATTGAAAAAAAAATTAAATATTATGAAAAAATTATATTCAATTTTTTATTTGATATTACAATTTACTCCATTTAATTGATAAATTGAAAAAGAAATTAAATATTATGAAAAAAAATTATATTCAATAATTTCAATATTTTATTTGATATTTCAATTTAATCCATTAAATTGATAAATTGAAAAAAAAATTAAATATTATGAAAAAATTATATTCAATTTTTTATTTGATATTTCAATTTAATCCATTAAATTGATAAATTGAAAAAAAAATTAATATTTATGAAAAAAAATTATATTCAATTTTTTCAATTTTTTATTTGATATTTTAATTTAATCCATTAAATTGATAAATTGAAAAAAAAAAAAAATATTTATGAAAAAAAATTATATTTAATAATTTCAATATTTTATATGATATTTCAATTTAATCCATTAAATTGATAAATTGAAAAAAAATTAAATATTATGAAAAAAAATTATATTCAATTTTTTCAATTTTTTATTTGATATTTTAATTTAATCCATTAAATTGATAAATTGAAAAAAAAATTAAATATTATGAAAAAAAATTATATTCAATCATTTCAATATTTTATTTGATATATCAATTTAATCCATTAAATTGATAAATAGAAAAAAAAACAAATATTTATGAAAAAAAATTATATTCAATAATTTCAATATTTTATTTGATATTTCAATTTAATCCATTAAATTGATAAATTGAAAAAAAAATTAAATATTATGAAAAAAAATTATATTCAATAATTTCAATATTTTATTTGATATTTCAATTTAATCCATTAAATTGATAAATTGAAAAAGAAATTAAATAATATGAAAAAAAATTATATTCAATTTTTTCAATTTTTTATTTGATATTTTAATTTAATCCATTAAATTGATAAATTGAAAAAAAAATTAAATATTATGAAAAAAAATTATATTCAATAATTTCAATATTTTATATGATATTTCAATTTAATCCATTAAATTGATAAATTGAAAAAAATTAATATTTATGGAAAAAAATTATATTCAATTTTTTCAATTTTTTATTTGATATTTTAATTTAATCCATTAAATTGATAAATTGAAAAAAAATTTATATTTATGAAAAAAAATTATATTCAATTTTTTATTTGATATTACAATTTAATCCATTTAATTGATAAATTGAAAAAGAAATTAAATATTATGAAAAAAAATTATATTCAATCATTTCAATATTTTATGATATTTTAATTTAATCCATTAAATTGATAAATTGAAAAAAAAATTAAATATTATGAAAAAAAATTATATTCAATAATTTCAATATTTTATATGATATTTCAATTTAATCCATTAAATTGATAAATTGAAAAAAAATTAATATTTATGGAAAAAAATTATATTCAATTTTTTCAATTTTTTATTTGATATTTTAATTTAATCCATTAAATTGATAAATTGAAAAAAAATTTATATTCAATTTTTTCAATTTTTTATTTGATATTTCAATTTAATCCATTAAATTGATAAATTGAAAAAGAAATTAAATATTATGAAAAAAAATTATATTCAATATTTTCAATATTTTATTTGATATTTCAATTTAATCCATTAAATTGATAAATTGAAAAAAAATTATATTCAATTTTTTCAATTTTTTATTTGATATTTTAATTTAATCCATTAAATTGATAAATTGAAAAAAATTAATATTTATGAAAAAATTATATTCAATTTTTAATTTGATATTTCAATTTAATCCATTAAATTGATAAATTGAAAAAAAAATTAAATATTATGAAAAAAAATTATATTCAATAATTTCAATATTTTATATGATATTTCAATTTAATCCATTAAATTGATAAATTGAAAAAAAATTAATATTTATGGAAAAAAATTATATTCAATTTTTTCAATTTTTTATTTGATATTTTAATTTAATCCATTAAATTGATAAATTGAAAAAAAATTTATATTTATGAAAAAAAATTATATTCAATTTTTTATTTGATATTTTAATTTAATCCATTAAATTGATAAATTGAAAAAAAATTAATATTTATGAAAAAAAATTATATTCAATTTTTTCAATTTTTTATTTGATATTTTAATTTAATCCATTAAATTGATAAATTGAAAAAAAAATTAATCATTATGAAAAAATTATATTCAATTTTTTATTTGATATTACAATTTAATCCATTTAATTGATAAATTGAAAAAGAAATTAAATATTATGAAAAAAAATTATATTCAATAATTTCAATATTTTATATGATATTTCAATTTAATCCATTAAATTGATAAATTGAAAAAAAATTAATATTTATGAAAAAAAATTATATTCAATTTTTTCAATTTTTTATTTGATATTTTAATTTAATCCATTAAATTGATAAATTGAAAAAAAAATTTAATATTACGAAAAAAAATTATATTCAATTTTTTATTTGATATTTGATATTTTAATTTAATCCATTAAATTGATAAATTGAAAAAAAAATTGAATATTATGAAAAAAAATTATATTCAATAATTTCAATATTTTATTTGATATTTCAATTTAATCCATTAAATTGATAATTTGAAAAAAAAATTAATATTTATGAAAAAAAATTATATTCAATTTTTTATTTGATATTTTAATTTAATCCATTAAATTGATAAATTGAAAAAAAAATTGAATATTATGAAAAAAAATTATATTCAATTTTTTCAATTTATTATTTGATATTTTAATTTAATCCATTAAATTGATAAATTGAAAAAAATTAATATTTATGAAAAAAATTTATATTCAATTTTTTCAATTTTTTATTTGATATTTTAATTTAATCCATTAAATTGATAAATTGAAAAAAAATTAATATTTATGAAAAAAAATTATATTCAATTTTTTATTTGATATTTTAATTTAATCCATTAAATTGATAAATTGAAAAAAAAATTAAATATTATGAAAAAATTATATTCAATTTTTTATTTGATATTTCAATTTAATCCATTAAATTGATAAATTGAAAAAAAAATTAAATATTATGAAAAAAAATTATATTCAATTTTTTCAATTTTTTATTTGATATTTTAATTTAATCCATTAAATTGATAAATTGAAAAAAAAATTAAATATTATGAAAAAAAATTATATTCAATTTTTTCAATTTTTTATTTGATATTTTAATTTAATCCATTAAATTGATAAATTGAAAAAAAAATTAAATATTATGAAAAAAAATTATATTCAATTTTTTATTTGATATTTTAATTTAATCCATTAAATTGATAAATAGAAAAAAAACAAATATTTATGAAAAAAAATTATATTCAATAATTTCAATATTTTATTTGATATTTCAATTTAATCCATTAAATTGATAATTTGAAAAAAAAATTAATATTTATGAAAAAAAATTATATTCAATTTTTTCAATTTTTTATTTGATATTTTAATTTAATCCATTAAATTGATAAATTGAAAAAAAAAAAAAATATTTATGAAAAAAAATTATATTTAATAATTTCAATATTTTATATGATATTTCAATTTAATCCATTAAATTGATAAATTGAAAAAAAATTAATATTTATGAAAAAAAATTATATTCAATTTTTTCAATATTTTATTTGATATTTCAATTTAATCCATTAAATTGATAAATTGAAAAAAAAAATTAATATTTATGAAAAAAAATTATATTCAATTTTTTCAATTTTTTATTTGATATTTCAATTTAATCCATTAAATTGATAAATTGAAAAAAAAAACAAATATTTATGAAAAAAAATTATATTCAATTTTTTCAATTTTTTATTTGATATTTTAATTTAATCCATTAAATTGATAAATTGAAAAAAAAATTAAATATTATGAAAAAAAATTATATTCAATCATTTCAATATTTTATTTGATATATCAATTTAATCCATTAAATTGATAAATAGAAAAAAAAACAAATATTTATGAAAAAAAATTATATTCAATAATTTCTATATTTTATTTGATATTTCAATTTAATCCATTAAATTGATAAATTGAAAAAAAAATTAAATATTATGAAAAAAAATTATATTCAATAATTTCAATATTTTATTTGATATTTCAATTTAATCCATTAAATTGGTAAATTGAAAAAAAAATTAAATATTATGAAAAAATTATATTCAATTTTTTATTTGATATTTTAATTTAATCCATTAAATTGATAAATTGAAAAAAAAATTAAATATTATGAAAAAAAATTATATTCAATAATTTCAATATTTTATTTGATATTTTAATTTAATCCATTAAATTGATAAATTGAAAAAAAACAAATATTTATGAAAAAAAATTATATTCAATAATTTCAATATTTTATATGATATTTCAATTTAATCCGTTAAATTGCTAAATTGAAAAAAAAACAAATATTTATGAAAAAAAATTATATTCAATAATTTCAATATTTTATTTGATATTTTAATTTAATCCATTAAATTGATAAATTGAAAAAAATTAATATTTATGAAAAAAAATTATATTCAATCATTTCAATATTTTATTTGATATTTCAATTTAATCCATTAAATTGATAAATTGAAAAAGAAATTAAATATTATGAAAAAAAATTATATTCAATCATTTCAATATTTTATGATATTTTAATTTAATCCATTAAATTGATAAATTGAAAAAAAAATTAAATATTATGAAAAAAAATTATATTCAATAATTTCAATATTTTATATGATATTTCAATTTAATCCATTAAATTGATAAATTGAAAAAAAA